>CM028360.1:1848044-2173433 GCA_016618105.1 Dendrobium huoshanense | reverse complement strand
TTCAGTTTGAAAATCCATATTTGTTAAATTCTTCATCATCCCCTTTCTTTGGTCATATGCTCTAAGAAAATAACAACATAACCAATATACTTGTTCTTTATACATATTAAACTCTAACAAATTAGAGTGCTTATCAAATTAGCTAGAATTGAAGTGACTATCTTTGATTCTATATTTATGTTAGGAAAGTCTTGATTACCAAGTTCATAAGGCCCTTTTGCAAGTATGATCTTCGAACTTAATCTTAAATATTAGAATTATATTCACAAATAGAAGTTGTAATCCAAGATATTATGGAGGAGTTTGTAAATCTATCCCCAAGTTTTTTAATGAATTAATCTCCATTTGAGTTCGTTTTCAATTATGTTATTTGTTGATTTCTTTGATAAATTTAATTTTAATAACCAATTGAAAAATCTCTCCATAAACAGACAAACCTTTAAGTTGAAAAAAAGAAGAAAATAAGGTTTAAACAAACTATCATTATTAATTTATATTTTTATTGTAAAAAAAAATAAATCATATCAAATGCCAACAATACAAATTTTCATATTAAGGCGAGCAAGAAACCAACCTTGAAGACAACATACGCCCATAAAAAGCCATTATGTTATCCTTCTTTGAAGTCTGATGCAAAGTGATGTAAAACTACGAGGAGTTTACTTAGAAATTTAAAAGAAAAGATTAAAGTGTTGCTTCTTATGAATTTAAAACTACCACATAAAATTTGAGTTAGGAATCTAAAATTATCAACTTGCTTAGGCCAAAGATTCGCAATAGAGATTAACCAAGCCGATTCAATCAAAGTTTCTAGGAGAATTTAATATGCAAAGTACAAATAACAAAACCCTACGTTTTAACAACGAGAATTTCACCTTGAGGCCGTATCACTCAAAGATTGGTGGACTTTTGGCGGAGATAGAAGATCCAAGAGATGAAAGAAGTTACCACTAGGGAGAGGGCGCCAAAGAACTTCGTCGAAGGAAAAGTTGCCGGTTGGGATGGAAGTCGTAGACGACCGTTGAGGCTCCAAGTGTGCTTTGAAAGTCTTCGGTCGTAGATGCTTGCAAGGATTGGCACAACTCTATCCACGTACTCCTCCACGGTAGTTTCGTCTTCAAACCCTACGTCAAAGCAAGGTGACCGTAGGATGTCGACGCTTCCGTCGGCTTGGAAAACTATACCCCACTCAAGCTCCGGATCCGCCATACATGCTTGGCGTGGAGATTTCTTCAGGGAGAGGAGGGGTAGACGGCGGGATCTCCAAGGAAAAATGGGTATTCGGCCAAAGAGAGAGGGAGAGGGGACGGGTGGGCTGAGAGAGAGAGGGATTTGGGTTTAGTTGTGGAGGAGGATTATTTACTAAATCTGAATTGATTTCAGTTTTAGTATCTTTGGAGGGAAAATTTGAAACTCCTCTTCAAATTTTAAGTGCAATCAAGGAGGGATTAATGAGCTCTTAATGGAGCCCATTAATGGGTAGTGGCCGGCGGGTCATGTGGAGGGGAGAGGGAGAAATTCAAACAAATAAACTGATGTAGATTTCAGTTTTGGGAAGGAAAATAGGAGGGAGAAGGATTTGAAATTAGCTTCAAATCGTGGGGTAATTAATGCCTTAATGAAGACATTAATTGGGCTCCTCCAATGGTGAGGCCGGCGGCTTGGATGAAGGGAGAGGGTTTGGGGAGAGGAGGAGAATAGTTTCCTAAAGTGAAGGATGACTAGGATGATATTTAAATAAATCCAAATCTTTTATTTTAATTTGAATTCATGAAAATATTTCCATAAATGGGATTTCCAATTTAGGAAAGAATTTGAATTTGAAATTCAAATTCCTAGGGGAACTAGGAAAAAGGAGGTGGGGAAGATGGCCGGCAAGGTGGTCGGCCCGGAGTAGAGGTGGAGGTTGGCGGTGGCTTGCAAGGGGCGGCGGTGGCTTGCAAGGGGCGGCGGCAATGGTGGCTTTGGGCTGATTTCGGATGGGGGAGGGGGAGGAGATGGAGAAACTTGCAACGAGATAAAAGATAACTTAACCACGAGCCGCGGACGCTTCCAACGACTGGTGGGCCTTGCGGTTTGCTCACCTTGAGCTCTCTCTCTTTCTCTTCACGCTCTCATGCAAGAAGAAGAAAAGAAGCACAAACTAGATTTTCATTTCAAATATTCATTAACCATAATACAAAGCATGAGACCCCTATAAATAGGTCTTCAAACATAAGAAAACAAAAGTACTCAAATGCCCCTTGGGCTACAATAAGACTCAACTCCCCACAGGGGTAAAATGGGAAAACAGTAAATAAAAGATAATAATAAAGAAATACATCATGACATCAAAATCAGAAGTAGAGACGCTGAATCGTAGCCGTCGATCTGCGGTTTCGCCGGCGATAAACATGTCGGTAGCGTCTGTCGATGTCCTCATCATTCTCCCCAGGTGGGAGAAAACTCGACCCCGTCGAGTGAGTGTCTCTAGAGCTCTCGTACCACTCTAGAAGGTCTGGATCTAGACTCTGCAGCTCCTCTCGGTCAACCCACGTATCCTCCGTCGCCGGGGTCCCTTTCCAGTGGACTAAATACCTTCGACGTCCGCCTCCTTTCGTAGTAATGATCTCATCATCTAATATGGATTCAACTATCTCCGCATTGGGTAAGGGGGGCAATTTTGGGAGTGGAGGAAGGTTGGGGATCTCACCAGGTATGATCTCACAAGGCTCATTTGTAAGTGGATTGCATGGGTTAAATTCCGGTCCCTCGAAGGTTACTAAATCTTCTATGTTAAAGGTGGGGTTAATGTTGAAACCTTCGGGAAGGTCTAGTACGTAAGCATTGTCATTCACCTTTGAAATTATCTTGAACGGTCCAGCGCTTCTCGCATGCAGCTTCTTTGCGGATCCAGGAGGAAAACGCTCCGGACGGATCCGAACCATCACAAAGTCTCCAATTTCGAATCCTTTAGCTCTTCTTTTATGATCAGCCATAAATTTATAAGTTGCATTACTTTGTTCAATTTTCTTTTTAATTTCTTTATGTAACTCCTGTAGATGCGATGCATATGATGATGCTGACTCAGATGTTCTAACTCTAGTGCTCATGGGGATCAGGTCAATGGGTTGGTTGGGGAGGTATCCGTACACTATTTCTGCAGGGCTAAGACCCGTAGTTCGATTCACAGAGTTATTGTAGGCAAATTCGGCTATAGGCAACTTAGAGTCCCAGTCCTTAATGTTTTCTCCAACCAAGGTCCTTAACAGATTTCCTAAACTCCTATTCACTACTTCCGTTTGACCGTCTGTTTGGGGGTGAAAGGCGGTAGAGAATTTCAGTTTGGTCCCCATTTTATGCCACAAGGTCTTCCAAAAATAACTAGTAAATTTCACGTCTCGGTCCGAAACTATGGTTTTAGGCAGCCCGTGAAGTCTCACAATTTCATCAAAGTACAGTTTGGCTACTCTAGAGGCGTCGAAAGTCTTGGAGCAAGGGAGAAAATGGGCCATCTTAGAAAACCTATCGACAACTACGCAAACTGAGTCATGTTTCCTAACGGTCTTGGGTAGCCCTAAAACAAAGTCCATGCTGACGTCTTGCCAAGGTTGGTTAGGCACCGGTAGGGGTGTGTAAAGGCCGGTGTTTTGTTTTCGTTGTTTGGCCAGCTGACAGGTGTGACACCGCCTTACTAATCTGCTAACGTCCTTCTTAAGACTTGGCCAGTAAAAACGATTCTCAACCGCTGCAATGGTCTTGGCTTGACCAAAGTGACCCGCTAAACCTCCAGCATGTAATTCCCACACAAGAAACTCTCGCAGTGAAGTTGTGGGAATGCAAAGTTTTTGAGCCTTAAACAGGTACCCATCTTCCAAAATAAAATCTCCTATGATACGCTCGTCTCCAGTTGTTAGTTTGGAATAGGTTTCTCCAAAATCGGGGCAGTCCGAATAGTTTTCTTTAATTTGCTCAAAACCAATCACTTCAGTCCTCATCTCACGTGTAACCATCATCCTACGACTTAGTGCATCCGCAGCCTTGTTTTCAGAACCGGCTTTGTGTCTAATGGTGTAAGCGTATTCTTGAAGGAATTCAACCCATCTTCCGTGCCGGGCATTCAGTTTCTTCTGGGAATTGATATATCGTAAGGCTTCGTGGTCAGAAAAGATAACGAATTCTTGGGGAAGCAGGTAATGTCTCCAATACCTGAGGGACTGAATTATGGCATAGAATTCCTTATCGTAGGTGGAGTATCGTTGCCTGATGTCATTTAATTTCTCGCTAAAGTAGGCAACCGGGTGTCCTTCTTGAGATAGTACTCCCCCTATTCCTATACCAGATGCGTCGCAGGTTACTTCAAAAACTTTCGAAAAGTCGGGGAGACGCATGACTGGTGCTTCAACCATTTTCCTTTTTATTTCCTCAAAAGCCTTGGTGGCTGATGTCGTCCAAACAAAATCTCCCTTCTTTAAACAATCAGTTATGGGACCCACGATGGTGCTAAAGTTCCTGATAAATCTCCTATAGAACGTGGCCAATCCGTGAAAACTCCTGACATCTCTAATATTCTTTGGTATAGGCCATTCGTTGATCGCTCGTACTTTTTCGGGGTCGGCAGATATGCCATGGGAAGAAATTATAAATCCAAGAAAAGTTACTTGATTCGTGAGAAAAGTGCATTTCTTAGGGTTGGCATACATGTGTTCTTTCTTCAAAATTTCACAGACTTGTTGTAGGTGATTCAAATGTTGTTCCACCGAATGACTGTAGATCAGAATGTCATCGAAGTATACTACAACAAATTTTCCAAGTAAAGGCTTAAGGATCTGAGTCATTACTCTCATGAAAGTGCTAGGTGCGTTACTCAATCCAAAAGGCATTACTGTCCATTCGTACAACCCATCCTTGGTCTTGAACGCTGTTTTCCATTCATCCCCCGGACGGATCCTAATTTGGTGATAGCCACTCTTAAGATCGATCTTGGAGAATAGGGTGGCTCCGGTCATCATGTCCAACATGTCATCTAACCGAGGGATTGGGAAGCGGTACTTGACAGTGATTTTGTTGATAGCACGGCTATCAACGCACATCCTCCACGTCCCGTCCTTCTTAGGGGTAAGAAGGGCAGGAACCACACACGGACTAAGGCTCTCCTTAATGAACCCTCGCTGTAGCAATTCATCCACTTGTCTTTTGAGCTCCTCGTGTTCAGTGGGGTTCATCCTGTAATGGGGTAGGTTTGGTAGGGACGCTCCGGGCACTAGGTCTATGGCATGTTGAATGTCCCTTAGAGGTGGCAGTTGGTTGGGTAAATCGTCGGGAAAGACATCAGAAAAAGCCTCCAACAGGGGTTTAACCTCTTCGGGAATCGGTTCTGCTTGGTCTACACTTATTTCTCGGCCTACTAGCGCGTAAAGAGGGGCTCCCGATTCCAGTTCCACATCTAGGTCCTTAGCAGTTATCAAGTTCACGCCCGTGCTGGGTTTTAGGGAGTTGGGCTTAACTTCTTCCTTAGTCGACTTCGGTTGAGTGGGTAATAGTTTAATCTTCTTGCCCTCGTGTTCAAACACACAGGTGTTTGATCGTCCATAAATGTGTACATCGTTGTCGAACAGCCAAGGGCGGCCAAGGATGATTTGACCCACATCCATTGTCAAAACATCACACCAGATTTTCTCCTTGTATCCCACAAACTCAATAGGAACCAGGCTCCTATCTTTAACTTCCAAGGTAGTCGAGTTTATCCAAGCAACTTTATAGGGGTTCGGGTGTGGGGTGGTCCTCAATTGCAGTTTTAAAATCATGGCTGAAGATACAGCGTTGATGCAACTTCCACTGTCTATTATGACCTTGCAGTTTTTGTCTCCAATCTTAGTGAAAGTGTAGAAGATCGAGGTCCTTCGCCAGTCGTCGCTAGGTTTAGGTTGGGAAAAGGCACACCTAACAACTTGCAGATCTAAGTAGTTCATCTTTTGAAGGCAGTGAACAACAGCAGTATCTTCTTCATCGAAAAACTCCTCATCGTCGTCCATATGGTGGACCAAGTCAGTTTCTGGTTCATTCTCTTCCTCCGTCACTTCCTCAATTATTGTGACCTTAAATGGGCTGGAGCACTGAGAAGCAATGTGTCCGTACCCATGGCATCTAAAACACTTAGTGCCGGCAGTGGTTTTGGGTGTCTCCCGTTCTGGTGTTTTCCCTTTATAGTCTGATCGGGGTTGGGCTTGGTTAGGAGCAGGCCGACTACCAGAGGGTCCAGTGGGTTTGGTGTATGGTTGGCTAGAGGAAGACTTAAAAGGGTTAGGTCTAGAGTCTTGGGTCCTGGTGGTGTGGCTTCTAGATTCTTCCAAGTCTAGTACAAGACTACAGGCAGCTTCGTACGTGGTTATTCCTCGAGCAAAGAGTTCATTCCTAAGGTCTTCTCTCAGTCCGGCTCTAAACATGGACAAAAGTTGTGTGGGAGTGGTGGTCTCCTCCCCGTTACAACGAATTAGGAAATCGTCGAACGTGGAGATGTATTCCTTAACGGGTTTACTCCCTTGGGTTAGCCTATTCCAACGATCTAGGAGTCTCGGGTAGTACGAGGGAGGAAGGTATTTCCTTTTCAGTTCTTGCTTCATCGCTCCCCAGTCAGCTATGGGGTACTCTCCTCGGGTCTCTCTCATGTGCTCCACATTAGTCCAGTATTGGTTGGCTCTACCCGTCAATTTCATTTCGGCGAACCTAACTTTCTTTTCTTCCGAAATGTTATACCATTTAAAGTAACTGTCCATTCCTTTAATCCAATCGAGGAAAACCTGGGGTTCTAACGTTCCGTCAAAAGTTGGGGCATCTATCTTAATGCTCTTAAGGAGCTGGGTGTCATTGTCTCTCCAAGGCGCGTCACGACCTACCGGTTCGTGGTGGGGTCGGTGGTTGGGTCGGTAGTAATCCCTAGGAGGTCCGTATTCGGTTCGGGCATCCTCACCATAAGGTGATTGAGGTCTAGAGGGCGTGTAGATAGCCGGGTGTCCGCTTCGTTCAATGTTGTCAAGTCTCTCTCCAGTATGACGCTTAAGGTCCGTCACACTCGTTTGGGTGTCTCTAATTTGCTGCGACATTGCGCCCAACTGGCCTACAATCATGTCTAAGGTTGCTTGAATGTGAGTGGGATCCATGGTTGGGTTCTAGGGATCACTAGGAAGGTTTCTAGGTCTAAGGCAGCAGCTACACTCCCTAAAATGCTTGCTGGAATTGCACTTACAGCAGCTGTAAATTGCTGGACAGCAAACACAACGATGGGTGAAGTCACCTAATTGTCTAGGCAATGTTTCCGGGTGAAGGCAGCACCTAAACGGTGAATGTAGGGTCACTAACGGGTACTTAACCGCTGCAGGAAATGGTGGACAGCAACCTTACATAACCTGAAACCCACTCTAAGGGTGAAAACAAGTGCAGAAAAACAGTGGACAGCAAAGGTTTAAGTGTCCTAGCCTATTATGAATGTGAATGTAATGATGGCAGCACTTAAACACTTAAACATGAGCATGAAACATGGAAATTCTACTGCAGGAATTTAGGGACAGCAAAAGAAAACAGGAATTTAAGCTAGTTTAAATGATGTTATGCATGCGATAATTAAAGACAATCTAAAGGGGACACCTAGGATGCATCTAGCATGATTAAAGCATGCTAGCCATGCTCTGATACCAAATATGATGTAAAACTACGAGGAGTTTACTTAGAAATTTAAAAGAAAAGATTAAAGTGTTGCTTCTTATGAATTTAAAACTACCACATAAAATTTGAGTTAGGAATCTAAAATTATCAACTTGCTTAGGCCAAAGATTCGCAATAGAGATTAACCAAGCCGATTCAATCAAAGTTTCTAGGAGAATTTAATATGCAAAGTACAAATAACAAAACCCTACGTTTTAACAACGAGAATTTCACCTTGAGGCCGTATCACTCAAAGATTGGTGGACTTTTGGCGGAGATAGAAGATCCAAGAGATGAAAGAAGTTACCACTAGGGAGAGGGCGCCAAAGAACTTCGTCGAAGGAAAAGTTGCCGGTTGGGATGGAAGTCGTAGACGACCGTTGAGGCTCCAAGTGTGCTTTGAAAGTCTTCGGTCGTAGATGCTTGCAAGGATTGGCACAACTCTATCCACGTACTCCTCCACGGTAGTTTCGTCTTCAAACCCTACGTCAAAGCAAGGTGACCGTAGGATGTCGACGCTTCCGTCGGCTTGGAAAACTATACCCCACTCAAGCTCCGGATCCGCCATACATGCTTGGCGTGGAGATTTCTTCAGGGAGAGGAGGGGTAGACGGCGGGATCTCCAAGGAAAAATGGGTATTCGGCCAAAGAGAGAGGGAGAGGGGACGGGTGGGCTGAGAGAGAGAGGGATTTGGGTTTAGTTGTGGAGGAGGATTATTTACTAAATCTGAATTGATTTCAGTTTTAGTATCTTTGGAGGGAAAATTTGAAACTCCTCTTCAAATTTTAAGTGCAATCAAGGAGGGATTAATGAGCTCTTAATGGAGCCCATTAATGGGTAGTGGCCGGCGGGTCATGTGGAGGGGAGAGGGAGAAATTCAAACAAATAAACTGATGTAGATTTCAGTTTTGGGAAGGAAAATAGGAGGGAGAAGGATTTGAAATTAGCTTCAAATCGTGGGGTAATTAATGCCTTAATGAAGACATTAATTGGGCTCCTCCAATGGTGAGGCCGGCGGCTTGGATGAAGGGAGAGGGTTTGGGGAGAGGAGGAGAATAGTTTCCTAAAGTGAAGGATGACTAGGATGATATTTAAATAAATCCAAATCTTTTATTTTAATTTGAATTCATGAAAATATTTCCATAAATGGGATTTCCAATTTAGGAAAGAATTTGAATTTGAAATTCAAATTCCTAGGGGAACTAGGAAAAAGGAGGTGGGGAAGATGGCCGGCAAGGTGGTCGGCCCGGAGTAGAGGTGGAGGTTGGCGGTGGCTTGCAAGGGGCGGCGGTGGCTTGCAAGGGGCGGCGGCAATGGTGGCTTTGGGCTGATTTCGGATGGGGGAGGGGGAGGAGATGGAGAAACTTGCAACGAGATAAAAGATAACTTAACCACGAGCCGCGGACGCTTCCAACGACTGGTGGGCCTTGCGGTTTGCTCACCTTGAGCTCTCTCTCTTTCTCTTCACGCTCTCATGCAAGAAGAAGAAAAGAAGCACAAACTAGATTTTCATTTCAAATATTCATTAACCATAATACAAAGCATGAGACCCCTATAAATAGGTCTTCAAACATAAGAAAACAAAAGTACTCAAATGCCCCTTGGGCTACAATAAGACTCAACTCCCCACAGGGGTAAAATGGGAAAACAGTAAATAAAAGATAATAATAAAGAAATACATCATGACATCAAAATCAGAAGTAGAGACGCTGAATCGTAGCCGTCGATCTGCGGTTTCGCCGGCGATAAACATGTCGGTAGCGTCTGTCGATGTCCTCATCACAAAGTTTTTGGATAAGCAAAGAAAGGAGATAATATATTTATATCTACTATAATAATATTAATAATCCCAAGGACCTTACCACTAACTTGCTTGATCAGCTAGTTGGTTTCTTAACAATACATAGCAGAATATTACAACCTAAGACAATAATGATGCTAAAAAAAAGAAAGAAAGGGAATAACATTCAAAACTACAACACTCAAAGCATGAGCCTTCAATTAAAGTGAAGAAGAAGATAGAAGGTTCTGATAAGAAAATCCCAACGATATCAAAGGGATTTTCCTAGCAAATGAGAAGAAAGAAGTAGAACACCCATCGGCAAAATCAAAGACATAGTAATAACTTTTTTACAAAAATAAACCTTAAGTGTCTTCTAAAGGTGAAGGAGAAGAGAAATTATATGCTACAACTGCAAAAGAGAATGGAAATATCTAATCATGGGATTGTTCATACCTCAAAAGGATATAAGAATGATAGAAAAAAGCAGAAAAAGCCAAACAAAGATGTGAAGGTCTTCTGTGTAAACTCCATGAAGAACCAAATTCCAGTATATTCAAGAATGAGGCAAATGTTTGCTTTATGGTTGATGAAGATACATTCACAAAATACTTAAAATATTAATAACAATAATAATGCTAGATGTAATTATAATAGAAAGCAGCATATCATCAAATGATTGTAAAATTAGAAAAGCTCTCACATTTATTCACGTTTTAATTCATATGGGTGTTGAAATAAGTTTTAGGATCTTCTCACCATAAACAAGACTAAAATGCTCTAAAAACTAACTGACGCTCATTCAACACTCAAATGCCAAACTTTCCCGATTTTCACCTTTCTAGTTAGTAAAAAAATCACCACTTTCCCACCTCCCTAATTTCCGACCATCCTCAACATAGCAAGAATGCTCACTTATAAACCCTAAATGGTCAACAGTAAGTAGAGGAGAAGGAGGAACATGAAGAGGAACGATACCTGTGGAGAAATTGCCTGATCTTGGGGTGCTTTGGGCCGATAATTCTCCGCTGGAGTCTGAGAGCGATCCTGTAGGTCCGTTTCAACCCCAAGAAATACGCCGTCGCCGCGGTTATCTCCCATAACACCATCTTTGCCAAACAAAAAAAAAGGAAAACTTGAACCTTCTCAGATCCTTTCTACTCTCTATTCTTCTGCGAAACTATCGTCTTTCTTCTTCTACTATCACATAATCGTCAACTCATACAGCCATTTCACTCCTCTCTGAGGCGGCGAGGGTAGGAAACGGAACTTGATAGAGGAAGAGTCGAAGCCGAGAAAGAAGAAAACAGTCGCTATTTCTACTTTTGATCATTTTTTTATAAAAATATTGAAATTTAGAAATAATGGTAGATGATCAAAACAATCAAAATTGCCATTTGATAGTTTCTTTTGAGATTTTAATAAGATTTATCAAAATAACATTAAAAAAAATTATAAATTGGCTCATTCTTTAGATGAAAGGGGCATTGAGAGTTTCAACTTGGTATAAAACTTAGATACGTACTTGAGAGAGCCACTTGCGGTATCACGTTGCCTCAGAGTAGGCAATTGCCCTTCCTAAATTTTCTTTTGCCCTAATCTAAGGCATTTCCTTTTTTCATTTTCTTCATGCACGCGACATGCTGACACAGGCAGCCAGAGTCGCAAGGCGTGAGGGTTCAAACTCAAAGCTATCCCTGGTTCGTGAATTGTGATCTCATCCATCAGTTATAACATTAATGCAAGTCATCAACACCATTGCCGATGCTTGCCAACTTCATCATTTGATATCGCCCATAGCTTCAATATACAGCCTTACCAATAAGATTTACACACATATCGACACGAAGTCCAATTCTTAATGACAATACTAAGATTATAATCGACTTCTCTGTATTTATTTTCTTGTCCAAAAAACAAAACAACCAAAGTTATTGCAAATAATTTTTTGTAAAAGAACTTTAATGCATCAAAGCTCTTAGAATTTTCACCGTGAAATTTATCGTCGACAATTTATGATTATTTTATTGTATTAACGTCTATCTCAATTAGCAGTAGCTTTCTCAATATTTTGCTTCATAACCTATATTTTTCGAACAATTATTCTTATTTCTTTACAAAATAAATTCATATATTAAATATGTAAATTTAATAATTTTGAGTGTTATCCACATAAATCCATCAATATTAAGTAATTACATGTAATAAATATGTTAAATATTTAAAAAAATTGATGTATATATTAATTTAATAATCATTTTACAAAAAAATGTAATCAAAATCTATTGATATAAAATTTTCCTTGAAAATCACTTTATTTTACATTTTAATCCTATCCTTAATGCATTTTTACATTTTGCACCATGCAAATGCACGAGTATATAATGGTTACTCGCTGTGGCGCTCTTCTGTTCCCAAAGGAAAAAGCCCTAGTAGCTGAGGTGCCGCCATGCCGCCCAAATTCGATCCTTCTCAGGTTGTCGAGGTTTACGTTCGCGTCACCGGCGGCGAGGTAGGGGCCGCAAGCTCCCTTGCCCCGAAGATCGGTCCGCTCGGCCTCTCCCCCAAGAAAGTCGGAGAAGACATCGCCAAGGAGACGGCCAAGGACTGGAAAGGACTCCGTGTCACCGTCAAGCTGACTGTTCAGAACCGGCAGGCCAAGGTTTCCGTCGTGCCTTCGGCGGCTGCGCTTGTCATCAAGGCCCTCAAGGAGCCCGAGCGCGATCGCAAGAAGACTAAGAACATCAAGCACAACGGGAACATCTCGCTTGACGATGTGATCGAGATTGCAAGGGTCATGAGTCCCAGATCTATGGCTAAGGATCTCAGCGGCACCATCAAGGAGATTCTGGGGACGTGCGTCTCCGTCGGCTGTACCGTGGATGGGAAGGATCCCAAAGACTTGCAGACAGAGATCACAGAAGGGGATGTTGAAGTACCGCTTGAGTAAGTATCGGATTATTATGTGTTACTGGGTTTGATATTCTGTTTTCATCTTTTGAACATTTGGACAGTTGAAATCTTATTTATCATCGCAGTGTATTGTAACTTAAGAAGGATTCTGAGCGAATGTTTCTTTTAGAATTAAGAGCTGTTTTATCTCAATGTGGTTTAGTGATCTTATTTTTTTGACATTGTTGAACACTGATTGTTGAGAATTTCCTTCTCATTTTTTTTTTTTCAATAGCTTGCTTTATTTTCTCGTGGGAAACTTGAATTTCCGTTGATAGGTAATTTCCGTGTCTGATCATTTTATTACATTCTTTTATCATATGACTTTTTTAACTGAATTGGATGTGTAGATTTCATGACTGGAAACTAATTGATTAGTTGCAGATAAAGATTAATTTGAATGCATCGCTGGTTTTCTATTTGAATTCCTGTATGAACTCTTAGATAATGCAGGTATATGAAGAGCACTGGACACTTTTTATTCTTTATTTGTAGCAGCATTTCTCGTGAAAAATGACCCTATTTGTCAAACCGAGCGATCGTGGCGTACCAGGGATTGAAGATTAGTTTTTTTTTTTTTTCTTGAATCATAGATTTCTTGAAAAGAGTTTTCTAAAATTTGGAGTTGGCTTTAATTTTTAAAAAATACTTCTTAGTCAAAATTTGGATTTTTTTGGTATTTGTTGCGATTTGGAAGAATGAAAGAGAGAGTTTGAAAGATTCAGGTTCACCTTAGCTTGTGGATTTTAGTTACAATTATAATTAAGCTCTGTTCTTACATGAAATTGCATGAAGAAAAATTCTAGAGCTTATCTCAGACTGTTGCCTTTATCAATCTAGTTAAAGTACAAGGGTATGCCATTTATCAAACAATCATAGTCCAATGTTTCCATTGAGGTTGTAAGCCAAGAAAACGTTGAACTATATAGTGAATGATGATTCAAACTCAGTCAATTGGTTTGCTTAAGGTCTTTCAAAATAGGAGATCTCATTCCTAATTTTCACCGGATAATGTTATTCTATGGGTGAGCGAGTGGTAAATTTAAGCTCAATTGGGAAAGACTCCATTGTAAAAATTGTAAACGAGGGTGAAACTTATCAGTTTGTTGATTGCAAAGGCATATATCCAATTGATGCAAAAAAAAAAAAAAAAAAACACTTTAAGATTGCAATTTAAAACAAACTTATCTTCCTTAAACATGGATGAACGTGTGCACATAACACAACAATGCTTACAACTTACAATACACAATAACACTTTCAACTTAAAAAATAACAACACAACCTTAGAACACAACAGCTTACAACTTATATTAATAATGATAAGAAGGATACAGATGGGGCGGGAACCGTGGAGAGAGAAGAGGTAGAAAACCGAGATGAAGTAGTAGAGGAAAGGAGACTAGCTCGCAAGATAGAAAAAATCCGTAGGTTTTACAAACAAAAATTCATCATTTTCTACTCTAAAACTGTAGCAAAACAGTCCCATTTATAGGAGAGAAAAAAATAAAGACAATTAGTGCAGGTAGTTACAGTACCCACCCAAACAACCGCTATAAACACCTCAAAACTTCAGCAAAACCGAAGGGATAGCTGACTAGGGGAAATCGAAGCATCAACACTGCAGCCAATGAACATAGAAACCGAAGGAACAATTGCCAAACGGGAAACTGAAGCATCAACATAGCAGCCAATGAACACAAAAACTGAAGGGACGACAGCCCGCTTTGCCCGCATCACCAATGCATCCAAATCCTCGCATCAATGGACAAAACTTACAAAAAATTATTATGCCTAGTCAAATGTGCTGACAAGGCTCATCTCATTTTAACCCCTTGTGGATTGGGTATGTGGGCATCTAGAATATCATACATTAATGTAACACCTAATTTGCGTCAATGAATTCACCCATTTAGGAAGATTCATATAAGGCTAATAATTAGTCATGTCAAAGCCTCTAACAAACATAAATAACTCAGCGATACCTTTCTGGAATTTGACCTCTTGGAGCATCTCTACAATTCTACCTTCTCATCGATTCCCATTGAGATCTTAAACTATATGATGACCTCCTCCCAGGTATCCCACTTTTGTTCTTCATTTATATAGCCTGGTCTTGGCAAACAAAACCTATTTCTTTTTGGATTCCCATTCCTTTCTTATTACAATAATGTCACTCAAGTCCATAGCGAATCGTCGCATAGTACTTGATATCAGTAGTATCTAGCCATTCCTTCGCTCCATCACGAGATGATGAAGGAATTCCATGGAATCCAATGGCCATGTCAAAAGCTCTTCTGACCAAGGCCCACCCTCTCCAAATTAACAATTTCAATCTTTCTCAAGGTAATAATCACTAGAGGTGGCGTCTCAATCAGTTCAACCAAACAGCTTGAAGATGGAACAATGAAGGATGAAGCTTTATGAGGAACTCCATGGAATCCAAGCTCTCTGTGTGGCTGATCAAACTCATCATCTTCATTGAAAGAATAAGCAATATCTTGGTTAGTAGCTGAAATCCCCGACTTATATTTAAGTCAGTTAAGGTATACTCACACATACATCACATATGCAAGTTTCGAACTCAATACCTCTTGGTTAGTAGCTGAAACCCCCGATGAACAGACCAAGCACGTGTTGGGCTTGTATATATTGACCAATTATGCAAGACATGTTTTCATTATTCAATTGCATTTAGAAGTTAATCTCAAATTGATGCAATCAAAAATTTGGGAGAGGGACCCAAATTTTTTATCACAAAAAAGACACTCTTTCTACGAACAAAATAAAGACGTAAAATAGACAAATAAACTAAAAACAACAATTTTACTTCATAATATAAAATGACTTACAAACTTGACTCTTACAACTTGGACACTTACAAAACAAGACTTACAACTCTTGACTCGAACAAACGACGCTTACACATGACTCAAACAAGACACCCTAAACTTGCTTATTTTGAGAAGAAGGATACAAGTGAGGTGTAAACTTGCGGATAGAAGAAGAGGTTAGAAGCCAAGAAGAAAGAGGAGAAGCTTGCAAGCTTTCCTAGAAGAGGAGAGGAAGAAGTGGCATAGCTCGCAAGCTATCCAGGAAAACCCTCAGGTTTCTTTCTAAAAATCATTCACATAAAACTCTCTAAAACAGCCACAAACAACTCCTATTTATAGGCACAAAAGAAGGAATACAAACAGCCATTACAACCACTAATTAATTTAATTAAAAGGGGAAAATGAAAAGACAAATTCTGTCCAGATTTCTGTACAGGAATCTGTCCAGAAATCTGTCCCAAAACAGCCCCAAAAACCCTTCAAATCCCCATATAAAAATAATAGAAATGAAAGGCCAAAAGTCACCTTGTTGAAATCCCAAGAGTCACAACATTTCTCAAGGAGGAGGCCACGGTTCCAATCAGCCAAGCACAGGAAACTAGGAGCCAAAAATCGGGACCAGCCAAGTCATTCCACGGGAAATAAAAGGGGGGAAGTTACGGCAGAAAAGGGGCAGAGAACCGAGGGGGCACAGCAAGCCGTGGGAGAGGAATCCAGAGAAAACTGCAGCAGCTCCAATTCAAGTAGAATAGGAAAGAATAAGTTCCACTCGCCAACTCTAGCTCCCTATCATAAATTTTCATATCTAAACATCAGCTCATAATGAGCTACACTTCTACTAGATATTAATGAGCTTGCACCAACTAAAAATTCAACAACTAAAGCTCCAACCGAAAATAGCCAAGGCCCATATGAAACCAACAAGCAGCCCAAAAGACAAGATGGAAGATGAAAGGACAAGATAATGAAGAAAAGGAGAGGGGGAAGATGAAAAGACACAAGGCAAGAAATTAAAAGAAAAACTCAACTTGTTTTGACCCCCTCTTGCCTACATCACAAATCCAATCTATCAAGTCGCATGCAAGTAATCTTTGGCCAACTACATAATTTCCAAGCCCAATACATAGTGATACTACATGTTCGATTTGCAACAATCAAGAATACACCTTAATTATGTCCCCAAGCTAAGGATCAAGTAGCATGCAAGTAATCTTGGGCCTACTATTTAGGCTTTGTTTGAAACAGATTTTTTATTGTTTTATAAAACTATTTTTTAATATTTTTTTTTGAATTAAAATTTTTTCTATTAGAAAGCTGCTTCATTAAGTAGTAAGAAAGTTATCTTAAACAAAATATTAATGTATTAAGTTTGCAACAATTAAGAATATATGTCAATTATGTCCCCAAGCTAAGGATTGTTTTCTTGATATAGGAACATAATAGCTACCTTCTTGATTTATGGCAATTAGGACCAACTTTTTGATTTAGAGAGAGATGAATTGACTTAGAAATCATTTGCTAATGGTTAAAATTCTCTATAGCATTCTTTTGTACCAAACTATTTTTGTCTCTATTATGTTCAATAAAAAAATACTTAAAGCTCAAGAAAACCTTATTGGTTTATTGATTTATAAGATTTATCATTGGTATACGACCCAAATTGACACAACCCTTACACTAAAGTGAGTCATGTCTTATCGAATATGTGACATACTTGAGATCTATTTGGAAGTACTTATTTTTATTATATACAATAACATTGGTCCACTAATATACGATCATATATGATACAATAAAGCGAAAAATCATCAACATCGCATCAATTTGTATTAAAACATTATAGAATATGAAAGGGTCCATATTTACAATATAATATCATGATCATTACAAAAATATAACTACAATTTTGCTAAAAGTCATAACCATAATTCGAAATTTACAACCTCTACCTCTAATAACCATGCTCCTAATCATTTTCCATTTCTTGAAAGCAACACGCAGAGAGAAAGTGGCGGTGAGCATCAAACAACTAATTAAGTAGAATACAAAAAACCTTCAATAATTTAAAAGAACACTCTGAACTTTATTAATCGGAGCTTTAAACCATCATAAGTGATTTTTAAAAAGCTTTTATTAGAAAGAATCAGCACAAAATGGCCTTGTAAAGAACGGTTTTCCACCGACTTTTTCTTCCACTTTATAACTAGCACATTAGGGCATCTCCAACCGAAAACTCCATTTTTCATGCCAAAATACAGCAAAACGCAAAAATGGCGTGGTGCTGCTCCAAAACGAACGCCATTTTTTTTGTTTCTGCGCGAAGGTAACGATCCTTCTCCTTTGGCGCGTTTTTCATGTTGAGAGAGGAAAATAGCGTGGGTGAACAGTGCAATGCCAATATTGGTGACATGGAACGTCGCTCCAGCCGAACAGTCCTTTGGCGTTGCACTGTTCACCCGCAAGCAAATGACGGACGTTTTAGCGTTCGGCTGGAGCGACGGAACGGCGCCAAACACTCGTTTGACGTTCGATTGGAGATGATCTTAATCATTAACTATATCACCAAACATGCCATTCTTATCAAGAATAAGAAGCTTTTTCCTCTTGTTGGAATAATCAACAAATAATTTGGTGACATGGAACCAATTTTATGAATTTTTTTTTTTTTTTTCCTTGCATTTCATGTTTGTATTACATGATACATATACACATTTACATAAGAGTATTAAAAATGCTATACTAGGAAGAAATTAAATTACATTTGCTCCCATTCCATTTTTTCTATATGGTATGAACAATGAGACTAATTATAGCAACATTTATGGAAAGAAATGATGATTTAATTATAGTAAATATTATTGTAATTAAGGTTGTTTTGCATGTATATTAATCTACTATGCACTCTCCTAATAGGTTTGATAAGGCTCAATTGTCCCGACACCAACTAACATAACATTATATTAATAAAGAGGAGCTCAAAAGTTAGTCATTTCTCTCAAGGCTACTCAAGCGTGTCTTCGACTTGCTCAAATTGAGTCAAATCTATCGTAATTAGAGCTCGGCCAAAAGTCTCTCCCCATGACTTAATCCAGCTTATTAGGCAAAGCGAATTCATTACACTTATAAGAAAATAATGAATAGTGCTCGATTTTTATTTCGTTTATAGGAGTCCAAACTATCGGTTACTGGATAAAAGAGTCACAATCTGAAGTCTAATATGATTCAGTTCTGACCCTAATTGCCAAATCATATAAAAGAAAAGCTATCACATTAAGGGGTTGTTTGGCTGCAGGGTTTAGGGGGGATTTGAGTGAAATCCAACCAAACGGCCTAAAATGCAAAACCAAATCTCAAGGTAAATGATAGCCACCGAAGATGGAAAATTACCCCTTTTCGCAATAAATCCCAGATTTTCGAAAACCCGTGATTTGGCAGATTTAACGCTCTGTTACGTGAGAGAGAAAAAGAGTACGTTTTATTTGGGATTTAATGCTCTATTGCCAAACAATCACACAAGATTTGACATGATTTATCACGAATGTTACCAAACAGTTTTCAAGATTTAACCCTAAACCCTATAAGAAATAATTAAAAAATAAGTAAATCCTATTAGATAAATAAAATCTTATGGTTGACCAAGACCTTTTATCTTGCCACGTAAACCTTCCAAAATAGCTTCTTCAACTGAAGTCACCCGTTAACTAAAACAGAAAATTTGGAACATCCTAACGCAGTTCTCGAATAAAACTGTAAAACATTTCGCAAAAAGGAAAAAACAGAGAGCCCCCAAATTTCTCGGCTTTGAACTCGAAGCGAAGAAATCGTTCGATCGATTGATTGATTGACTGACAGATTTTCCAGAACCCTAATGGTTTGATTCTTTGCTTGCTTTGTCGTACTGATGACGTGCAAGCGACACCCTTACGAGGTCGGCGTCGGCGTTTGCGCCACCTGTCTCCGGGAACGTCTTTGCGCCCTCATTGCCGCCCAGAACAAGCTCGCCTCCGCCGCCGGGGATGCCCAGACCTACCCTACTCCGCGCAATCCTCATCTCACCTTCCCCAGATCCACTTCCCCCTACTTCGCCCACCGCAGATCGGTTGGCTCCGATGGCCCTGCTATCAACCGCTTCTTCACCACTCCTCCCGCCGGTAATCTCTCGCACCGAAAACCTCATTCTCTCTGGTCTTCCGTCTTCGGACCTCCCAGATCTGAGTCGTCGGAGCCCCGATCAACCTTTTCGTGGATCTCCACCCTAATCCGGAGAAAGAAACCTCGAAAATCGTTCGAGGCGGCCGGATCGCCTCCGCCCTTGGAAAGAGGCATGTCACTTGCGCGGTACCATGACGAAGATGACGGAGGAGACTCCGACTACTCGTCCGATTCCTCCACCGTTGGTCGGTTGCCGGGACCAACGCCAATTCGGCCTCAGGCGGCCCGGCCTCACCGGACCGGCGACGGCGCGGGTCGAGGATTTTCTGGATTCGCGGTTTGCCTGAGCCCCTTAGTTCGTTCGAATCACAACCGCCGGCGGACCGAGCCAGTCAACGATCAGATTCGTCGCCACGTGTCTTTCGGAGACAACCGGTCGGTCGGAGTTAATCGGTCCAGAAAGCTGGCCGATTTTGGACGGTTTAAATAACGCTTTTGCCCTCCTTTCACAGTTTTCTTCTTTTTTTTTTTTGTAATTTTTTTAATATGAAAAATTTATTATTGTATAGAGTATAGACAGAGAGATGGGGAGAGGTCTGTGGGGTTCAAAACTGTCAGAGGAGGTTTCAGAGAATTTTATAGGTTTTTAATGCCATCCATAATTTCTTTCAATAAAGAATACCTATATAACACAACTCCCCTTGGCCTAGGCAAATTATTGCATCAGGTCACCGAACAGAGTCTGTCTACAGTAAAGCGCAGGTCACTGTAGCAGCTGCTACAGTGACCTGCGCTTTACTGTAGACAGAGAGGATCCGAACGGATATTTCCGTCAGGTGACCTGATGCAATAATTTGCCCTTGGCCTATTGGTTGAGAGCTTAGGCTTCCAACTAAAAGGTCCAAGGTTCGAGTCCTTGTGTATGCGTTGTGTGTGTGAGTTTGCCTTAAATGGCCTAAATGTCCAAAAAAAAAAAAAAAAAAAAAAGAATACCTATATAATTTATATGAAGATATTTTGGCATAATTTTATATTTTAGTTTTAGATATAAGAATTTATAGATGCAATTTGTCTGTATTTATGTATAAAACATTCAAATATATGTAGCTAAATTTGTAAATCACATAAACATATAATTAATTTGTATTTGAAAATTGGTCTATTTGATTGCTTATGAAAATTAAGAAAAATTTGAGTTTTTATAATAATTCAAAGTTTATTTTGGTTGAAAAAAAATTAAATTCATTAATAATGCTTTTGATTAAATAATATTTTATTTTTTATTCTAAAGAAATTATATATTAGAATATCAACTTATAACATTAAATTTGATTTGATACAATTCAACAAGTGATTAATTAATCAAATAGGGTATTTACCTGTTGCCACCTCCCAAGGAGGCGCATGACGATGTAACTAATACCTTGGTGGGTTTACAAGAAACCAACCCCACAGGTGCAAGGCCACAATTATTTTCTCCCCATATAAGGAGTCACTAGGGGTGTCAATTCGGGTCAACGGGTCGAACCCGAAATTGACCCGATGCTATCTGACACGACCCAAACCCGAAACATTTTTGCAAACGGGTCAGAAAATGCAACCCGGACTCGACCTGTCGGGTTGCGGGTTTGACACGACCCGACACGAAATGGGCTGTAGAGAGTGGAGGTAGGCACGCCTCGCGCAGGGGGACTGCGGCCTCATGCCGCGTGGGCATCCTTCGTCCGCTTGGATCTTGCGCAGTCGCGTTGCGCGTGGGGATTAGAGGACTGCAGAGGCGCGCGTGCCCGCATGGGGACTTGCGAACTGGGGCAAAGGTGCCAAGGTCGCTCCTAGGGACTGCTGAGGCGCGCCGCGTGGCTTGGGTGGAGGGAGCTGGTTTTTTGTTGGGAGTTCGAAGATGGGCTCGTGCCGGACTGCGCTAAGCAAGTTAAGACGGAACTGCGGAAGCGAGAAGCCGGCTAGGCTGGGCTAATGAACCTGGTCAACTTTGAGTTGATGTCAAGTTTCCGGGTCAACCCGAACCCGACCCGTTTGCTAACCGGATCGACCCGAACCCAGATTTTTTTCGGGTCGGGTTTCGTGTCTAATAAAAAATTGACACCTTAGGAGTCACGTCGCATGAGAGAGAAATCAAACATGAGTGGGAGGTTCCTAATCACACTCACCCACACAACTGACCTTGATTTGTTGGTTGGAAGCTTCAGCTATCAACTAAGAGGTTTTGGATTTGAGTCTTGTGTATGTGATGGGTGTATGAGTCTGCATAACTGTCCGTTTGTCACAAAAAAATGAAAAAAATATTATACTTAAATCAAAACAAATTGAATAATTATAAAATATATCCTAACAATTGTGACGTCCCAAACATCTATAGTAAAAGGATTCATCGACATATTTTTCTTCTTATTCTTTCTTCTTTCTCAGATCAAATTTGTTATCTTCGTCCCGGACGAACTCAGGTTCGTCCAGACGAACCTGCATTTTACTCAGTTCGTACAGGCAATTCGTCCGTACTAACCATACAGATTTTCACAATTTTCATCATTTCGTCCCGTACTAAGATCAGTTCGTACAGACTAACTGCACTAAAAAAAATGAAATTCTGAGGGGTTTTACAATAATAACTATAAACCTCATATTAGTTATTAAATCTAAACTAAATTTAATATTTACCCTTTAATTTTTCTTAAAACTTTAATTTTTTTTTTATCAACAAATATTTTTAAAATACTACTCAAAGATTTTGAATAAAGAAGATTATTTTATTAAAAATGATTTTTTTTATCAATATAACTATCAAAATCTATGAAAGTAAAAAAAAAAAAATAATTAATGTTAACTTTATTTAATTAAAATTAAATTAAGATCTTTGAAGTCAATTCAAAGTCATCAAAACCAAAATCATTGGATGAAGCAAAAGCTCATTGCGTGTCGCTATTGGTTCCATATTATTAGTAAATTTGCAGAAAAGCCATTTGTTCTTTCAAAATTATTTAATTGGTGACGTGCAAGTTATTTTTATAAGTAGGTGTTGTGGGTCATGATTTGAATGGTCAAACCCCTTACCTGTTTAAGGAAAGGCAAGTTGTCGGTGACCTGTTATGTTGTAATAATTTATTTTTTATAATATAAAATTAATCTATGACGTGCTTACAAATTTGTATTTTACTATAATTGATAATCCTACTAAAAAATTTGTATTTTACTATAATTTAATTACTAAAACCTGTAATTAACTCGATTATTATTCGCGCTTAATTTAAACAGGTTATTGACATGTCAAAATGCCGTATTTAGGTTAAACATATCGAATTAATCTAGAGATATTAAAAACCATTCGATAAACTGGTCATATAGGTTTGATTTAGGTCAAATAACTAGTATGAAAAATGAGTTAGGTTCAGATCAAGAATTTGAAATCATAGATTTGTGCTAACTTAGGTTTGGTTTGGAATTGTTTCTTACTACTTCTTGAATTAGCTTTCTAGTACAAAAAATTTTGTACTAGAAAGCTGATTTAAAAAGCAATAAGAAAGACGTCACAGACAAAGTCTTAAACTTTATTTGGGACTGCTTTTTTACTGTATCTTAAAACAATTTTTTAGTATAAAATATTTTATTTTATACTAAAAATTTGTTTTAAAAAGCAGTGAGAAAGCCGTCCCAAACAAAACCTTAATTTATCATAGCATGAATAGAATGGGAAAGCCATTAGTGTTCCTTTTTTGGTTTAAAGGAATAATTACTAAATAAAAACAAACAAAAAAATCAAATAGCTTTGCATCATATTTTATTTATCTTTATTTATACAAAAATTGATCAAAGACAATTAAACGAATACACCTTTTCTTATTTTGGAAATGTTAATTCTCTTTTTCATCATCAATATTTAGATATATTGTTCTTATACACCTTATTAATATAGACATAATAAGTATGTTTTCATTTATTTTATGTGTATTATTATTTGTAGATAAGAGTTCATTTGTAATTTTGAGGAATTTTGAGATTAGTGCTGCATATGATATAGAAATAGTTGCATTAATATAATCATAAATTCAATGAATATAAACCTTATCTTGATGTGATATGTCACCATAGTATTACATAGTTTTTGTTGAGATTAGTGCTACATATGATGTCAAATGATTGTATTAATATAATAGCAAATTCAAAGAATATGAAACTCATCGAATCCGATTAATTAATCAAGCTCAAGTCATGGGTGACTCAGAGCTCGACTCAACTTGTTTATACCCCTAGACACACATAACTTATTACTTGAAATCTACATTGATAAGTTCAATTAATTATCATATACATAAAGTACATATGTTGCGTGACTGATATTTACTAATAAATATAATTTATCATCTTATACTTCGTTTGAGATGACTTTCTTACTATTTGTTAAAGCAGCTTTTTAGTATAAAAATTAAAATTTTTGTACTAAAAAACTGATTTAAGAAGCAGTAAGAAAGCCGCCCCAAAATGAAGCCTTAGATGTGGATGAATCCAACACTTTGTTAACCATGGTTAAACAAGATCCTCAAAGCCTAAGGCAGAAATAAAATTATTGAGTAATATATTTCTCTCTTTTACATGCATCAAAATTTATCACAAATAGCATACAGAGACAAAAACAAGCATTAAAAACAAATAAAATCAACAATTGGATTGTCAACCAAAGTATCTGAGCTGCAATGTTAGCTCCAGCAAAAAACTATAGTATAAGGGTACATGATCAACATCATAAACACACAAAGCTCAGAACAACTTCTATATTTAATAGATAAGATCATATTCCTTGTTTTTTAATAAAAATTTAAAAGAAATGAGAGCTTCAGATCAAATAATTTCCCAATCAGATGCAGACTCATCTAGCTTCTGATAAGAAGCTTCAGTTTCAATGAAAAGCTTACTCTCTAGGGTTTCATCAGCCGTTGAAGTGATTTTGGATTCTTCAAAAGCTGCTTTAGAGTCACCAGACTGATCTAAAATTGGAGCTTTAAGCTTATTTTCATGAGAGAGTTTATCAGACATATCTGCATTGCAAATTTTACAGTTCATCAGGTAATATTCTTATTAAAGTTTTGATTATGAAAAGCTATGAAAATTTTGATTTGTTTGGAGATAAGTGCAGTACATGAAAAATTAATCACTTTTTATACTACCCTCATCTCTAAGTAAATTAAAAAAAATTAAAAATTTAGACAGGATATCCTCACAAAATAAGCTTTTTTTTTCAATGAAATAGAAATCTGACCTTGTACTTGATGCGTAAGATGTTGCACCTGAATTTCCAAACGACCAATGTGAGCTGTTAATGAAGAAATAGCCTGCAGCAGTTCAACTTTCAACTGCTCCCCATAACTCCAGCAGTATGGGAAGTGATTATAATTCTCTTCTGTTTCAGCTGTCCTGGAAGTATTCTGAACAGGCTGCGTATTTTGAGTTTGACAAATTATTTTATAAGGACTTGAGTAATTCAGTTGTTTTTATAAAATAACATAGTTGACAAATGACCTTGTTTTCATGGAAGAGAACCAAGCGAATCAAACGAATCAAATATGAACATTCATTAATTTAAACGAATCAAATATGAACAAAAACAATAAAGCACGAATCAAACATGAATCAAACTTGAACAAGTTGATAATAAATGAACTTAAACATGAACACTCACATACTCGGCTCCACTCGATTCGTTTGCAGTCCTATGCTGAACATATGCAAATATTAACACAATAAATTCATCAAGTTTTGTTGGAAGCAAAAACATGAAAAAAAATAAAAACAAGACAACAAAACATAAATATTAAACACGGTAAGAGAAGCTGAAACAAAAATATTGAATATCCCAGCAGTTGGGATGCAGTATTGGTACCACACATCCAGCTCTCTCAGAATGTTTTGAAATTTGGACGGGGGACCAAACCAGTTAGGCTACTGGGTCACAAATGAATTGGTTTGACAGGCCCGACCTGTCCGCCACAGCCAGTCAATATATTCTGAATGATTTCTTCCCCTCTTAAGTGAAAAAATGTATGTATAATCAAATAATCATATTAGAATCAAGCAAAGTGTTATTATCTAAGAAAAAAATATAAAAATCATTCTCCAAATTTGAGAAAACAGGAGAATTGGTTAGGCCAGGCCATTGGATTACACCGGGTCACTGAGTCACACGGTTTGATTAACTTCTCTTAAATATTATTGAGTTGAATGAGATGGATGATCGGTTCATGGTCAAACCAGTCATAACAGCTAGTCTAACTCGACTTTCAAAACACTGTCATTCTCTGCTTCTCCCTTTCAGTATGAACATATATAAGCTTAAAAAAAATGCTATCAAATAAAACGAATCACAAATACTGAAATAATTCATTGTATCTCAATGATCTTACTTGCTTTTGTATCTCTGTTTGAAGGAGACTTTGAATCAGATTATCAATTCCTGGAGCATTGTATCCAGAACTGAAGTGGCCAACATTTGTTTCAAAAATATGGGCAGCATCTTTCTCCATTAAGTTGGAATTCTTAGATCTTCCTAAATATGATCCAGAATTTTTTGCTTCATGTAGAATTTTCTCAAAAAGGTATCCCTCGCCAATGCATTTCCCTTCCACAGAATCTTCGTTAAAATCATTGGGTAATTTGTGAAGGTTTGCAACTGAAGTTGACAAAAGTTGAGAGATTCTATCATAGTTGCCTTCCGAGTCTGTTTGGTCATATGGTTGATAACATTTCAGACCTGAAACATCACGAATTGGACACCCATGATAAGCCACTGGGAATTGGGCATCGCGCTGTGGTTCTGAATGGAAGCCATTGTAACAGTAATCTTGGTGTTGATAACCATTCTCATAAGAATCACCCATTAGGCCATCTAAGGAAAATAGCATGAGATTAGTGAGCAATTTGTTATTGGGATTATAACACAGTTTCTAATGATTTAGAGATTGAATAATCGGTAATGTCAACAAATAAAAACTTACTATGAAAAAGCTTTTGTGCTGTTGCTTGATGAAGAATGGAGTCGGGCAATGCTGAAAACAACGGTAAAAAAAATTGACCAGGAAGAAGAAATTGTGGTCTAAAAAAAGAATGAATGTATAAACATATACAAAACATAACAAATCGAAGTTTTGAATAATTGGAAGAGGTAATTATGCCTGTGGTAAAATGTAAAGTGGTTCTTACAGTCAAATTATGTTTGCATTATAGAAAAATATGTAGAGTATGATAGAATGGATAAGAATGTTCACTACCAGGGAGTACAAAGAATGAATGAATAGGAAGCTGTTAGGCCGGCCCACGTTGGGCCGGCTGAACCAACTGAACCGGTCAGTCCCTGGTGGACCGGTTCTTGTCTACAAGAGGAAAGGCAAGAGGGGGGCGGAACAAGGAGAGAGAGGGGGTGGCTAAGTAGAGGGGGCCCACACACTAATTAAATATTGCATTGGAGGGAAAATTCAAATTAGGGGCTGTTTAGGAATTTAACTTTTATCCTTTGGTTTAATTAATCTTGTATTGTTAGGGTTTGTGGGTATCTTGAATTGAGGAGAGATTTGAGATCTAGGCTTTGTTCCTTTGGGCTCTAGACTTGATAGAGAATTGGAGAGTTGTTTCTTCCTCTTGAAGTGAAGAAACTTGTATTGGTTTGCTGTTTTTCTTGTTCTATTATTGAATTTGAAGTGAGTTTCATTCAGTTTTCTCATCAAATCTCCAAAAACCTGCTCTATTTTGCTGTATTTCTCTGAAATACAGCATATTTCTCGCTGTTTTCACCAATTAGAGATAGCTTTGCTTGCGAACTCAAATATTTCCCTTAGAGTTACTTGCAAACTCAAGTATTTCCTATCAGAAGCATACAAGACATTAAAGCTAACCAAATCTAACATAAAATCCAAACAGAAGATCAACAGTTTGTTCGGTTCATATAAATCCCAACATTTCAGGCACAAATTTTTATGTACTTGACCACCACAGAAAAGCTGAATTGAAGTGCAATTTGGTATGGTTTGATCAATTCAAACACAAACATGGTCAAAGAGCTTTGATAGACCTATCAATCTACAAAAATTCAATTGGAGTTCATGCAAGCACAAATCGATCTAGTTGCAGTATACAATTACTATCTCCTTCCTCAATTAGAGTTATCGGGGGTACTCGTTCCTTTTACAATTTCATGGGGCGCAATATTGTAAAAGCTTCAGTAGCAAGATACGAAAAAGGCTAGTATCTCAATAATTTTTACTAAAATTTTGTTTGTGGCCTAAACTAAATGATTCAAAAGATTATGGACTCCAAGGGATATATTCAATCTGTGAACTTGGAAAATAGTCATCAATATGTCCAAATGATTTTTCAGAATCAAGAAATATATCAAAATTTAATAATTCATTGAAGAACAAAAAGTCATAATTAAATGTTTTTGTTCAGAGAAAAAGTGAGCATTGATGTCCACCAAAATTACAAAAAAAAGTGTAATATACCAAACAAGTCACAAAAACTTATTATTGACCTTAATGGCCGGCTTGACCAAAAAATCAACAAAGAAAATTCTAACAATACTAGACTATAAGGAACTAAGTAGGAGTAAAGCATCTTATTGGGCTGGCCATAAAATCGTTTGATATTTTGCACTACCAAACGTATTAAATACCAGCAAATGACAAAGCCTAAGGCTCAATTTCCACATGAAAATTTATCAGGTGGGCAAGGCATCCATGTAAAAGTCCTTGTCCCCTTTATTTGATGTGTGCTGAGAAGTTCTAGCAGCGATGAAGAAATATTCTTACTCTATAGGTTTTAAGAAACTTTTTTATCATAGAGCTAGCTTTGATCTTTTTGGAAGATAAATTGACAACTTTCTATTAGTTCCTACCTTTCATAAATTTCCATATTTGAAATGTCAAAGTCAAATCAAGGTTGTTGATCTATACATCCCAAACATGATTTATGTAGACAGTAATATTTCTTTAATTCTACAATTTTTTTTATGATTGATAACTATGTTTATAATCTCCTTTCATGGATAATCTTGTTATAGTGATATAATATTTCATATTATGTATGAAAGACGCTATTCAAATTGAACAAATTTCTATTTGAATACTAATTTTTATATTTACAAGTCTAATGAGTTTAATTAATAGAAAAAAATCTCCAAAACCGTGAATTTTAACATAAAAAAGTATATACCATCCACTTTCATGTCTCACTTGAAATATACTAAATAATCAAACTTTGATAAATTACCTCCTTACTATTTCTTATATTATAGATGAAAATCAACCATTTTATTGTTCATCTGAATCACAATAAATAAAATTTAAATGTTGAGAAAGATAATTCTCCTTGCAGCATTAATATCTGTCTCATTTATTTTACAAGCAAGAATGCATTCGCACAAAATGCACTTAAATAAAGTTTTGAACTCTACCCATATTATTTTGTTATGAATTGCCACTACAGGTAATTCACCAAATACAGGCGACATTATTTCCGACGGATTGGCTGCCAGAATTTCCGGCGGTCCATTGATCGCCGGACATTACGCCGGTACTTTGCTAAACCGCCGGACAACAGCCATAAATTTCCGGCGATTATTCTACACCAGCTGCTGCTTCAACCGCCGGTGAAACCACAAATTAAAATCGCCGGAAAATAATACCACTGAAAATAAACCGCCAATTTCAATTTCATACACGACTAATACTGATGGAAAAAAAAGAACACCAGAACAATGAATTTCCACCTGAAAAATCCGTCGGTAATGGACGATTTTGCTGGAATGTGCAAAGGCGTTTAATTCATGCATCTATGCTCCCCTGATTTTGTACTCCACACATTTTAATAGTAGACTTCATAAATCTCCTCTGATGAATGCATATTACCATCTAATATTTAAATTTTTATGTAAATACCACTACATTTTTTTATCTTTATATTTATTTTTATAACACCCAAATTTTTTATCAACATTTATATATGAAAATATGAGCTTCAATTTAAATAGGTTAATATTAGTGATATTCTTTTTAATGTAATTCAAGAGATTTTGGTGATATATCTAAGCAAATGTAAAAAAATCAATGCCATGCATGAAATCTAAAAAAAAAAAAATCAACAATATATGAGCCTGGTTGGTTCACGGTTTTTTATTGCTCTACATCACTAAACCAGTTTCCATTGTTCAATTTCTCTGTAAAACTAAATAATCTAGAAGTGAAATCAAAAGAACAAACTTTAAAATCTTAATTTTCTAATAAAAATTTGTCCAAATATACATTCTTTAGTTAATGCTACATCAAAATACTTCAGAATCATAAAGAAAAAAAACCAAAGAAAAGGAACACATCCGAATCCTAAAACTTGAAGAAAATTAGTGAAGAGAAGAACTTTACCAATAAAAGTTCAAACGAAGCTTAAATCCCAACATTTCAGGCATAAATTTTTATGTACTTGACCACCACAGAAAAAAACTGAATTGAAGTGCAATTTGGTAAGGTTTGATCAATTCAAACACAAACATGGTCAAAGAGGTTTGATAGACCTCCTATCAATCTGCAAAAATTTAATTGGAGTTCATGCAAGCACAAATCGATCTAGTTGCAGTATACAATTACTATCTCCTTCCTCAATTAGAGGCATCGGGGTACTCGTTTCTTTTATAATTTCATGGGGCGCAATATTGTAAAAGCTTCAGTAGCAAGATAAAAAAAAGGGTGAAGGTTAATATCTCAATAATTTTTACTAAAATTTAGTTTGTGGCCTAAACTAATTAATTCAAAAGATTATGGACTCCAGGGATATATGCAATCTTTGAACTTGGAAAATAGTCATCAATATGTCCAAATGATTTTTCAGAAACAAGAAATATATCAAAATTTAAGAATTCATTGAAGAACAAAAAGTCATAATTAAATGTTTTTGTTCAGAGAAAAAGTGAGCATTGATGTCCACCAAAATTACAAAAAAAAGTGTAATATACCAAACAAGTCACAAAAACTTATTATTGACCTTAATGGCCGGCTTGACCAAAAAATCAACAAAGAAAATTCTAACAATACTAGACTATAAGGAACTAAGCAGGAGTAAAGCATCTTATTGGGCTGGCCATAAAATCAATTGATATGTTGTACTACCAAACGTATTAATTACCCGCAAAGGACAAAGTCTAAGGCTCAATTTCCACATAATGAAAACTTATCAGGTGGGCAAGGCATCCATGTAAAAGTCCTTGCCCCCTTTATTTGATGTGTGCTGAGAATTCTAGCAGCGATGAGGAAATATTCTTACTCTATAGGTTTTCAGAAACTTTTTTATCAAAGAGCTAGCTTTGACCTTTTTGGAAGATAAATTTACAAATTTCTATTAGTTCCTACCTTCCATAAATTTCCATCTTTGAAATGTCAAAGTCAAATTAAGGCTGTTGATCTATACATCCCGAAAATGATTTATGTAGACAATAATATTTCTTTAATTCTACAATTCTTTATGTTTGATAACTATGTTCATAATCTCCTTTCATGGATAGTTATGTATAGTTTAAAATCTCCAAAACCAAGAATATTAACATCAAAAAGTATATACCATCCACTTTCATATCTCACTTGAAATATACTAAATAATCAAACTTTGATAAATTACCTTCCTTACTATTTCTTATATAGTAGATGAAAATCAACCATTTTATTGTTCATCTGAATCTCAACAAACAAAATTTAAATGTTGAAAAGGATAATGGACCTTGCAGCACCAATGTCTATTTCATTTATTTTACTACCAAGATATATGCGCACAAAATGCACTTAAATAAAGTTTTGAACTCTACCCATATTATTTTGTTGTGAACTACCACTACATGTAATTCATCAAATACCAGCGAATTAGCCGCCGGTAATAACCGGAGGTTATACTTGCAGTTTGGACATTTTGTAGGTACTTTGTTAAACTGCCGGCCAACCGCCGAAAATTTCTGGCGATTATTCAACACTAGCCGCCGCTTCGACCGCTGGTAAAACTACAAATTAAAACCGGCGAAAAATAACTGGTTTCAATTTCCTACGACTAACACCAACGGAAAAAAACCGACGGAACAATGAATTTCCACCTGAAAAATCAGCCGGTAATATACGATTTTGCTGCCGTGTGAAAAGGCTTTTAATTCACGCATGTATGCTCCCCTGATTTGTACTCCACACATTTTGATAGTAAACTTCATAAATCTCTTCTGATTAATGCATATTACCATCTAATATTTTTTATGTAAATATCACTACATTTTTTTTATTTTTATAACACCCAAATTTTTTATCAATATTTATATGAAAATATGAGCTTCAATTTAAATAGGTTAATATTAGTGATATTTTTTTATGTAATTCAAGAGATTTTTGTGATATCTAAATGTAAATAATTTAAGTGTTAGGTATATAAATACATAAAAACTCAATGCCATGCATGAAATCATATTAAAAAAAAAAATCAACAATATATGAGCCTGGTTGGTTCACGTTTTATTGCTTTACATCACTAAACCAATTTCCATTGTTCAATTTCTCTGTAAAACTACATAATCTAGAAGTGAAACCAAAAGAACAAACTTTAGAAAATTTGTCCAAATATACACTTTTGTTAATGCTACATCAAAATACTTCAGAATCATGAAGAACAAAACCGAAGTGAAGGCCAAAAATCATACAAAAAAGAAAAGGAACACATCCGAACCCTAAAATTTGAAGAAAATTAGTGAAGAGAAGAACTTTACCAATAAAAGAATCATCGAACTGCGGCGTCTGATTGTCTTCCTGACGGAGATCTTCAGGTAGAGAGAACTCGTAAGCATAGCCCTCGTAATCAAAGGAACGATTTTGGGCTAAATTGTTCATAGTTCTAGAGATATTGCCGGCGCTTTTGCCAATGCTGACGGAGGATAGCTGCGGTGGTGGAAGCCCATAGAACGGCACCGCCGGATCGAATGCCTTCATCGGCGGAGAACGCCGGAGGTCGCCGCTACTCCCCGGTGCTTCCGCCGTGGCGACGGTGGCAGTGGGAACGGGATAATTAAGATCAACCAATCCACGAAGGGTTTAGGGATTTAGGGGTTCAATAGGGGATCGATCATCTTCCCCATCTTTAACAAGATTGAATTTTTTTCATCTTCGAAACTGTTATGAGAATATTTTCTGAGATTTTATGCCATATTCAGTTTTTTTCTAAATAAATTATATTATTTATTTATTTTATATTTATTCTGTTAATTTTTATTTGGAAAGTGCGCAAAATCTGATGGAATATTAGGGATTTATTATCTATTTTGAATTTAAGAAGATTTGGTAATACATATTTCATGCCATAAAATTTAATATATATATATATATATATATATATATATATATATATATATATATATATATATATATATATATATATATATATATATAATTTTTTTAAGAAGATTGTAAAATAAAATTTAATCAGATTTTTTTATAAATACATTTTAAAAAGGCATTTCGAATTTAGTAATGAAGATTTTTCGTACTTCTAACTTTTTTAGCTATTATTTCATATTTATGATATATTCCAAATAACTTTTTTGCTACTTTATTTTTCAGATAACAATCATAATTTTCTTTGGTTAATATTTTTTTTCATTACTTTTCAGAAATTGTTATGATAGAAAACTGCTTTTTGCAGCCAGAGTAAACAAGGTTTCATTTGGGACAACTTTTTTTGTTGCTTCTTAAAAAAGCTGGAAGAAAGTCATCCCAATGAAACCTAAGGTTGCACTTGAGGAGGTTTTCTTGTTATTTTTTTAAGCAGTTTTTTAGTACCAAAATTTTTATTTTAAGAAAATTTTGTATTAAAAAGTTGCTTAAGAAAGTAGTAAGAAAGTCGTCTCAAATGAAGCCTAAAACTCCAATATGAAAGTATTAAGAAAGTCTCCCTCCCGTAGTCTAACGCTCACGTCCACACCCATATCCACTCCTGTGCCCTTGCTCGTCTAATGTGTTTATACCCAGACGACCAAATCTGCACCCGCACTGAGCCCTTTCCTTTCTTCATGATCCCTTCCCTTCGCCCGCCCTTGCCTGCATGTCCTCACTTGACCCACAAAATTCTTGGTTAGCGGGTAGAGTCGGGTTAACCCAGTGGGTTCAGTTCGGGTCTGAAGTTTCAACCAATTTTAAAAATTGGGTCTAATTAGGGTTAACTCGTTTGGACCAGGGTCAATTTTGAGCTGGACTCGAATATCTATTTTGACACCCCTAATTATTCCTATTAATGTACATGTTTTATTATTATTGCACAAATTTACTGTTACTATATTATTTGCTGCTCTTGCCACTAGATTGTTATTGTTACCAATATAAACATTGATATTATTTGACACTACTAAGTCACTGTATTGATATTTAGCATGTGACATACTAAACGTGTAATATACTGATTTGATACTAAGATAGAATACATGGATAGTATGTGGACACTTATATATACTTTTACTACGTTGATATGATTATGACAATCTTTACTGATGACAATATTTACTGATGTTTTAATTTTACCGCTTTATTTGATTCTCTACTAATTGATAACACTGATATGACAATTGTTTTTCATGATTCGACATCCATGTTGGTTTACTGATTTCTCAATTGTAATGCTTTATTGACTTCCATACCACATCGCTTTACTAAGTACAGTCTTTACTGCTACTATATATGCATTTTACTATTTCTGTATTAATTCATGATCATAAAAATATTAATGTTATTATTTGATTGTTGATAAGAATATTACTCCTTTGTCGTGTTTTGAGCTCAGTTTTAGGATTTAGTTACTTCTTTGGCTCTTGAGCTTATTATATGTGATTAAACGACTTCAAGTCAGGACAAGAGAACAAGAGTACGAGATTAATCATGATCTTTTAAGTTCATGTTCTTGTTATTTTAGCAATTCTTTTATACTCATCATAGAGTAATTACGATAAGATTATATAGATCCTGAATAGTGTATATGATTTTCAAGAAAAAGAATACACATGTATATATTAATATTTTGATTGATAGTTTCACTTATGTTGATATTTATATTGATAAAAGAAATCAGATAACTTTGATTGTTATATATTAAAAGATAAAAGAATAATTTTTTTAAATTAAATTCTAGAACATCATAATATATAAGAGAAGTTACAACAATGTAATTCTTATATTAGCCTCTATTATTTAGATAGTAACTTCAAGGATTTAATAAACAATATCTTTTTCTAGCATGATATAAATTAGCAAAGGAATATAAATAAGGGGAGTTAATAAATCCACATGCTCAAACAATCCTATATATGCAATTAATCATTAAGGTTGGGATAACTTACCACTATGACAAACAATTGAAATAAAATCAATTGTGATAATATATATGATTATTATTGCATACTAGAAAATTTGAGTCGGTAGAGTATGAATTTTACATCTTAACAGTGTACAAAGATTCAGTAGGTAAAAATAAAAATAGTAAGATCAGATAATTTTTTACGTGGAAAATCTGAAAAGAGAAAAATCATGATGCCTGATCTAGTTTTAAAACCACCATGTAGCAAGTGATACAAATATCATTCTTTCTTCATTATAGAAAAAGAGGGAGAGTACTAATATCAAGCGTCCACATAGGGATAGTCTATAACCAATAATATTGCTTAGTTTTTTCAATAGTGATTATAGAAATAGATGTCCATATATGAAGAAATATATCCAACAACAGGGACAAAACTTATCAGTATTCTGGAGATGATGGTGATTTCTGATACTGGTCGTCGGTGGCGATGATGGTTGTCGGTGGCGATAATGACTGTCAGTAGCGATGGCTAGGTGTTACTATCGATGGCGATAACTAAAAAAAGACAAGAAAGTTGCCTCTAAAGAAAAAATCTAGGACATTCAATGTGCTCCATCAAATGATTCATATTAATTTATTTGATCATAAATCTTTGGTCAAGAATCTAAATGCCTTAATGATGTCAGAATAAAGTGATATTTGACTAATTGGATTTATCTTGTCAAATAGCTCAATTTGACTATAAGCATATCATATTTGGAGATTATTTGATTCCTAATTTATGTTTTGAACCTTCTAAATATGCTTCAGTCCCTTAGTTCAAGCTCATTTGGACTCGGATTAGACCGATTTTGGTGTCATTGAGATCATCTTGTCAAGACGTTTCGTTCGACTGTAAGGTAGCTGAGATCATATCTTGGACGGTTCGAAATTTAATTTTGAAAAATTTTAGTTCAAATATGCCTCAATATTAGTGTTTGAGCAATGTGATTTTTAATGATGCATCAATCATTGCTATTTGAATTAAAGATATGAAAAGTTTTTTTTTTTTTTTTTTGGACATTTAGGTCAATTAAGATAAATTCACACAAACATCATACACACAAGCTTCGAATTTTGGACCTCTTTGTTGAAAGCCAAAGCTCCCAATCAACAGATCAGGATGAGCTAACAGCTAAGTATGATATTATAAGTTAGCTAACTATAACATCTCATATGGGACTTAGTTATTATAACTTAAAAGATATATTTAATGCTTGTTCAGATCAAATTAGCTTATAGAGCACATATAGTTATAAAAATATCTATCTTAAGAGATCAAAAGATTGAATTGGCTCCGTAGATACAGGAAGAGCTAGCCCTGGACCTTTCAATGGCTTCCACCGCCGCTAACACCGCTGCCTCCGCCGATGATTCAGAGGAGATCGAGGTCGACGTCCCTGGTTTCTTCCGTATCTACAAGGACGGCCGCCTTGTGCGCTTCATCGGCACCGACAAGCTCCCCGTCGCACTCGATCCGGCCACGGGCGTGGACTCCAAAGACATCACCATCGACCCGACAACCGGCGTCTCCGTTCGCCTCTACCTCCCACCCGTCGCCGCCGGCCAAAAGCTCCCCCTCCTCGTCTATTTCCACGGCGGCGCTTTCTTCCTCGAATCATCCGCTTCTCCCGCCTACCATCGCCACCTCAACTCGCTCTCTGCTCTCACCCCTCTAATCGGCGTTTCCGTCGATTACCGCCTTGCCCCCGAGCACCCTATCCCCGCCGCCTACGAAGACTCATGGGCCTCTCTTCGCTGGGTCTTCTCCCTCCCAGATCCATGGCTGTCCGACCACGCAGATCTGAATCGAGTCTTCATCGCCGGCGACAGCGCCGGCGCAAACATCTGCCACCACATGGCGTTGCGCGCTAGGGTTGATTCGGCGGCCGGGGTAATCCTCAAGGGGGTCGCATTGATTCACCCATATTTTTGGGGATCGGAGCCGATTGGCTCCGAATCGACGGATCCCGCAGTCCGGTCTAACGTGGAAAAAATCTGGCAATTCGTATGCCCTAATTCTACCGGACCAGACGATCCTAGGATAAACCCTCTCGCCGTCGATGCCGCAAACCTCGCTTTGTTGGGCTGCGATCAGCTACTTGTTACTGTAGCCGAGAAGGATACCATTAAGCACAGAGGAAAAGCTTATTACGAAAAGGTGAAGCAGAGTGGCTGGGAAGGGAAGGCGGAGCTGGTGGAGACGCCGGATTCCGAGCATGTATTCCACCTTTTTAATCCTGATACCGACAAGGCGAAGGAGCTGACTAAGCTTTTGGCTGATTTCTTCAACAAAGAATAGGTTTGATTCTGGTCGTCTTCTTCATCAGATTACTGTAATGTTCTAAATAATCGATCGATTTGATCGCTTCGACAATAAAATTATGTTGTTCTATCCGTTCTGTTTGGCGCTGTGGAATTTGACGATGATCGAGCTCTGTGTTTGCTGAACAATTATTAGGTCCGGTGACCGGATATAGCTATACGTTCGGTCATCATTGAGATCGCGCAACGTGCTCTTATTCTTTACCGCGCGGCCCGACAACTTGACCTGGATCGGAACCCGTGAATGCTATGTTCGCGTATTGCTAGGTATTACTCGGTATTTGCATGGTATTTGCTCGGTATTGCTTGGCAATAACGAGAAATACCGCTCTGTTAAGATCAATACGGAGCAATACCGAGTTTTTCTCGGTATTGTTCGGTATTTGTCTTCACATAATGGTATTTCTCGTTATTGCTGAGCAAAATCGACAAATACCTTGCAATACCGAGCAATACCTAGCAATACCGGGTTGTCATGCATTTAAAAAATGCACGTGCGACACACCCACTATTCACCGGGTCGGGTCCGCAGTTTTTGCCTGCTACGTGGCGTGATCTCAGTGCCGGCCGAACGTAGCTCTACGTCCGTTCACCGGACCAAATAAAAGTTCGTGTTTGCTTATGTGAACTTTAAGAATAATATGTTCGTTGGTGTTCTACTCATCTCTGGTTTCAATAAACAGAGAAATTCAGATTCGAATTAATCCATTTATAAAATAGGTAAGGTTCAGTTTAACCTGTAAACTCATTTTTTAACCCAAAAATAATTTGTTTAATTTTTTTATTAATTTTTTATTTGTTCGCATAATATTCTTATTTTTTTTATCAAATTTGTTAAATTTTGTAATTAATCAATTATAAAAAAAAATGTCATCAAATCGGGTTAATGCGTCTTCAGGTCATTTGGGTGGCTAATGGGTTGAGTTCAAACATGTATTTTTGACCTATTTATTAATCGTTTGGATTCAATTTGACTGAATTCAAATCGATCAGGCTTTTTACGCCCTAATTCTAAAGCTTAATTATTTACTTACAAAATTACAATTAAATTTTAATATAAATTTTAAAATTCATAATAAAATTTTAATAATTATTTTTATTTTAATCAAAATTTTAATTATTTGGTTGTTGAAATAGAAAAATATTACATTTATATTATATCAGAGAAATTTTAATCAAAATATTACATTTGAGGAAGTGATATATCTCCTAATATTCTTTATTTTATACAAATATTTTTTATGATTATTTTTGTTTTCATATGATACGTTAATGGTCATACTGATTGACGTACGTCTAATAGGATTAGGGGTTCCTCCTCTCAATTCTATTTAGGATTTCTCCTTTTTTTTCATTTATGATTTTTTTCTCCACCCTTGTAGGCCTCTATGACTTAGATTCTCTGGCTGATCTCAACATTGACCCACTTGAGTTTCCATCGCTTAATGCGTGGAATCCTGACCAACTATGAATTGAAAGGGACTTCTTAATTACTTTGCATGTTCCACAAGCTAAATATCCTTTAACTATATCCATTGTTTGGAAGGGAAATTTTCTTTCTCCAACATTGAAATTTTCTCCATGCGCTAAATTTCTTTTAATTACATCCATTGTTTGAAAGAGAAAATTTCTTTCTCCACAAGTTAAATTTCCTTTAATCAATCTTCATTTACTTTTCCTCGTGTTTGTATTAAGACTGACAACTTTGCATCCTTTCCAAATGAAATCATAATCAATGTTAGAGAGAAAATATTAAATTATTGGTTATCTATGAATAGAAGCATTTGGCCTGTTCTTCTTGTCACACATTCACGCATGATAATGCCTCATGCCCCAAATCTAATATTCCTTTTAAAAAACCTACACCCACTCAACCCAGCCTATAAAATCCTTGTGAGAGGAGTCGCAATCGTTCCCCTTTCCCTCAACAAGTGATGAACCAACCTAAATTAACCTTGTTTAATCCAATCCCTCCACCTACATCCATTGATTCTAACAAAAATCACTAGCATGATACAACCCTCCTACTTTCTAAGACCTCAACACTACTATTGATTCATCACCAAAAAATAGCTATTCCTCAACTTTTGATAATCAAGATTTCTATCATAGTCACTAATAATAATTTCTATCACCTTTAGTAGTATCAACTCATATTCATATCCAGCATCCTCATCCAACACTAGTGAGAGCAATGCTAATGTACTACATGGTATTCTTCTCTCCATTTGTAAGGGTTGAAAACTTTGACAAAAGGGATATCCCCAGTCCCCTCCACCCTCAAACAACAATCAACAACCTTACAAAAAATGTTATCTTAGAATGTTAGGGCTTGAATGATGATGGTCATATCACCTAATACAAAAAATTTGTGACTAATCATAAGATCAATGTTCTTTGCCTTCTCAAGACTAAGATGAATCAAATTTCTCTTGATGAAGTGACTATTAGAAGGAATTTTGATGTTTCCTATAATGAAGTTAACTGCAATAATTCGTGGCCAAATTAGGGTCAAATGAATGTAGCTTATGTATCATATACTTATGTCTCTACTCATTTGTAATTTATTTATGGTAGAATTAACTTTTACTCTTCAATCAACTTCTCGATCACCTTCATTTATGCTAATAATAATGATAAAGAAAGGAATATATTTTGGCAAACAATCTTTGACATTACTTGATTAATTTATAACTTATGGATTATTCTTAATGATTTTGACTGTGTGACAACTTTGAATGAAAAAACTTGTGAAAATTCCCCTCATCCTTACAAAATGGTGGACTTTGACAATTGCATCTTCAATGTAGGTATGTTGGAATTGCCTCACTCATGTCTCTCTTTTAGTTGGTATCATGAGCAATTGCAAAATCTAATTAGATGGTTATTGGACTATGCTATTAATAACAAGCATTAGCTCATCTCCTACCCCCTCCCTCATTTTAAAATTGTCAGTATATTGTCATTTGATTATTTACCTCTTATATTACATGCATATGGACTCCCATTCCTCTGCTAAAAAAAATTCATGTACAATAACTTTTGGAATCTTATCCCTAATTTCATGAAGCTTGTTCAAAATGTTTGGCCTATAAATATGATGGTGTCCCGCAATTTGCGTTATGCAACAAGCTTAATAATATCAAAGCCGGCGTTAAAATAGTAAACTAAAACTCATTTTTCCATATTTCCAACAAAGTATCTATACTGAAGTAATCTTGAAACTCTATTGTTTTAGAATCTTAAAACTCAACCTTTGGATCAATTTCTTATTAGGCATGTTTTTAACATCCAACATGAACTTTGCAAGACACTCTTAGTGTCTTGAGATTTGTCTAATCTAAACATTCAATTATACCATTAAGTTTGCAAAAAATTCAGTTTGGGTAAATCAAAAATTGGTCCTAAAATTTTCTAATTCAAATAATTAGATCAAGAATTATTATTTTCTTGAATGAATTAATTTTCATATGATATTTTAATTCTACTTTAAAATGAAATGATAGATCAACTCTAATTTCAACACCCAACAAATTTTAAAAGCAAACATGCAACATTTCTCATGAAAATGATCTACCCATATTAGTCACCTATCATGCATGGAATCTTTCTTTTCAAAATAGAAATAAGATAAAGTAATTAGCTTTAATAATATAAAATGATTGTTTTTTTAAACATAATTTTTTTTTGTTTTGCTTTATATACATAAAATTTATGATTATAATTGTTAATGATTGGATATAAATTTTAAGATAAGTGCTTTAAAATCATAATTTTGCATAATGATGTGAACTTAATTGTAATAGCTTATAGACTAATGATGTGAATGGAGTGCTCTATTCTTAAGGACAAGGTCATTATGAGTGGTGGAGTAATGATGTGAACATAATTATGATTAATAACTAATTAAATAGACCTACTTAATTGCCTAAGTGTGCCATGTAAGTCTATAAATACCTTAAATAGGGAGTATGCATGAGGGCCGGGCTTCTTCATACATTTCCTTTGTTCTCTTAGAAATATTGAATGGCTCCAAATATTCAAGATCTATTCTAGATAAGATTAGGTTACTTTCACCTACCAATCCTTTCACTCATGTTTTAATGGTGTCTTATAAAATGATAAAAAAATTATCTTTCTATATTATGTCTTACTTTTGGAAAATAAGCACCTTTGTTGATCTAATTATAGCTTTAAATATTATTATCTAACTTTTTTTTTCTATGAAAATGGCTGAATGTGTCAACCTAACTCATTCAAGAACATCATAAAATAGATAAAATCATCTCAAGTGAAATAGAATGTCTTATTTTATCAAATAGCTCTTAATATAGAGGCACCGATAGAACAAAATCTTATGGATCCTTTACGTTCTCTTCAAATTGATAATGTTATTCGTTCATATATCCGCTAGATATTACTCTCAATGACACTGATTATACTTACCTTATAGTTTTCATCTATATATGCTTCATAAAAAAATATTTGTCATATATATTTTCTAGATTAATATTCAAATTCCTTCTAGTAGGGATACTAATGGAGCTCCAAAGTCCAAGGTAGATTTTCTTCTTGATTGTCTTATAGTTTGAAACTTCAAAATTGACTGATGAAAAAACATACATAACCTTTCATACTAATCTACTTAACATTCAACATATAGAACTATGACAAGAAGATAAAGAAACACTCAATAGCAAAGAAGAATTAGTGACAAAATCTACGATGCACTGCTTTTGCCGTATTGTCTTTAATTCTTGTGTTGTTCCAATGATGACTCCGTCATCCCACTTTAGGCCTTGATCGATAATGCCATTTGTTGGAGAAATTATTATGTGCGGAGTCCGGACACGAGCTAGGTTCGGACTCCGCATGTAATAATTTTCCCTTCCTAGTCTCCTTTTTGTATGTAATTAACACTGAACCATGTTGTTGCAGCTGATGACCGCTTTCTTGCCCGAAAAATCTTTGTTTATCTTGCACATAAGAGAGTTGATAATGTGATATCGATAGCGAATGGTGAGAAAAGTGATGGTGTGTGAAATACAAGATGTAAGAGTGGGTAAGGAGGGTTGAATTTTTTATATTTTTAAATTATTTAATATTATGGAGACTTATAAATTTTAGATATTAAATTTGAAAAATGATACATTTAAGTGAAAATAAATAATAAATATAATCCAACTTAGTCCATATCTACGGTAATCACGTTGTTCTCAATTGTCTTCGCTTCTCCTTCTCACTTTTGACTCTTGGAATCCAAAATTTTCCCTGCAGCATACCATTTCACCTATAAATACCAGACTGCAACAGAGAAGAAGCTCACATCACAAACAAATCAAATTTCCTCAGCTCAGTTCTGATCAGTTCTCGGATCCTTCAATGGATTCAGAGTCTCATCAGATTCAAGAAGAAATAGAAGCATGCAATCATGCCTTAAAAATATGTAGCATGGCTGTTCTTCCCATGACTCTCACTGCAGCTATAGAGCTCGGCTTGTTCAAGCTTCTCTCTGCTGCTGGGCCTGGAGCACAGCTTTCTGCAGAAGAGTTTGCAGCTAAGCTGATTAATGATTCTACAAGCGATTATACTGCTTTGAAGCTTGAGAGGATTCTTCGTCTTCTTGCTAGCTATTCTGTTTTAACTTGGTCGACTGAGACTGATTCCCATGGCCGCACTGTTCATCGCTTTGGTGCTTCTCCTGTATGCAAGTTTTTAGCTCCTAATGAAGATGGAGTTTCTTTAGCTGCACTCGGTCTTATGAGCACTGATAGGGTCGCCATCGAAAGCTGGTGAGTAATTTTCAGTCCAGTAATTTGGCTGGTCATTTGTTAAATGAGAAATTGTTTCTCTGAACTAGTCAGACTCTTTTTGGAGTAATTATTATTACGTCCGGACACCGAACGCGTCCAGAGACCAATAACCACGCTCCACGTCATCTGGAGCTCAATACTGAGCACTCAGTATTACTTGATATACTTCCGGATTTCCGATTTTTTGACCGGACGTAATAATTTTCCATCTTTTTAAGGCACAATTATTACGTCCTCTGACCGGACGTAGAGTTACGTTCCGCCGCCAATAACATGTCACCACGTGCTCTTACTCTTTACCGCGCGGCCCGACGACTTGACCCGGACCGGAACCCGGGAATGCTATTTTCACGTATTGCGAGGTATTACTCGGCATTTGCTCGGTATTGCTAGGTATTGCTTGACAATAATAAGAAATACCGCTTTGTGAAGGCCAATACCGGGCAATACTGAGCAATACCAAATTGTTGGTATTTCTCGGTATTTGCTCGGTATTGGTTATTGCCGAGCAAAATCGACCAATACCTAGCAATACTGAGCAATACCTAGCAAAATAGAGCAATACCGAGCCATCCTGGGTCCGTTCCAGGTCGGGTTGTCGGGGCGCACGGTAAATAGTGAGAACCCATGGCGCGATTCTACTGGCGGCTGAACGTAGAGCTATGTCCTATGACCGGACCAAATAAAAGTTCCTTTTTGAGGGTGCATGAACATAAGAGGGTTGGAGTGCGCATAAGTTTATAGGTGAAATAGAGAAGGAATTGGGTTAAATTTCAAAATAGTCCCCCAACTATTTATATATAGTCATTTTAGTCTCATAGTATAATATTGCTCCATTTTAATTCATTGATTATATAAAATTAATTCAAAATGATTTCAGCTCAATTTTATATTACAATTATAGCACGAGGGATTATTTTGGAACGATTTAGTATAGCGGAATGACTAAATTTGGCAACGTGATAGTCTAGGATTAAATTAGTCATACACGAATAATCTGGGACTATTTTGTGTTTTTAATGAGAAGAATATATATCTAAATAGAAGTGTGGTAATTCTGTTAAAATAAAATTATAAATAAGCTAAGGATCGATCCTAAGAATGTTTTGGGGTTTTAAACCCATCATTTGCTAGATTTGGCCATTTGTAGGATTTGATATATTTACAAAATTCTTCTCTCATAAATTTTAAATTTTGAAATAAAGAATCAAATAGCTTATTAAGATTTAATAAAATTTAAAAGTTATTATGTAAATAAGTTTTCATATTTTATTTCTCTTAATACTTACTAAATCTATAATAATAGAATTTACTAAGGGTCCATTTGTGGAAGTTGCAATTGTATATAAAAGATGTTGTTGAAGAATTGTGTGGAAAATATATTTTCTCAAATTTGTGTGTACATCATAATTTTTTTTCTTTTGCAAAAACCATTAACTTTCTCATAGCATCTCACTTTAGTTTATAAGAAGTTGATCCTCATCATATAAATAGGAGTGTCAATTCGGGTTGATGGGTCAGGTTTGGATCATTTCCGAGTTGACCCAAATCTAAATAGGTCAATCCAAACCTGACTCATTTTTGCAAATGGGTAAGACATTTCAACTCGGATCCAATTCGTGCGGGTTGCCGGGTTGACTCGACCCGACTCAGATTTAGTAGATTTGGTTGAAGAAGCACGAGCTGAGCGCCTGAGCCAGTCTGCTAGTACGGGTAGTGGAGTCCGAGTCGGGAGCCGAGGGAGTTCGCGGGATCGCGAGTGCGGGCAGAGTCTGAGTCATGAGCGTGTGGCAGCAGACAGAGTTAGCGGATCCGCGAGTGCGGGCAGAGTTGTCTGTGGGAATGCTAGTGCGGGCGGAGTCGCGGCTCGCGAGCACGCTGCAGCGACAAAGTCCGCCGTACTGTGCAGTGTGGGCGGAAATCCGAAGTTGTCTCCAACTTTTGGGTCATTGTCGGGTTGATTTCGGGTTTTGAGGTTAACCCTAACTTGACCTGTTTTTGAAACGGGTAAAAAATCCTAACCCGAACTCTACCTGTTTGGTAACCGGGTCGGGTCCGAATCGAGTTTTGGGACTTGTCAAAAATTAACACTCATACATATAAATTATAAAGAAGCATATTTTTAGTACAAAAAATATTTAAACTAGAAATTTTTATACTAGAAAGCTATTTTAAAAAGCAGTAAGAAAGTTGTTCTAAACAGAACCTGCATTTGGATTCACAATATTTACTAAGGGTTCATGTTGGACTGCTTTCTTACTGCTTCTTAAAGCAGTTTTTTAGCACAAAATTTTTTAAAGAACCAGTAAGAAAGTCATCCCAAAGGAAGCCTAAATCACACTAGAAACCAAACAATGAATGTCAATACACAAACTTAGGCTTCGTTTGGGACATCTTTCTGACTGTTTTTAAAACAGCTTTCTAATACAAATTTGTTTTTGAATCAAGACTTTTTGCACTAAAAAGTTGTTTTAGAAAGCAGTAAGAAAGCTGTTCAAAACAAAACCTTAATCTATATGAGATTCAAATACAAAATCTTTTCAATAATTTCTAAGATCTTTAATTACCAACTAAACTAATCTCTCAACTTTTCTTTTAAAGGTATCATCTAAAGGATGCAATATTGCATGGAGGAGTGGCCTTCAATAGAGCTCATGGTGGACTGAATGAATTTGAATACCATGCTAAAGATCCAAGATTCAGCAAAGTTTTCAATGAGGGAATGAGAAGCCATTCTATAATAATCATGAAGAACATTCTGAAAATTTATAAGGGATTTGAGGATATCAATGTGCTTGTTGATGTAGGTGGTGGAACAGGAGGAACACTCAGTATGATCACTGCAAAGCATTCTCATATCAAAGGGATTAACTTTGATCTTCCTCATGTTATTGCTCAAGCACCTTCTTTGCCAGGTAATTAATTTGCTTATCTATTCATTTTTCTTCTTGATTGAGCTCTTGTAATTAAGCATTTAGCTTAATTATCTTCATTGACATGATGTGTTCTATTACTAAGCCTTCGTTTGGGACATTTTTCATACTGCTTCCTAAAACGGTTTCTAGTATAAAATTTTCTAATTTAAGAAATTTTTGTACTAGAAAGCAACAAAATGCTGACCCAAACGAAGCCTAAGACTTCTTTTAGAATAACTTTCTTACTTCTTTTTAAAGTAGTTTTTAGTACAAAAATAAACTTTTTTTGTGTTAGAAAGCTGCTTTTTACTGTCCCAAATGAAGCTTAAGTGCATCGAAAATTAATGTTTTTATGGCTTTTTTTTTTTTTTTTGAAAATTGAGTTATATTTTATTGATGTAGGAGTGGAGCATGTTGGTGGAGATGTGTTTGAAAGCATTCCAAGTGGAGAGGCTTTGTTGTTGAAGGTGACATAGAGCTAATATTAACATAATTATAAAAATATAAATTGTGAAATGAATTTTGTTGAATATTATTTTTGCTAAATTTTAGTTAGAAAATATTTGAAAATTATTATTATTTGTTGAGATTAATATAATTATAGCAAAAGATTATTATAATATGCAAAAATTAATTAAATTTTTATTATATTATGTCAAAATAAACTTAATTATTTTGAGAATGATTTTGATATAAATTTTGATTTTTTTTCAATTTAAAGGAAAAAAAATTAGGGGTTTATTTCCTTCAAAAAACACTTATAATTAGCAATCGAAGTATTATTTATAGATCTCAATTTTCAATATAAATATATACTAAAACATTCAAAAATATATTTTTCAAAATACAAAATTTCTTATATAAAATATCAATAGGAATTAGTAATCATTATAGTAATTTTTTTGGCTTAGTGTCTGTTTGTAATAGCTTTCTAGCTATTTCGCTTTCAGCACATCAGTCATAATTTTGTTTGGCTATTGTTGTATTGCTACTTTCTCATTGCATTTTAGAAATTTGTGTGGTGGAAAGTAATATTTTTTTCAACTAAGGCTTCGTTTTGCGATGACTTTTTAATACAAAAATTTTAATTTTTATACTAAAAAGCTGTTTTAAGAAGCAATAAGAAAGCCGTCCCAAATGAAACCTAAAGTAATGACTTCTCCAACAACAACTTCACAACCAACTTTATAATACGCTACAATCGTCCCAAACAAACCCTTAATCTATCTGACTAATAATTAGGTTGGTTCAATATATTGACACAATTAATTAATTTGAGTTAATAGAATGACCCAATTAACCAACTTGGTCCAACTTAAATAACATATAGCCCTTTTTTTCACTAATTTTGGTAATATTGAGATAAAAAAGAAATTAGTTAGGAGCATTCTTATACAAAAAATATAAGCCGTAAGATTTGCTTTGAGATTAGTACAATTCAAAATATCATATAAATACTAATCTCAATGCAAATCAAACGGCTCAGGAGTCAGGATCCCATACTAATGTATTTTACATTTTTTTTTTCCAACGGTTTTGTTCATTTTAATCAGATTTATAAAGAATAACAAGCCTGATAAATGATTTTTCTGATTAATTACCAATAATCTGCAGTGGGTTCTTCATGACTGGGGCGACGAGGATAGCCTGAAGATTCTGAAGAACTGCTGGAAATCAGTTCCAGAAAATGGCAAAGTGATAGTTATAGATTCCTTTCTGCCTGAAGCTCCAGACTACACAGATCTGACACATTGCGTCCTGAACACTGACGTGATAATGCTTCTGGAGAGTCCGAGTGGAAAGGAGAGAACAGAGAAAGAGTTCAGAGAGTTGGCCAAACTCTCTGGATTTTCTGGTTTCAATGTTATCTGCAACTTCTCCAATGCTTGGATAATGGAGTTGAGCAAATAGTTCACCGCATCTTATTATTTTTGTTTGGGACAACTTTTTTATTGCTTTTTAAAGTTATTTTTAGTATAAAAACTTAATTTTTTGTACTAAAAAACTGTTTTAAGAAGCAGGAAGAAAACCGTCCCAAGCGGGAGTCTCTTTTATGTGCTTTCTGTAGCTATCTATATATGTTACGTTATGGGATGATAGAATTCTAAATGATTTGTAACAGAAGATTTTTATGAGATTATGGAAGTTAAATAAATGTTTCAGGAAACAGGTTCTGCTTTCTGAATCAGAGAGATTTGAGAAGATGAAGTGATGTTCAGAATGTCTGCAGCATAATTGATTCTGTTAGGTGGTTAGCAGAGCTGGGAAAAGTGATTAATGGAAAGTTGGAAACCAACAATGCTTTGTTTTTTAGTATGAATAAGCAACTTTTTACTGTGAGAATGGGAATTCAGATCATTGAATCTCCTCATTTTCTCTTTCTCGCTCTCTTTTTTGAGAATACTATCCAAAATGAAGACATTAAGCATGCAATGAAGGTTTCGTTTGAGAATGTTTTCTAAAATAATTTTTTAAGTTCAAAATTTGTTTGAATTGAAAATTTTGGTAATAGAAAGTTGCTTTAGAAAATAATAAAAAATCTATCTCAAATGAAGCCTAAGTGTATGATGGATGAATGAAGTGAAGAAGTTCTGACGGTGAAATCAATATTGTATTGAATAAAAGGATGGACTATAATATTACATGTAGCAGATAATAGAAAGGAAAAAGCTGTGTACAATTGGAGAAATTATTATGTGCGATCATCGGACGGTATGGAGGCGAATCAGAATGCGTCATGTCACCTGGTAGACACTGGTACACAACTCTCGTACACAGCTAAAAAGTGATGTGGTGCGTTCTGATTCGCCTCCGGACGGCGTCTGGTGACCGCACAAAATAATTGTTACTGAAACAGCAGGTATCACATAATTTATTTATTAAACTTATTTTTTAATTTTGATTTATATACCTTTTTTTTGTTATTTATTTTAATAAAGAAATAGTATTTTTTAAATTTTGATACATTTATAGTAGTTTTAACTGTTGCAAGAAAAAAAAAAACTTTGAAAGCCCACAAGAAACACAATCTTGAAAGGCCCATAACCCTTTGTGTTTGTAATTTTAGTTAAATACACATGTAGTTAATCTAATCATAATTATTGTAAGAAATTATAATATTAATATATATTTTTTAATTTATGTTATGTTGTAATTCAACCCAATCATAGTTTGTAGAGCATTTGCTTACTTTTCAAAGTGGGATTACATTAATTATATTTTTTATATTTGTGTTATATGAAACAAAGAGAGTTTATATTAATGAATCATAAGTATTTGATTAGAGAGTTTAGATAATTAACATCTTAATTGAATTTTCAATCAATCTTCTTTTGATTTGTTTCGTTAGGTGATGTGTGTTAGCATTTTGACTATATTAAATTAGAAGATAGAGCAACTTAGGACCGACTGATGATGCATTAAGAGAGGCATGTAGTTTATAATGTCAATTTATGCTTTATTAAGTGGTCATTATCTTGGCTTAAGCTATAAATGTTAGAATATGATTGTGTTGATTAATTGGATTATTTATGTTGCCTCGGACCTCGAGTTTGTCTTGCTTGCGGGGGGGTGCAGGGGGTTTACCACCTACTTAGGTTAAGGTACTTTGCATCTGGAATTTTTTTTTTCTATACAACACCCCGAAGCTAAGTACGCCCTGGCGTTGTTCCTGAGTGCCAACGCGCTAATCAAAAGAGAACAAAGAGTCATAGAGCACTAGATTCGACAAAGTGGCGCTGCAAGTTTGAGCGTCGCAGGGTCATCAGACAGAGGCTTGAGCACCGCTTGGTGGTTATAACTTGCTTTCTCAAAGGGTTGCATCCCTTGGTGGTTATAACTAGCTTTCTCTTGTATTTCCTATTATTGTAGACATGGAGAATGGTTCATAGTAGATTTTTTGGTGTGGTGTGGCTCCGTAGTTTTTCCCTAATTTGAATTTTTCCACGTTAAATGCTGATGTCCTTTATTTTTCTGCTGCCTTTACTTTCTTACTTGTTTCATCACTGCAGTGTTTACTCGTCATCCCCAACAATAAATATTAGTGTGCAATGAACTAGAGTTTGTATTCAAAGGATTGTGATTCCAATTTTTTTCTCTATCATATAAAGACCAATATGAAGTGCCCAAATATTTTACATGATGAAATGTATATTAATATCATTATTTATAAAGTGCATTATTTATAAAATATAGAATTTGTTTGGGAAGGCTATAGCGTTTTATATAGTTGATTTTGAAGTTGTTGTGATAAAACAACTTCGTTATTATAGTTATAGAAACTAACTTTCTACTACAAATTAAAAAAAAAAATAATGAAGGAAATAAAAACAGTAGCCAAACGAAATTATAATTAGTTATTATCTAAAAACAAAGCAACTAAAACGTTATCCCAAACATACTCATAATAAACACTTTTTTCTTCTATATAATAATAATAATAATAATAAGACAGATTCATTCACTTAATTTTATTTGAATCATAATCATTTTCTCTTTTTTTTTTTTTTTTTTTTGAGATAAAATTCATTATAGGGGCCTACGTGTTAGAATAACAACGGATTAAAGGTTCTTAATAGAATAAAAGCTAACTACAAATACATCATTTAAAATAAAACTTAAGAGCAATTATTCTAAACTAATACAATAAGCAAATAAATAAAAATAAAACCACGACAACCACTGAAGAAGAGCAACAATACAAAACCCAGTCCAACAGAAGGCCAGGCACGAGCAATCTGCAAAGAAAACTTGAGCAAAATAGTCAGAGCAAACGAATCACGGCCTAATGCCAGGCTAATTAAGCAGAAACCCATTCAGCAGCATCATAAACAACCAACCGCAACCTGCAGATCGAAGAAAAGGGACCAACCCATAGTAGGGAAGAAAAAACTAAAATAAAAAACCCAAAGCCACTAAGAGAAACCCAAGAGCAGCTCAGTTAAGGGCTCAACGCCACAATAAAACCACACCCAACAAAAGGAACAATTATTACGTCCTCCGACCGGACGTAGAGGAACGTCCGGTCAGAGGCAAATTCCCGCCAAAAAACGAGTTGTACCGAGCAAATACTGAGCAATACCAAACAATAACGATGAATACCATCATTTGAAAACCCAATACCGAGTTATATCGGGCTTTACCGAGCAAATACCGAGTTATACCAAAGTTGTACCGAGTTTTTCCCAAAAAAACTCGGTACAACTCGGTATTTCTCGGTACAGCTCGGTATAACTCGGTATTGGTCTTCAGAAAACGGTATTCCTCATTATTATCAAATAATACCTAGTTGTACCGAGCAAATACCTAGTTTTTTGACGGAAAATTGCCTCCGACCGAACGTTCCTCTACGTCCTTGCACCGGACGTAATAAAAGTTCCAACAAAAGACCCACACGAGAACAAGAAAAAAAAAAAGAACCCCATAGCCCACAAAACCACCCCCTAACCAAAGAATTAACTTGCAGAACCCACACGAGAACAAAAGACAATCCTGTTCTCTCTTTCTTTATAAATAAGTTGGTTCGCAAGCCAGCTCAAAATTACATAATTAAGCTTAAGCTTGACCTTGAACTCGATTAATTAATCAAGTTCAAATTAGACTCAACTCAAACTGGATTTGATTCGACTCAACTTAACTCAAACTCGAACTCGACTCATCTCCAGTCCACTCGTCTCGAGTCGACTCGACCCATTTAAACCCATAATTCATGGCTTTGATGCTTCCAAGAAACTGCAATTTGTAGATTGAGAAGACCTGATAAGTCAACACATAGAAATTCTATTAAACTTTGACTTCTCAGTAGCGTAGAAAAGCTGACTTTTTCTTCTTCGGAATCACTTTCTTAATTAAGAACTTTGAATCAAAATAGCGAAATTTTTTTAAAACGGATTTTTTTAAATAATAGTAAATTTTTACAAAATTTTATAATTGATTTTTGATAAAAAAATTCAACACACAAACAAAAATAGTTATTGGAGATCAAAAAATTTTATGTGAAAATCGTAGAAATAAAAAGCACAAAGAGGTCTGACCCAATTGTAACAATCCACTATAAAATACGAGATGCAAGAATCATCATTTTCACACAGTTGAAGAAAATGAAATTATTTACAATTGAGAATAATCGTTTGATTTCTCTTGTAGAAATTATAAAAATTTGGTGACCACAGCCATATGGTGAAACCCAGCGTTAGAATTTAACGTTGATAGAAGTTTGATGATTGTTGAATCTTTTCTAGTCTTCGCTATGGTTGCTTTCGCTTAGCCTCTCTTGAGTGGGCAAATCTTGGTACTGATTGAAATCTAGCTTGTTGGGTCTTCTCTGCTTTTCGCACTGGTTGCTTCCTTGGGTGGCTCTCTTTTTGGTCTTGGCTTTTATTTTTTTGTCTTTTCTTTTGCTTGATTGGGAATTTAGATTGAATCTAAAGTTCGTAGGCTTTGCTTTAAATATTGTAATTTAGAGGGCTTTGAATTCTGTAAGGAATTGTATCATTTTTTTTATTCAATGCATAAGCCTCTGCAGTGAGTTTTAACAAAAAAAAAAGGTTTGGTGATTGCTAGTACTGATGATAGCCGAAAAAAATACAAGAGAATTTTTTAGTTCTCTTAACCCTTTTTAATATAAGAATTTTGCTAAATTTGATCATAATTTAAAGCACTTTCACGTACGATCTATATTATTCCCCTTAATCGTAAATCGCTCATCAAACATTTGAGTGTTTTAACTGTGACAGAATCAAGAGATTTTGGGCTCCGTAGATTTGTCTTCGTCGAGTTGCACAACTTGACTATAAGCATACTATAATTGAAGCGCTTTGGACCATCAATTTATGTTCATAAGTTTTCAAATATAATTTAAGTGTTTGATTTGAGCTTATTTGAATTAGATTGAATCATTTGTAGCTACTGGATTTGCATTAAGATTAGTGCGTATTATTTTTGGTAGTAAGAGTGCGCATTCTCTACGCCGCTTGGGAGGAAAGAACATTCAATGGCGATCTCTGTCATCCTTTGACGGTTCAAACAACAAGCAGACATTAGATAAAATGTTTCTCTCAGCTTAATATAACGCTCGTGCGTAGCTACCAAATACCAAATCCACCCTCGTGCCTTCCTACCTCTCTTTCTCTCTCTCTCTCTCTCTCTCTCTCTCTCTCTCTCTCTATATATATATATATATATATGGGATTTCATGAAATTATTTATTTTTTATTTTACAAATTTAATGGTTAGGGGCTAAAATTGAAATAAGAGTTATTTGGGGCCATATTGAGCCAAAAGTCATAATTGGTATATCTTATATGATCATATAATTTCCAGAAGTCGAACATATTAGGGTACAATTCTCTCACTATTTTGTTCTTTAGTCTTTAATCATAATTTCATTTGACTACTGCTTTGCTATTTTTTTCTTATTATTATTTTTTTTTTATGGAAAGTTGATTTTTTACAATCGTAGTTGCTCACGTATGATACTTAGCTTTAAGAAAGTTACTGCACAAAATTTTTTTGAAGAATATTATACTTATAATAATTTAAGAGATTATTTGCTTGTTTGGTTGATTGTACTCCTTTAAGTAGAGGAGACCAGTGACTAGAACTCTAGAAGTCCAACATAAATTCTCGTACTGATGTTGGGAGTCAGAATTAAAGCAAATGCGGCATGCATTGATATTATTAGCAGTGGTAACTGCTGAAGTTAGTGTGCGTTGGTGTATCTAGATGACAACGATCAGAAGATTGTATGAAAGACGATTGTATATGTAGGGGTGTCAATTTTCGGGTTCGGGTCGAACTCGAAAATGACCCGGCACTATTCGGGTTCGGGTCGACTTGACCCGTTTTTGCAAACGGGTTGATTTTCTAGACCCGAACTCGACCCGCTTCGGGTTCAGGTCAACCCGACCCGACCCGCGGACTGAAGCGAGACGCGGGACTGATGCGAGACGCGGACTGACTCGGGACGTAAGCTGACGCCGAACGCGGGATGCGGACTGATGCGAGTGACGCCGGACGCGGGCAGACGCCGGACGCGGGTAGATGCCGGATTGCGGGACGCGGGCAAATGCTGGATGCGGATTGACGCCGGATGCGGGCAGACTCGTTTATGTGTCATTCCGAGTCATTCCCGGGTTCTCGGGTCAACCCGAACCCGACCCGATTTTTCAAACGGGTCAGTTTTCCGGAACTAAACCCGACCTGCTTCGGGTTCAGGTCAACCCAAACCCGAAATTTTCGGGTCGGGTTCGGATCGGGTTTTCGGGTCGGGTTCAATATTGACGGCTCCATTATATGGGCGATGGTCTTCATCAGATCGAGGCCGGACCACAATTGGGTGACAATGATAAAAGGATATCATAATACGTAGATAGTGTTTGATCTTAGCTCATTTAAACTTAAGTTGGACTACACTCAATATCATTAAGGTCATCTTGTTGTCAAGACACTCCGTTCAACTATAAATCGTTAAAATCGAAGCTCGGATAATCCTAGGTTTAATTTCAAATTTTTATAATTCAAATATGCATCAAAATTTGTGCTCAATTGAGATGAAATTTTTTTACCAAATATCTAAACCCTAAACACACAAATTCCCATCCTAAAAATCAACTCCATAACAAAAGATAGAGATCATTCCTATTATAATTATTTTGCCCAAACATCTGCCATAAGTAGGGCTGCAAGCGAACCAAACGTTCGACGAACTACTCGTTGTTCGGTTCGATTAAAGCTCGTTCGTGATCGTTTAATAAACTAACAAACAAACTTGAACAATATTTTAAATACTCGATTCTTAAATAAACAAGCTTGAACACTAATGTGTTCAGCTCGTTTATGTTCGCGAACAACATCAGTTGATAGTTTGTAGAGCATTTGCTTACTTTTCAAAGTGGGATTACATTAATTATATTTTTTATATTTGAGTTATATGAAACAAAGAGAGTTTATATTAATGAATCATAAGTATTTGATTAGAGAGTTTAGATAATTAACATCTTAATTGAATTTTCAATCAATCTTCTTTTGATTTGTTTTGTTAGTTGATGTGTGTTAGCATTTTGACTATATTAAATTAGAAGATAGAGAAACTTAGGACCGACTGATGATGCATTAAGAGAGGCATGTAGTTTATAATGTCAATTTATGCTTTATTAAGTGGTCATTATCTTGGCTTAAGCTATAAATGTTAGAATATGATTGTGTTGATTAATTGGATTATTTATGTTGCCTCGGACCTCGAGTTTGTCTTGCTTGTTGGGGGTGCAGGGGGTTTACCCCCTACTTGGGTTAAGGTACTTTGCATATGGAATTTTTTTTCTATACAACACCCCGAAGCTATGTACCTGAGCGCCCTGGCGTTGTTCATGAGTGCCAACGCGCTAATCAGAAGAGAACAAAGTGTCATAGAGCACTAGATTCGACAAAGTGGCGCTGCAAGTTTGAGCGTCGCAACGTCATCAGACAGAGGCTTGAGCACCGCTTGGTGGTTATAACTGGCTTTCTCAAAGGGTTGCATCCCTTGGTGGTTATAACTAACTTTCTCTTGTATTTCCTATTATTGTAGACATGGAGAATGGTTCATAGTAGATTTTTTGGTGTGGTGTGGCTCCGTAGTTTTTTCCATAATTTGAATTTTTCCACGTTAAATGCTGATGTCCTTTATTTTTCTACTGCCTTTACTTTCTTGCTTGTTTCATCACTGCAGTGTTTACTCGCCATCCCCAACAATAAATATTAGTGTGCAATGAACTAGAGTTTGTATTCAAAGGATTGTGATTCCAATTTTTTCTCTATCATATAAAGACCAATATGAAGTGCCCAAATATTTTAGATGATGAAATGTATATTAATATCATTATTTATAAAGTGCATTATTTATAAAATATAGAATTTGTTTGGGAAAGCTATAGCGTTTTATATAGTTGATTTTGAAGTTGTTGTGATAAAACAACTTTGCTATTATAGTTATAGAAACTAACTTTCTACTACAAATTTAAAAAAAAAAATAATGAAGGAAATAAAAACAGTAGCCAAACGAAATTATAATTAGTTGTTATCTAAAAACAAAGCAACTAAAAAGTTCTCCCAAACATACTCATAATAAACACTTTTTTCTTCTATATAATAATAATAATAATAATAATAATAATAATAAGACAGATTCATTCACTTAATTTTATTTGAATCATAATCATTTTCTCTCTTTTTTTTTTTTTTTTGAGATAAAATTCATTATAGGGGCCTATGAATAACAACGGATTAAAAGTTCTTAATAGAATAAAAGCTAACTACAAATACATCATTTAAAATAAAACTTAAGAGCAATTATTCTAAACTAATACAATAAGCAAATAAATAAAAATAAAACCACGACAACCACTGAAGAAGAGCAACAATACACAACCCAGTCCAACAGAAGGCCAGGCACGAGCAACCTGCAAAGAAAACTTGAGCAAAATAGGCAGAGCAAACGAATCACGGCCTGATGCCAGGCTAATTAAGCAGAAACTCATTCAGCAGCATCATAAACAACTAACCGCAACCTGCATATCGAAGAAAAGGGACCAACCCATAGTAGGGAAGAAAAAACTAAAATCAAAAACCCAAAGCCACTAAGAGAAACCCAAGAGCAGATCAGTTAAGGGCTCAACGCCACAATAAAAACACACCCAAGAAAAGACCCACACGAGAACAAGAAAAAAAAAGAACCCTATAGCCAGCTCAAAATCACATAATTAAGCTTAATTGACCTCGAACTCGATTAATTAATCAAGTTCAAGTTAGACTCAACTCAAACTGGATTTGATTCGACTCAACTTAACTCAAACTCGAACTCGACTCATCTCCAGTCCACTCGTCTCGAGTCGACTCGACCCATTTAAACCAATAATTCATGGCTTTGATGCTTCCAAGAAACTGCAATTTGTAGATTGAGAAGACCTGATAAGTCAACACATAGAAATTCTATTAAACTTTGACTTCTCAGTAGCGTAGAAAAGCTGACTTTTTCTTCTTCGGAATCACTTTCTTAATTAAGAACTTTGAATCAAAATAGCGAAATTTTTTTAAAACGGATTTTTTTAAATAATAGTAAATTTTTACAAAATTTTATAATTGATTTTTGATAAAAAAATTCAACACACAAACAAAAATAGTTATTGGAGATCAAAAAATTTTATGTGAAAATCGTAGAAATAAAAAGCACAAAGAGGTCTGACCCAATTGTAACAATCCACTATAAAATACGAGATGCAAGAATCATCATTTTCACACAGTTGAAGAAAATGAAATTATTTACAATTGAGAATAATCGTTTGATTTCTCTTGTAGAAATTATAAAAATTTGGTGACCACAGCCATATGGTGAAACCCAGCGTTAGAATTTAACGTTGATAGAAGTTTGATGATTGTTGAATCTTTTCTAGTCTTCGCTATGGTTGCTTTCGCTTAGCCTCTCTTGAGTGGGCAAATCTTGGTACTGATTGAAATCTAGCTTGTTGGGTCTTCTCTGTTTTTCGCACTGGTTGCTTCCTTGGGTGGCTCTCTTTTTGGTCTTGGCTTTTATTTTTTGTCTTTTCTTTTGCTTGATTGAGTATTTAGATTGAATCTAAAGTTCGTAGGTTTTGCTTTAAATATTGTATTTTAGTGGGCTTTGAATTCTATAAGGAATTGTATCATTTTTTTTATTCAATGCATAAGCCTCTAAAGTGGGTTTTAACAAAAGAAAAAAAAAAACGTTGGGTGATTGCTAGTACTGATGATAGCCGAAAAAATGCAAGAGAATTTTTTAGTTCTCTTAACCCTTTTTAATATAAGAATTTTGCTAAATTTGATCATAATTTAAAGCACTTTCACGTACGATCTATATTATTGCCCATAATCGTAAATCGCTCATCAAACATTTGAGTGTTTTAACTGTGATAGAATCAAGACATTTTGGGCTCCGTAGATTTGTCTTCGTCGAGTTGCACAACTTGACTATAAGCATACTATAATTGAAGCCCTTTGGACCATCAATTTATGTTCATAAGTTTTCAAATATAATATAAGTATTTGATTTGAGCTTATTTGAATTAGATTGAAGAATCATTTGTAGCTACTGGATTTACATTAAGATTAGTGCGTAAATATTTTTATTTTTATTTTTGGGACTAAGAGTGCGCATTCTCTACGCCGCTTGGGAGGAAAGAATCAAAGAACATTCAACGGTGATCTCTGTCATATTTTGACGGTTCAAACAACGAGAAGACGTTAGATAAAGTGATTCCCTCAGCTTAATAGAACGCTCGTGCGTAGCTACCAAATACCAAATCCACTCTCGTGCCTTCCTACCTCTCTTTCTCTCTCTAAATAAACTAAATAAATATATGAGATTTCATGATTTTTTACTGTCGTAGTTACTCATGTATGGTACTTAGATCTGAAAAAGCTGACACTCAAATTTTTAAGGAATATTATAATTTTATTATAAGTTACACTTATAATTATTTAAGAGATTATTTGATTGCTTGTTTGATTGTACTCCTTTGAGTAGAGGAGGCCAGTGACCACAAGTCCAACATAAATTCCCGTATTAATGTTGGGAGTTAGAATTAATGTAATAGTATGCATTAATCTTATAAATGATGGCATGTATTCATATTATTAGCAATGGTTAATGGTGAAATTAGTGTACGTTGGTGCAGTTGGATGACAACGATCAGAATATTGTATGAAAGAGGATCGTATTTAGCCTATGGTTGATAGCGGATCGAGGCTGAACCACAGTCGGGTGATAATGATCAAAGGATATCGTAATACGTCGATAGTCTTTGATCAAAGCTCATTCAAACTCGAGTTGGACTACATTCAATATCATTAGGTCATCTCGTCGAGACACTCTGTTCGACTATACATTGTTGAAATCGAAGTTCAGATAATCTTGAGTTTAATTTTGATACTTTCTAATTTAAATATGCATGAAGATTTGTGCCCAATTAAGATAGAATTTTTATGAAATATCAATAAAAAACAAACAAATTTGCATCTTAAAAATCAACTCCATAACAAAAGATAGAGACCATTCCTATTATATCTGCCATAAGCACGTGGTCTTCAATTAATTAAGCCGTCACTTTTTTTGACTAATCAAAACCTTACCTCCAACTTATATTATTTCATCCATGATCTATCTATACACTATAAATACCACCATTACATTAAAGAAGAACTCACAAGTCTCCTCAGCTCAAACAAATAAAATCTCCTCAGCTCAACAAAAATTCACAGTTTCTGCACAAAATGGGTTCAGAATCTCATCAACTTCAAGCAGAAATAGACGCCTGCAACTACGCCATAACGCTCTGTAGCTTCTCTGTTCTTCCCATGACTCTCGCTACCGCCATAGAACTCGGCCTGTTCAAGCTTCTCTCTGCTGCTGGTCCTGGAGCTCAGCTTTCCGCTGAAGACTTTGTAGCTAAGCTGGCCAAAGATTCTACAAGCGACCATGCCGCTTCTAAGCTGGAGAGGCTTCTTCGTGTTCTTGCCAGCCACTCTGTCTTCACCTGCTCCTCTGCGACAGACTCCCATGGCCGCACTGTTCATCGCTATGGAGCTTCTCCTGTTTGCAAGTACTTCACCCCAAACGAAGATGGAGTCTCTTTAGCCTCACTTGCTATGATGAGCAATGATTTAGTCACCATAGAAAGCTGGTAATTAAGCCTGATTATCTCTCTGTTCGACCATTTCTCTCTTTCCTAATCTCTCTCAACTTTTTGTTTGAAGGTATCATCTGAAGGATGCAATATTGCATGGGGGAGTGGCCTTCAACAGAGCTCATGGTGGACTTAATGAATTTGAGTACCATGCTACAGATCCAAGATTCAGCAAAGTTTTCAATGAGGGAATGAGAAGCCATTCTATAATAATCATGAAGAACATTCTGAAAATTTATGAGGGATTTGGGGATGTCAATGTGCTTGTTGATGTATGTGGAGGAACAGGAGGAACACTCAGTATGATCACTGCAAAGAATCCTCATATCAAAGGGATTAACTTTGATCTCCCTCATGTTATTGCTCAAGCACCTCCTTTGCCAGGTAATTAATTTGCTAATCTATTCATTTTTGTTCTTGTTTAAGCTCTTGTAATTGAAACTTTTTTTTATTATTCTATGAGGCTTTAGTCTTAGCTCTTCTAATTGAGCGTATAGCTTGGTTATCTTCATTGATATGATACGTTATATTACTAAGATTTTTTTTTGGAATAACTTTCTTATTGCTTTTTAAAGTAGCTTTTTAGTATAAAAATATGTGTTAGAAAGCTATTTTAAAAAGCAGTAAAAAGTTGTCTCAAATGAAGCCTAATGGGTTGTTTGGTAGCATCCCGGATTTGATTTATGAAGGATTTCGTAAATCCTTTAAATCCGGATTTCGGAAATCCTGAGAGGCTTAAATCCTAAAAACTGTTTGGCAACATTCATGATAAATCCTCTTAAATCTCATGTGATTGTTTGGCTATAGAGCAGGATTTACTGAGCGGATTCTTCCTCTAGTGCCATGCGTTTCATAAATACATCAAAATACAGGATTTAGGAAATCCGGGATTTAGAGCGAATCGGTGGAATTTTCCATCTATGGCGGATTTTGTTTTCCGTGAGATTTGGTTTTTTATTTTAGGCCGTTTGGCTGGATTTCACTCAAATCCGCCTCAAATCCAGCCTAAATCCTACTACCAAATAGCCCCTAAGTGTTTGAAAGCATTATTTTAATGGTTTTTTTTCTTCTTTTTTTGAAAAGTGAGTTTTATTTTATTGATGTAGGAGTGGAGCATGTTGGAGGAGATGTGTTTGAAAGCATTCCCAGTGGAGATGCTTTGTTCTTGAAGGTGAGTTAGAGAATTAATTTATATGAAAACTCAAAATATTATTTATAAAGCTGTAAAAAGAAGGATAAATGAATGATTTTGATGATTAATTACCTGTAAGCAGTGGGTTCTCCATGACTGGAATGATGAGGACAGCTTGAGAATTCTGAAGAATTGCTGGAAAGCAGTTTCAGAGAATGGAAAGGTGATAATTGTAGATTCCATACTGCCTGAAAGTCCAAACTCCACAGCTGCGACACATTGTATCTTGCATGCTGACATGTTTATGCTTCTGGAGAGCCCAAGTGGAAGAGAGAGGACAGAGAAAGAGTTCAGAGCTTTGGCCAAACAGTCTGGATTTTCTGGATTCAAAGTTCTCTGCAACTTCTCCAATGCTTGGATAATGGAGTTTAGCAAATAGTTAAGACATAAAGATAGTATGGTTGTTGAGTTTCTTCAAGTGGTTTTTTATTTTGGATTTTGTTGATGTTCCTCTTAAGCTATATATGCTATGAAATAAGAAAATTCAAGATGTTTTGTGATGACATAGTTCTATTTTGTTCAAGAAGATATTAGATTATATAGAGGTTAAGGAAAATATGTACTTGTGCATATTCATGTGGGTATTTCATTGGTATCTAAGAGCAATCTCCAACTGAACGCGTATGGCATCGTTCGGTTGCTCTAGCCGAATCTTCCGACATTTACTTGCGGGTGAACAGTACGATGCCAATATTGGCATGTCACTGTTCACCAACGCTATTTTTCTCTCTCAACCAGAAAAAAGCGCAAAAGGGAGAAGGGTCATTACCTTCGCAGAAGCACATAAAATGGCGTTCGATTGGAGCAGCACCACGGCATTTTGGAGTTTTGCTGTATTTTGCCGTGAAAAATGGAGTTCTCCGTTGGAGATGCCCTAAAGGTTTTTATTGGAGAAATCAGCCTACTTGACATGAGGAGATTCATTATTCGGTTCTAAATAGAGATGTTGGAAGTCAAAGACTTGAAACCGCAATCGTGCATACTTTGACGCATTTTTTTTATCTTAATAATATCAATAAATAAAATTACCATGAAGTATGATTCCACCATACTACATAGTAATAATTGCAGCATTCTACATGAAACTTGTTCTTCCAAATTATTTGGAGATTTTGATTGAAAACTTCTAAGGCATGAAAGCTACATTCTCAAAGATATATATATTAGAGAAAAAATCTTAACAAAAAACTTTCTATTCCCTAAATATTTAACTTCAAAGGGATTTACACTCACATCACACAACTTTTATATATTTACATATTCAACATTTAAATTTTAATATTTTAATATAATATTTAAACATCTCAATTACATGAAAATATTTCACTTAAAAAATAATATTTCTAATATTATTTACATAATTTTAAATTTAAAATATTATGTATATATACAAAATCCCCCCTAAATTTTGAAGATATTTAATTGCCCGAGACAATAGAGAGCCCTCTCCAATTGTTGCAGACGACAGCGCTTGAAAACTGCTGTACTGAATTTTGAGTCAAAGCATCATAAAAATCAAATTTATCCACAAAAAAAAAAAAAAGACTTCTCATTAATATTAAAAGTAGTCTTCAAATAACAATTAATTTTTGACTATTTAAAACCAAAATTTCACTTTAAGATTACGAACAAATCAAATCTCCTCAGCTTGTGCGGTCACCGGACGGCGTCCGAAGACGAATGGGAGCGCGCCATATCATTTTTTTTGCGGTGTAGCGGTGTTATGCACTGCTGTACACCGGGTGACATGACGCGCTCTGATTCATCTCTAAAAGGTTCGGAATGACTGCACAAAATAATTTTCCCCTCTCCACATAAATGGCGTTCAGAATCTCATCGAATTTAGGCTTGCAACAAAAATACATGAGTAAAAATTTAACGAATGCTTGCAACAAAATGAACTTAACTACTTTGTAATTAAGAATTTCCACATAATATTTTATATTTAGGAGAAAAAACTACCTTGTGAACTTTGTAGGGATCCCTAGCTATAGATTTTGGTGGTTTATTTTAGTCATTATTAAAAATATTTTTTATATGATGAACATAGCCTCTCTCACAATCAAATTTCATATGGATTACCATTTTCCTCTAACAAGTATTTTGAAATAAGCGAATCATCAAACAATAGAGTAGCAAAGGTGAGTGGCAAGAATCCATTCAATGCATAGGAGAAAATAGGGTTGGTTGGAGCTAAGTAAATTCCCCCTCTCCACATAATGGCTTCTCTCACCTCATTTAAAAACCAGAGAATCTAAAAAAAAGACCCTGTATTTGAATTACTTAGGCTTCATTTGGGGCAGCTTTCTTACTGCTTCTTAAAGCAACTTTTTAAAAATTTTGTACTAAAAAATTGCTTTAAGAAGCAGTAAAAAAGCCGTCCCAAACGAAGCCTTAGTCATAAGGTAAATAGCATGCCCTCTGTATCTTCACTGGTAAAGATATAATACTCCAGTTAGTCCTTTTTAAGAGCTAAATGTAATCAAACAGTAGAGAATTATAACCAAAAGACTAACAACTTTCAGATTCAAACCGGTCATTGGGTGGGTTAGCCAAATAACAAAATGTATTTGGACTCGAGAACAAACAAGTTATTACAGGAGTAATAGCAACTGAGGAATCAAACCGTTAAGTCTGGTGGCCATATATATCAAAGAGTCCAGCCCTGCATGAAATTGTTCTGAGCTCCACCGTTCCTTGGAATAGTTGCTTCAGATGATTCATAGTGAGAGTACCTGACGAACAGAAGTGTGTTAATTTATAAATGGCACAAATATAAGAGATAGCTGGAAGTAATTACTTAGTAAGAGTTTTCAACCTTTCCAAAACTATATGGTGGTGCAACATAAAATCAAAGAGGAGATGCTTGCTGCCAAGGGAGATGTCCAAAATCTTCTTATTTGCAGAGGTCAAATATTTTGGGAATAGGTTTATAACTTAATTCATATCACCAAGAGAAAATAAGAGAGATAAAACTGAAGTGCAAAAAAATACAGAAGTTCGCCCTGACGACCGCACTTCCAAGAAAAGCGTCGTTGTTTTGCTTCGTGAGATCCGCCAAGAAGATTCCTCCTCGGCCTTCAAGCCCTCCGTTGGTCCCACTAACTTCCGCTCCAAGCCCGGCCCACGTGCGATCGCCTACAACCGCTAGCTCTGCACTCTCCCCTGACCGCAAAGCTCTCGCGACCGCACAGCTCCTGATCGCTGCACCCGCCTTCAGCGTGCCTGTCTCAACGTCAAGAGCTTTCCTCCTTGTTTGGCCCAATCATCTCCACCAAGCTCTGATATCAATTGTTAGACCATTTCTTGGAGGAGGAAGATGGATCTTGAACTTCTTGGGAGAGAGAGGCAGGGAAGGAAGAGAGAACAGATTTTAGGAGGAAAACTATCTAAAACATTATTTCATTTTCCCCAATCTTTACATCAACCTATACCATCTATATATAGGTATTGAACATCGGTGTGGTGTCTTGCATAGCAACCTAATCTAAAACTGGATCAATTCCTAACAACAAGCATAAGAAAATAACTTTTAATCTGAGAACTAATCTAGTTTTATGCCAGAAAATTTACTTTGGAGGTAATTATTTTGTAACAATAAGCCCTGAAAAAGTATATAAACAAACAAAATGGTCTACATATAACTTTAATGATATCAATAAGTTATATAATTGTGTAAAGCATGAAGAAATTAGGTGAGCATTGGAATATGTTCATACCCAATTTGAAGTGTGGGTTCAGTGTCCATGACAATGGGATGAGTAGGATGATTAGGGAATGCATCAGTTGTGACTACAGCATCAGGCCTCCAGGATCTGTGGATTGATCTCATAGGTTTATATTCTGCCGCGAGCTGCAGTTCAAGGATAGTTAGATTCTATACAATATGCTGATGATTAAAATAAGAACTTGAATAGAAATTTCAGTGCTTCGCAAGTCAACTCCTAACATCACCAACATTACACTTCTGACAACATAACCTAAAAACATGCAATTTCTATTAAAGCATGATACAAGTAACAAAATAGAATTAGTCCAGTTTGAGAATTAAGAGTAAATTTGAGAATTTCTTCAGAAAATGTGTTCTAACTATTTCCAGCTTTCTTCATAAAGGCGTTTTCTTAAGTAACTGATAAAATCACTATAGATGGAATTTTTATTGCGTCCTCCCACCTGACGTAGAGATACGTCCTCCCACCCCTAAAAAACTCGGTTTTTGCTAGCTATTATTTGGTATTAACGAAGAATATCATCATGTGAAGACAAATATCAAGTTATACCGAGCTATACCGAGCAATACCGAGCTATACCGAGCAATACAAAAAAATACATAGTTTTTCCTTGAAAAAACTTGGTATTGCTCGGTATAGCTCGGTATTGCTCGGTATAGCTCGGTATAACTTGGTATTTGTCTTCACATGATGATATTCTTCGTTAATACCAAATAATAGCTAGCAATACCAAGCAAAAACCGAGTTTTTTAGGGGTGGGAGGACGTATCTCTACGTCAGGTGGGAGGACGCAATAAAAATTCCTATAGATGCCAAAAGACTTGCATTGATAAGGAGCAGCAGCAGAAAATGTGTTCACCTTATTTTAGACCACAAAACAACTGTGCAAAGTGATCATTAGCGAATTTATTAATTGAAATAAGTAAATAAAAGTTTATTGGTGATGCTAGAGCATGTGCAAACCGCACATTTTTTTTCCCTCAATAATATAGAAGTTTCATTGATTAAAAGAGATAATACTCCAAAAGTCACCTAATGTTTCTGTTTACATGATAGGAATAAAAAAATAAAAATTACTAAAACTAGTATGGTGTATTGGTACGGTTTTAGATTAGGCTTTTCTTACAAGACACCACATCATATATATATATATATATATATATATATATATATATATATATATATATATATATATCCCTATAAAGAGGTTATAGGTTGATGTGTTGAGACAATCCCTGTAAGCTCCAAGATGAATAAATAAATCCCATCCCTCTCCCTTTCCCTGCCTCTCTCTCCCTCTCTCTTGCATTCAAGAATTCCTCCAAGTTTTAACAACTAGTCATCAGATCCAAGAAGCTATAGAAAATACATCATCTGAAAGAGAAGTGGAACAAGGAGCTTGGTGAGTAGCCAGCAATACAAAAGCCTTCAGAATTAGGTATTGGCATCCTTCATAAGCACGATGCACCTTCCAATTAAACTTTTGTAGTTGTAAACATCATGAGTTGAAGACCTAATAAATCTAAACATTTTAATTTATATCTATTTAACACTGCCGTTGTCAGGTCTCAAGTCCTGGATGAGAAAAGCGGAAGGTTGCGTTAGGTAGTTGACAACCAGCGTAAAATTTGTCGAAAAGACACAATGGAGAAAAAAGATTCATGTAGCCGACCCCGCATAGTGGGATAAAGGCTTGTTGTTGTTGTTGTTGTTGTTGTGAACCTTTAAAAAAAAAAATTAAATTAAAATCTATTTGTGAACACATTGCTTTCTTAGAGGAAAAACTCTATGAGAAGCATACATCACAGAAGAATAGTCCTCATCTGATTTATTCCCAGCTGCCATATTATAAAGATAAGACTTCTTACTCATCCCCATATCTGAACAACAAGAATTTGAAGTTCAAAGCTCAACTAGTTGAACAGCAGGGGGAGAAGAGAGGACTCGTGAGTGGAAAGAACAATCCCAAGGGTAAAATACACCAAAAAATCTTCCCCAGGAAATATCTCTCCGTTCGGGTTCACAATTTGATGGAACTAGGGTTGGCTCCATGTCAATATGATTAGCAAGCGTATCATTTACTGAATGTTGGGAAGACTTCTACATTGTTGTAAGGGTGGAAGAGTTGAAAACTAGAGCGTTAGAAGGAATTGCAGGCTTTCAATAGACTCTTATATCGTGATGGCTATGGACAAGAAACGTTGGTTTGATTTGTCCTGTTGAAGAGCAGTGGATAGGTGTGCCAAAGAACCAAAAAACAATAGATTCAATTGGAAGGAAACTTGATTAGTTGGCAAATAACAACATCAACAATTTGAGTTTTTTCTTGCTAATATTGTGAGCTTGATCTTTACATATTACAATTGTCAGATCTTTTTAAGTTCTGGATGAAAGCAATATGTATTTAAGCGGTCATAAATTTCACAATGTATACTGGCAAAGAATTGTGGGACCCACAAGTCAACTAATCGTGATAGTGATGCTTGAGTACATAGATTAAGGATTCTAACCATTTGATCAATCCTCTTATAGCCCTTAAATTGCAATCTATGTGCCTCTTCTTATTCAGCCGGTACCTCCCGCTGAGAAATTTTTTTCCTTTTTTCATAAATAAATTTTGATTTATTTTTATTGTAGGCGTTTTGAAAAAAGTCTATAAATCATTCAATATATTATACATAATCAAGCAATAAAATTTGAAGTTGTTTTATCTACTTTTCTACATGGTATCAAAAAGAGATTAGGATTTTCGCTTTAAAACTTTTGTTTTTTCCTCTTTCTCTTTCTTGTTGAGATTCTGCATTCTGATTTATTTGACTTCACTTTCAAGGAATCAACAATCATGAATGGTGAATTCCAAGGGATATAAACGTTGCAGATGAATGTTTTTAATGGTGGATAATGGTAATAACTTTGGAAAAGATAGTAATGATTTCCAGACATAAGTTTAACAATGTAAAAGTTCAATTTAAATTGATTACACATAAGTTTAACAATACACTTACTTTCTTCTTTAGCTCTTCCATCTGGTTCAGCATTATCTCTGTCTGCATTTTAATCAAGTAACAAAACAAAAAATAGACATCGATTTCCAATGATTAAGATTGGATTACATAGTAAAAATTAAGCCAAGAGAATTCAGTTAGCTATAATGTTACAACAAAGAGGAATTTTATCTAAAAAGTACAAGATAAACCATAATCAAGAATAAAAACTAACATTAGATTTGGGAAAATTTAACCACTAAGAAAAAATATTTTGTAGCCGAGTCAGCAAAAGGTAAAATGGGTGACTTCAAACATATTTGAGAATTCTATTAAGGTATAAAAGTTTTTACACATGCACTTATGATGTGATTTTCCAATATAAAAAAAAAAAATTCAACGTAATCAAAATCCTTTCGAAGGTTGTGGTAGCTTTCTGTGAAATGGATTTTGAGCGTTTTCAAGGAATAGATTTTGTATGCTCATAACAAAGTTTAAAAATACATGAAGAGTACAGATGCCCCAAAGGGTTACTAATAAACTTATCTGCTAGGAAAGTTACATTTTATGATGCAATATGCAATATATTATAAGAGAAGAAAAAGAATTTAAGAACAATAGCCTCTAAAGTTAAAACTTAGTAGTTTAATAGAGAAGTGCCTTAGAAGTTCTATATGATCAGAAAATATACTGAAAATTATATAATATGACATGAATCCAAGTGTTGGCAAATAAAAAATTTACTAACAACCAAATTGAGTGATAAAGGACAAAAATGGGAATGCATGAGTAAAAAATGAAATAATGGCAAGAAGTCTAACATAATTTGCTGCTCATCTTATCTAGCTTTTAAATCCATATTATCTGATTAAGCCCATAGAGAACACAAGAATGCCATACTTCATTATAGATTTGAATATTTAGCAACAATGATGGAAATAATTCAATCACAGAATCACTAAATGAAATTACAAAAACATTTATCAAATATATTTCAATGGTACCAAATGATTTTAATATAATGACATATAGTATCATTTAAATACCCTTCTTTGCCTGCCTAGTGACAGTGCTGATTCTAGTTGCTGCTCCAAGTGCTCCAAATCCTTCAAAGTAAGAGCATCTAGATCTTCCCCAAGCAGATGCCTTCGTAAAAAGTTTCAATTAGTATCTCACGCATGCAGTTATGAGTTCCTTACGCCCTTATAGATTTTTAGCATTTCATAACCCATATTTACTGAAAATAGCACTGAAGGTACATGACTAGTAAAGAAAAAGAACCTCTGGGATTGCTGCAGTGATTCATATTTTGCCTTTAACTTCGACAATTCCATAAACCACTTCTGCATTTGTGCAAAAACCAAAAACTTTTGTCAGAATTCCAATTCACCGAAGCAAACAAAACTAAGCAAATCATATCTGAATAAAAGCTCAAGAATAGTGTAAAGTTGGGGTGTGAATCTTCCAGAAAATATAAGTGTTAAAAGTTTGTTGCTCTCTATGATTTGCAAGAGTTCACACATTATCCCTATTACTCTGTCCCATGAATAATAAAATATAAATGACTTTAGCATCCACTAAAGTTACTACATTTTACATAAAATCTCTATATTGCATATCATGAAAACGAGTAGCATTGGCCCACAACCTCCTTATACACCTAACTCCATAAAATATGTTGAAATTTTGTTAATTTTTCTGAATATAAGATTTGAGAAGCAACTCGTACTAATATTTTCTTTGTCTGACAATAATTATAGTTTCTTGACTGGGTATTTTTCAAGTGCATGCGCAATGAAAAAACAACTTTTTTTACCAACTAGATTGCTCATGACTAGTATATCATAAATATATATCAAATACATACAATGGTCAATGAATTAGACAAACCTAAATGGCATGAGTTAATAATTTATAACAAATATAATGATACATTTAAAAGTAGTCATTTCAATGATTGTAAAGTGAAAAAACTAAAAATTAAAGTTACATATAATGAAGTGATGAAAGAATATTTAAAAATAAATAATACTCATGAGATTGAAAGACTAACTAGAAAGGAGGCGAAGGCAACATGAAGTGAAAGAGTGTGAAGACTAGACATTGAGAAGCATGAAGAGAATATGTTCACAAGCATTCTCGAGAAGAATCTTGTGAGTGAGAAGTTACGAACACCAAAAGCAAAACCCAATAAGAAGCATATGAGAAAATCAACAAGTGAGTAAGTGTGAGGAGGAGAATCACCAAGAAATGACGAGCTCCAATGAAAAAGACTAGAGTCAACAAATAATGAACTAAAAATTCAGTTAGAAGAAGCGATCATTTGTGCCATAGTTATTGCAACAGATGCCAAATCAAATCATAAAACTTGAAATCGAATTTCATTACAAGCCAGAGCCTAACACATTGATTGAGCTTCATATGAAAGCTATGCACATGAGCAATGAACTAGTTTGCTTTGCTTCCAAAGTGCGATTATAATATCGTTGGAAAATTGTCTTGTGATTTTAGTCCTACATGAATTGAATTTGTCTTTGTTTCTTTCTAATTGATTGGTAGGTTTATCTCTCGTTGTGTTCAGCCACATTTCTATTTCAGTGTACCTAATTAATAAACGCAGAATGAATGAGAACTAATGGAAAAATCAAATATATTTTTGCATTAATCTTATGAACCCGAGTACGAATCCCCTTCTTGAGTGATCATTTTGGTCAGTAATGAAAATCGGAGCTCGGCTGTCCAATCTACATTTTCATAAAGTGTGAAATAATTTTGCAGAATTTGCCAATTAGGGTTCGCTTGGTTTTTCATAAACTTTGGCAATAAAAAATTGTTTTTATAATCAGATATGCTTAGAGTTGTTCACTATTAAAAAAAATATGGAGCAATTAAAAAAATTATTTTCTTCTCCAGAAAAAGCTACCCCAAACGAATCCAGAGCTGATCTTGATTAAAAAAAAAAAAAAAAAAAGAAATTTAACTAACAAAAAAATTGAAACCAAGCTATCTGATTGGAGTGGTCACTTGACACAGTTAAACAGGGGAAAAAAAGGTCAGGATATCCTTACCAAAATTGAAAGAGATGGATCAAAAAGCCTACGAAATACATAAATCCTTTATTTATTTAATTGAATGAGAGACGACCTGCAAAGAAGGCAGAGATGTCTTCCTTTGCCTCCTTCCTCTTCCACTTAGCTCGGCTCTCACCTGAAACCCTCTCCTCGACCTCCAGAACCCGGATGTGGTTCCCTCAACCTCTCCTCCTTCGCCCGAATCCCGCATTTCCCATTGATGCCACTTCTTCCCCCATGCCTATACGCAGCTGCGGCCACCCCTCGACTTGTCGCCGCCACGGCAGCATCCCGCCTGACGCGGGAGCTGAGACGTCAATTGTATTAAACTTCAGTCTAGTTTATTTCTTTTGGTAGCGTATATGGCTACATAGAATTAACGCTCTCTTGTCTTGAGTGTAGCCTATTATGGGTTGCATTTGTCTATAAATATGAGCCTTTACTTGTAATAGGGGAAGATTGAGATGAATAATATTTGAGTAGTTTTTACTCTGTTTATAGGTTTCTGTATCCTGAAGGATTTCAGGTGGTGATCCCTCCCCCAAGAAGGAGTTCTTGGTCCCGTCACCGGATCCTCGACGTGGATTCGTCGAGACCCCTACCTGGCCGGTGTCATTTGGTATCAGAGCCAACCGGTTCTTCTTGCTCTATATCCTGACAAGTCATCAGGTGGTGAAGAGAAGAACCTGGCGAAAGAAACCACGTCGGAGGCCATTCAAGAAAACGACGGAGCAATTGGCCGGAGAGAAATTTGGCATGAAATTTTTTTTTTAGAGAGATTTCTCTCTTGTTGTATCTTGAATTTATTCAAGTGATGGTTTCTTGGTTTCACGCCTCTGCCCAATAGGTCAAGAAAGAGAGGCTTTCGGTGACACTTGTCCGGAAGCAGAATCGCATCGCCGGCTAAGAGCGAGCGAAGGCGGAACAAGGCTTGTTGAGCGATTGCACAAGTCTGCAGGCAAAAGTGTGCGCGAGAAGCTAGTCCAGGCGCTTGAAGCCGGAGGCACAGTGTTCGTGAGGAAGATTGAGATGAATAATATTTGAGTAGTTTTTACACTACTTTTGGGTTTCTGTATCCTGAAGGATTTCAGGTGGTGATCCCTCCCCCAAGGAGTTCTTGGTCCCGTCACCGGATCCTCGACGTGGATTCGTCGAGACCCCTACCCGCAAGACTCCAGCTTATGAGGAAGATTGCTCGTGTGAGGGTTGGACGGCTTTGGCTGTTTGACGTGGACGGCTTGCGGGGATCGGAGGAGATCTTGGCCGGAGGCCACGCTGCCTGGTGTCGCGATCGGAGGAGTTCTTGGCCGGGTTCGCTGGTTGAGCGAGGGGACCGAGCGCTGGGCTGGCGTCTTGTGAACATGCCGAGCAACTAGACATGTAAAATTAGAGAGATTTCAGGTTTTAAACAACGAGGCAGTTCTTGGTCGTTATCTCTATTCGCCGGATCTTGAAGTTGAATGGGAAATTCATGTTGCTCAGGAAGCCATGAGGAAGCAAGGCATTGAGGACGTGGATATGGTTTTTGGTTGTTGCATGGTGAAGGAGCCACATGATCGGCTCGGTGTGAAGAGGGGTGCAACTGAGATCAAGCAGCATCTCTTCTTTGAGGGTGTGAAGGCTGATCGGATAGAAGGCTTTGTCCGTGGGGCTTGGCAGGCTCAGACGAAGACTTCCGCACAGGTGGACTGGTGCGGTCCGTTTCTTGAAGATCTCATATCTTCAAGAAGGAAATTTATTCCAAGTACAGTTCGGGAGATGAGTTCGAGTACATGCAAAGGTAGTGCTTGCGGGATATTGAAAGAAGGTGGAAATTACAAGGTAGATTGTTCGCATATGAGAGGCACCACGGCAGATTCAAGATCATTCATTACAGCTAAATCCTTACGAACCGACGACGACGACGAGGACATTTCAGATGATCAGATCTCTTCCACTCCACGCTCGATCGAGTCCAACTTTGAAATATTTAAAGATTCGTTGCTGAAATCGTCTTCTTTTCCTCTCTATGACGAGCCAATATATGACGTGTATGACGACGACATATTCGCAGAAGTTCTTGATCTTGATCAATCCGTATATATTGAAGACACGAGCAAGGTGGATACACCTCTAGAGTTAGTCTTTCCTCTCATTCATTGTAAAACAACAAATATGCTCACCGTCATTGATCACGAAATTGGCATGATCAAACTTGACCACAACAGTCACCTTGGTACCTTTACACATTCCGACACCAAATTCTTGGAGGCGATCTCTGTGGATACATATATGTGCATAGTCGATCCATTTTGTGTCCGGTTCAATTCAACTCGTGAAGAGTGCCGTTTGAAGGAGCTGCTAAAGATGCCAAATGTGTTTGTCAACTATCCCATTTGTCATCGACTCCATCTTTTGTTGAAATTTCTACAAGACGAAGCGAATGACACCGGGTGGAATTATCCAGACCGATTTAGCCAACCCAACCCGCCTCCTTATTGTGGCCAACCGGTCCTCTTTCTATGAGCCTGAAGTTCCTCCTACCCCGGTAGTATGACGCCGGAGCTGAGACGTCAATTGTATTAAACTTCAGTCTAGTTTTATTTCTTTTGGTAGCGTATATGGCTACATAGAATTAACGCTCTCTTGTCTTGAGTGTAGCCTATTATGGGTTGCATTTGTCTATAAATATGAGCCTTTACTTGTAATAGGGGAAGATTGAGATGAATAATATTTGAGTAGTTTTTACTCTGTTTATAGGTTTCTGTATCCTGAAGGATTTCAGGTGGTGATCCCTCCCCCAAGAAGGAGTTCTTGGTCCCGTCACCGGATCCTCGACGTGGATTCGTCGAGACCCCTACCTGGCCGGTGTCACCGCCGCTTCATTTCGTCTCTTTATTATTATTTTTTTAACAGAATAAATTCCTTTGAGATAATTTAGACGAACTAAGGTAATAAATATATTCTGAAAATAAAATTTTTATTTTTATAAAATATTTTAATATAAAAAATCATTCTTTTTGTAAAGAATGTTGAGGACATAATGTATTTTCAAATTAATTTGAATTAAGCTTAAAATTAAGAAATATTTTAAATTTTAATTCTAAAAATATCACTTCTTAACATCAAAAAAATTAACAAAAATTATACTAACCATCTAAATAAATTCAATCATTCTCTCGTCGATCCCTATGGCACCGGAAATGATTTTGTGTGGCCAACAGACCGTCCGGAGGCGACCAAAATGCAACACATCATCTGGTACATAACAAAAAAATGACATGGTGCATCCCGATTCACCTCTGGACATCATCCGGTGATGGCACACAATAATTTCTCCTATGACACCCATCTTTCTCCCCTCCATTAGAAATTAGCTTGCCAACTCATTTCTCTTCGTTATTTTGACATGTGGTTGCCCTACCAATCGACATCACTTGATTCGAAACCTGAGCAAACCACTACGCACCAATGAACCTCTCCCTCACTCGACTGCAAGTCTCCTTGGCTTTTTTATCTCCGGTCTCCTCTTCTTAGAGGAAAAAATTATTAGGTGCAGAGTGTGCACCGTCCGCACAAATATGGGTACCTAGCGGTATCTAGCGGTACCCAGCAATATCGATCAGTACCGGTACCTAACACAGAATACGGCTTGTGCGGATGGTTCTTCCCGTCCGCACTCCGTATAAATCACAAAGGATTTATTACCCTAAACCTTAAACCTCAATCCATTTTATTTTGTTGTTTCTATCATTTATAACATTGAATAGAAATCTAAAGACATGACTTGTAAATTCTGCACTCATAACATTGAATGTTGTTAAGTATGTCAACATAAAATATAAAAATACAAACCTGAGCTTCAATATCAGCTGGATCCATTTCTTGAGGTGTAAAATTGTACCGTTGATATCGTCCAAGTGTTTTTGCTATGCTGCTACAAAGAAATGAACGCCATCAACATTAGTATTTTTCTAAACTTTTGTACTACTTTTTAAAGCAAATTTTGAGCTAGTACAAAAATGTTTTGATCTGGACGTTTTGTACTAAAAAGTTGCTTTAGAAAAACAGTAAGAAGACAATGCTTCTATGTTGCAATTGAGTTTTGAAAGCTTTAAATATTTAACAAAGGAGACAAAATTAACCACAATGAATGATCCAACATCGAAGGTCGATGTCTAGACAAATTAATGAACTTCTTAATGCATTGATGTAATTGTATGTTGCACATAATTTTCTTTTGTCAATTTGATTAATTTATTTCTTAGCTATGAATTGATCGTCTTTAGCTTTTCTTCATGTCATCTTTCTCTTTCACGGCAAATTATTAAGTGCGGATACCGGACAGAGAGAATCATTCGGATTTATATCTGTATATAGTAAAAGCGCAGTCAAAGCACAGTTACTATAGCAACTGTGCTTTTACTGTAGGCAGAGGAAAAACTTGATGATTCTCTCCGTCCGGTGTCCGCACCTAATAATTCCTCTTCCACACCATGATTGCATGCACTTGTCCTTCACCTACTTCGTATATTTTTCTTCAGCCCTCCCCATAATTTCCATGCATGGTTTAGAGGTTCATTATTGTTAACAAACTGAATATTTTCCTTGCTGATTACTGCTTCCCTAAGCTTGTTATATTAACCAAACAGTTCTACTTCAAGTAATGAAGTAGCAGTAAAGGTAAACAATAAAGTTTCAGCTTCATGAAACTGAGTTATCACATCTATCCATCTTGCATGAATTGAAAGTTCAGAAATAGCTGGGAATCTATTTGCAATGCATGGCTCAACTCAAAAGCCGGAATAAAGCACAGAAGCCTATTACGTGGTGTTGTTATAGATGCAAAAAGAAGAACAGAAAGACAACACGTACAAAGAAGTGAACATCGTAACCATTATAAATGCCGTTAACATTAGTATTTTTCTACATTAACTAACAGTATTATTAACTAACAAATAGTTTTTGAAATATTGCTTAATTAGAACAACAAACTCTTTGAAACATTCATGAGCACGTTAAAGTTTCATTTATGATAACTTTCTAATTAATGCTTTTTAAAGTAGCTTTCTAGTAAGTAGAAATTTTTTTTACTAAAAAGCTGCTTTAAAAAAGTAGTATGAAAGTTATCACAAATATTATCCCAAATGAAACCTAAAGCCTAAGATGAGAATACTTCTATGTTGCAATTGAGTTTTGAAAGATTTAAATATTTAACAAATGAGACAAAATTAACCATAATGAAATGATCCAACATTGAAGATCCATATTTAAACAAATAAACTTCTTAAAGAGAATAATATTTCACATGAAACTCTCTCATTAATTTCTTAGGCTAAACTTTAAGGAGAAGGGAAGAACATCACTGTATAAACTATATATATCTTAGGATAAATATTAAGGTATTACATGTTGGTCTTAAACATCTATAATTAAGATTAAGTTTTCTTAATATTTAATTAGCATTTTTTAGTAAAAATCTTCACATCCAGAAAGTCTTATAATCTTTGTCTACAGTAAAAGCACGGTTATTGTAGCAGTTGCATTTTGACTGCGCTTTTACTATAGACAGAAAAAATCGGATTGTTCTCTCCGTCCGATGTCCGCACCTAATAATTCCTCTTCCACACCCCATGATTGCATGCACTTGTCCTTCACTTCGTATATTTTTCTTCAGCCCTCCCCATAATTTCCATGCATGGTTTAGGTTCATTATTAATGTTAACAAACTAAATATTTTTCTTGCTGATTACTGCTACCCTAAGCTTGTTATATTAACCAAACAGTTCTATTTCAAGTTATATGCACATAAAACTAAATCTGCAATGAATTCTGTATCTTCCTTATACATCTCTAGCTACTTAGTCTCATAATAATAATTTGATACACCAATTAATACTTGTGAGCTTAATAAGTAATGAAGTAGCAGTAAAGGTAAGCAATAAAGCTTCAGCTTCATGAAACTGAGTTATCACATCTATCCATCTTGCATGAATTGAAAGTTCAGAAATAGCTGGGAATCTATTTACAATGCATGGCTCAACTCAAAAGCCGGAATAAAGTACAGAAGCCTATTACGTGGTGTTGTTACAGATGCAAAAAGAAGAACAGAAAGACAACACGTACAAAGAAGCGAACATCGTACCCATTTTACCAGGAGAAAAGCCATTTGCTATTTATTTGTTTACTCTGTAGCTTTAGCTGGTGCTATCTCACAGCTCACAGCTCACAGCTACATATGCTACTGTAATATTTTTCTTAGATGAGACTAAGGCAAATTATATAAGATCTAAAGGCTAATTATAGATATTAAGACTAAGTAATTCAGCATAATTGTGCTTAACACAAATAATGCTGCCTTAGACAAATTTTAAGATTAAAGTTGATATCTCATTAAATGATTATATAAAGACATCTGAAACAAACAAAGGATTCAAATTTGGATTGAACTGGAGTGGGGTCAAGGAATAGTTAACTGGCTGGCTGGTTCTCTTATCTTTTCTGCATGGAGGTTCCTTGTACTTCAAACAAATATAACTTTTTTCTTTTGTGCTTGTATGGTGCAGTAGATTTCTTGCAAGATTCTTGTTTCAGAGCCATACTCTTGTGTTCCAGAATCTTTTTTTAAGAGGTAAGTTGGTCTCTGTACAACGTAATTTGTACTAATTTTGTATGCTGGATCTATATTAGTCATTTAGTTCTAAAACAATTGCATGCAGTGGAAGTTAACAACTTATAAGAAAATAAAAAATAAAAAATAAAATTATTTATAAATAAAACATGAAAATATACAAGTTTATATCCTTTATTTTATATGTTGTAGACATTTGTGTAATGTGTTTTCAGAATTGCTTGCTTACTGATATGTTCAAAATCCTGGTTAACCAATGGAAGCAGCAGAAAATTTTGAAGGGTATCAGGAAATACTCTATCGCTGATCGATCTGAAAATGGAGTAAAATAAGAATAGGAGTAGCTCACTTAGACGGAAAAGATTTAATGGACAGTTCCTTAAATTAAAAAACCAATTCAGATTCCAAAAATATATATTTCTACTACGTGTATGAAAATCAAACAAAACAATTCAGATTGGAACAAGAGAACTGTTACAAAATTCTACCCTTCCCCCTAAAAATCCTACACTTTTTCACTTGATAGGGATGTTATCTAAACCATAAACTAAATCTACGTGGATCTAAAGAATTTCATAATAGTTGCATATGGTCAGATGGATGCTTAAGACCTCTATGTTCAAAATAAAGGAATATATTGCATGAAAAATGAACCTATGATAGGATAATGAAAGTTGGAGTACTGACATATTTGTTTGTATTGGTTTCAAAATTTGAAGAGATGAAAAGTAGCCATGTAATAGCCTATTGTCTCCTATTGTAGTTCGCATCAATAAATCAAGAAATCTACACCTAAGAAGAACACCATAGCGCATACAAAAAAATCATAGAGATAATGTATGAATGCTCAATGACATTATCTTTATCTACTGAGTAGAAAAGGCTCATATGTTAAAATTGCAGATTGAACTCCAATGAAGAAGTATTGGAAGCCTTTCAATTCACAATATGACTAAGGGTGTTAAATGGGTGAAGTGAGTTTGACACCAAACTTACTGAGTTGAATTTGATAGACTTCATAAGGATGATAAAAAAAAAATTCATACTAGTTTTTCCAAGTACTTATAATTGAACTTTTATGAAACAAAATGGTGAAAATATTAAAGATATGCAAATGAATATTATGAAAGTGCTTTAGTCTTGAATATATGTGCATGTTTCATCACTATATGTCGATTCTAATGATTTATATGACTTGGAATGCAATGAATTGATGTAACAACTTCAAATTCCTTCGTGACACATTTAAGAAAAAAATAAGTTGCTCTAACATGGGCCAAAAAACTAATGGTAAAACTATTTTAGACATAAAAGTTAAGATGAAGCATATGAGAAGTCACAGTGGAGGTGGCTCATAGGTCAAGGAGGTTAACAAGATCAATGAACATTGATAAAAAGAATCTTACAAATAGGAGAGAGGTTGAGGGTGATCAAGACATTGTTTTGGCAAAAGTTATAAAGCAATGTGAAATGCTGCAATGATATCATGTATGGCCATTTTGCTTAAAAATGCTTAGTATTCCAACTATTTAAGGAATTGAAAAGATAATGAAAGAAGAACACTTAATAATGAAATGAAATAGTATTTAATTATAGGAGTTGTTCATGGAGTTATCAAAAAACATGAATGATAATATTAACATAGGAGTCTTCCAAAATCGTAATACATCGTAAAGGAATTATAAACTTTATCAAAAAGATGGAAAACTTTAATAAATTTTTAATGAGAAATGAGGCCACTTCAAAAAAAAATTGTTTTTGCAGCTTGCCATAATATCATTTGAATATTGAATAAAGAAATTAGAGTTCTCCAAAGGTTTGTAATCCTCGCATGTTTTTTCACTGTTAATACAATTAGATTGGGAATAGTGACCTCTTGGGTTTGATGAAGAGGTGAGTGAGGTTATCAATATGAGAAAAATTAGGACCAATATTTAACAAAATATAATCAACAATAATCATAGCTAATTCTAATAACCTCCAGCAATCATGTGCATATTCTAATGTGAATAATCTTGTAGAGAATTTTGGTGGAGTACAATTGGATCATCTTGGATATTGAGTTCTTCATCTATGTGTCTAGATAAGAGATTGTCAATCAATGTGGAAGAGTTTAAAGGAGGCATAATATTAAAATGAACCTAAGGAATGGCATATGTATGTAATAAGGAAGAAACTTTAGAAATAATTTAATTTGGTTATTAACAATGGGTTCTCTATTTATAATATTTTCTAAATACTTGAATATTTTCCCCTACAAGTGATAATGAGAGAAAAAGATTAGCCTTCTTTAAAAAACTATTATTTGTCTGAACCCTTCCGTCAATCCAAATGACATCAAATTTTTTTCACAAATATTAATCTTTATAAAGAATTTACCTAGAGATTATCAATCAAGAATCAGTTAGTTAGTGATTCCACACACTAAGGGTTGTCAAATATAAATCTCATTAATTAATAAATGAAATTTTGAAATAAATGAGTTCTTAAATATGGCAATAATTTCAAATAGGAGAAATGGGAAATTCATTTAAAAATTCGACAATTTAATGTCCATTTTGATATCCTCATTAATGCATGAGCTATCAACCAATATTAATTTCTTCACAAAAGAGATGTATATTCCTCAAGTAGGTAGAATTTTAATAGAATGTGTTTTGGGTTGAGAAAAAATACAAAGAACCTTCCAATAAACTACATAGATAATTAAAGGGTTCTAATATAATGACGAGGAGATTTACCAGACATGGAGTTATCCACCAATGTCAATTTTAATTGATCCAATAAACTTGAAAATAAGCATTCAAGGGTCATAAGAAAATATTTGTATATCTTGGTATGAAGATGATGAGAGAATCTGATGATGGGGGGTGGAAAGAAATAAGTTGAAAATGCATGTATTTTAATTTCTTGAACCAATATGAGAAGGATCGAGAATGACATCAAACAACATCAGTAAATGAGTTATCAATGATAATAAATGCAATAGGATGAGATAAAGATGTTGGGTAACCAATGATGGAAGGATCAAACTGGGGTAGGAGTGCCTTATCCATAGGGCAACATTAATGAAAGGCCACAAGAACCCCGACCCTATGCACACTAAATGGAGTAGGGTGATATCAAAATCACTCATGAAAAATTATATTGAAGGATGCTAGCACCCACGAGTGTCAGCAATTGAATAGACTAAGAAGGGAAAGAGGAGTATCATGGGTAAACTTATACTAGGATAATAAGAATGAGAGCAGCACTGACTATGAGAAACTAGAAAAAGGAGGCGATGTGATAGAGATCTAAAGCCAACATAATTTTTCTAGACTAAGTTAGAACATGACATTATTGGCAAAGAATAAATAAGCATAAATATGTGGATAAGCTGACACCCTCGCTAGGGCTTACCAAAAGGATGTGCCTTGAGGATTAAATATTAAGGAAGACACTCATGAGATTAGTAACTTTCATAGAAAAATTGAGCTTCACATTAGAAAAAGCCTGAATAATAACTTTTTTAAGAAAGAAAATATGTAGAAATGCAAATTTGGTATAAGATTAAGAATTTTATAAGTATAATCATATCCCAAAAAGTTAAGATAAAACCCACAGTTGATCCTAGCTATGCGTTGATTAAGAAAATAGATTACAAGTCCATAAAGGATAAAATACCCGCTAAAGCCCAAAAATAATAACAAAGTTCAAAGAAAACCTAAAGAGCTAAATGTCCTATCTAATTATAATGAGTAAAAAAAAAAGCTCACTCAATAAATGAAATCAAATACAAGACAACTTTAAAACACATGCAGGTACCAACAAATATCGAAGAATAGGATTAGCTTAAGCCAACTATGGAGCCCAAAGAGAAAACAGTAACAATGCCACAAAAGCACAAGAGAACGACTAATAAATGACCAAACCAACATCCACAGCACTATCCCCAACATACAAAGATCATGCATGAAGCACAAAATATCACACTGAGCAAATACATCAAACCATTAGTAGATGACCAATCAGCAAATTGGGCAAAATATCAATCCAAAAATATCAACCCTCCTTGAAAATTATCCACCAGCAAGCCCCAAGATCACAACCAACAAGTAGAATTAAACCAAACCAAATTGAAATAATCAAATTAAAAGGATGAATGGTAGCACAACATCTTCACAAATGTTGGAAAATTGTGTGCAATCAAAGCTAATATAACCCATCTCCAACCACTAGAAAAATAAGGAGGGACAGACAAAATCGCATAGAAAAAATTAATCAATGAAGACCAGTAAGTTCAACCATTAGCAAGATATAGCTAAGCATTAGAATCAATTTAAGTGTAGTAAAAGATCTATATATTGGTTCTGACATCGGCTGATCAGATGTTATTCATACTTTTCTTTTCTTTTTTCTCCTCTTTTTCTTATTAGAAATTAGAAAACTATCATCTTTGATAACGTGTATATATAATATTTAAGTCAAATCATCATGGAAGACAACATCTTCAATAGACTTAATCTCTCTCTCTCTCAATAGACTTAATTTTTTAGTGGATTTGCGATCGGATGTGGTTTGTGATTATGGCCCCTATGTTCGAGTTTGCTCTTTTGAATAATTACAGGTCTTTAGTGATTAAGTCAAATCATCATGGAAGACAACATCTTCAATAGACACACTAGCAAAAGAAGAATAAGAAGAAATAGGGATTGAAATTATAGGAACAAAAGTTGGAGACATCAATTCTACAAATAAAAGGAGCCAGTTCTAGATTATTCTCCAAAAATTCATTAACCTTATCCAAATTAGCCAAATCTCAATTATTACTCTCCAAAGAATGCAAAAGGGTATAGTATTGAAGGAATCCTTTCTAAAAAAAATCCCATATGTGATCTATTAATTTTTAGGTACATCATTTATGTATGTGTGACATAAGACAAAAAAAGAAAGTTAAATGATTATGATGAGAAATACTTGTTTTCAAAGTATAGTGAATAATCAAAGTCATACAATGTTTAATTACAATAAAAAGTTATTGTTTTTTTAGTATATTAAATTATTCACACAAAATCAAATCCAACAATAAAGAAATGGTGTTTAAAAGATATTTCTTTTTATGAGGGTAAAGCAGAAACATATATAGGCTAATAATAAAGAATGATTTCTATTATTGATTTTTATTCTATATACAATGGCATGAGCCCTCCTAACCCTTTATTTAGGCTTTATATACTTCATCATTGACCTCTAATAATATTGACATCAAATCTCTACTTTCATCTTATTTGGGTTTGAATGTATTGGTTTATTGACTCTTGAAAATGATGAGTTAATTAAGAACCTTTTAACTTTGCACTCATTAGCAAATTTCCTATAGGCATACATTATATGGATAAGCTCAAGTAATTCTTTAATTCAGTTCCTAGGTTTAAGAACTATAAATGATGCCATGAAATAGTTTGACCATATAATGTAGGATAGTCATTATATGTATATATGTTATGAGTAAAGTTAACACAATTAGAAGAAATAATTGATGCAAACTTTTCTAGTAGAATTTAAAAGGTGAGAAATAATTAATCATTCAAGATAATGTTTAGTTTTGAAGTATTCCATTTAAGTTGTTCTTAGGAAATCCATCTATTGCATGAAAGTTTGCCCTAATGAATTATATATATAGATGTCGAGTTCTTGTTTAAAAAAAAAATCAATTTAATTTGTTATGAGAGAAGAATTAAAGTTCTTTAGTCATTGAATTAATCATAATATAAGATAGAATGATTGTTTCATTATGAAGATCATCATAGAGGTTTCAAAAATCTCTAAAAATTTATCATACACTAGTAAGAAACCTTAGTATAAGAGATAATCACAAAAACTTTTAAGAAAGAAAAATATATCTTTAAAGGTTAGAAAAAAATTAAATACAATATAGATTAGAATTAATAATTTTTTGATAAGGTGGATATATGGCTAATTACATATTTAAATCCATATTAGAAAACATGAAAATCCTTTACACCATTATCATCGGATCACAAACCCTATACCAATACATTGACAACTAAAAAGAATATTGCTTGAGCTAAGACCCTTTGGTTTAGCCTGATCATAAGTATTATTAGAAGGCTAAAAGTCTTGCAAAGAATATAAATAGCATAGTAAAAGCGATAAGTTTTAATTATTTATATAGTATGATGAATACAAAGAAAAAAAAAATGAAAATATAAAGAATAACTTACCAAGAGATAAGGGAGCTATAGACTCTATTAACAATATATGCCTTAGAAGCAATAATAACAAAATCTTAGTTAAAATGAGGTCACTGATGAAAATATTACTTTGTGAAATTATCAAATAAAGGCTTTATTGAAGAAATTAATTATTTAAGAAGAATATAATTAATAGAATACTTATGCATATCATAGAATTTTTTTTTAGAAAAGGGAAAATTTAATTTCAGCAACAAAGTTCAAAAAGGGACTAAAACTCGCATATTATAGATTGATTAAAAACATGAAGCAAAACTTGTTCTTAAAAAGAGGCATAATTTATAACTAGGTTCACGTGAGATTGATGTTTAGTGATATTTAAGAGTTAAAGGGATATTATGGTGATTTGATTAACAAATTAATATTTTCAAATAGAATTTCAAGGACTTAGAAGGTGATGCCAAATGTTGGAGAAGAATCATTTGGGCGTCATTATTTAAGAATAAAGGAAATTAAAATTTGAGGTCCCAATAAATGTAGATAAATCAAATTTATGAGTAATGCAATCAATTTTATGGGATGGAGAAATTGAACATGGAAAAAAAGATGTATTCATTTTTTAGAATTAATTATATTTCATGTTAGAAATGTCTTCTATTGAATATTTTTTATCATGAAATAATTAGTACAAACATATATAGTAGAGAAGACCATTTCTTATGATTATTATAGAGCTTGTAAAGGCATATATTTGAGTATTGAGAATTAATTTACACATTAAGAACTATTAATTATAAGTATATTGAAATCATTGAAGGGGTGTGAGTGTGTGTAGTGGTCTAAGAGATTTTAATTATAAGATTATATCAAAATAATGTATTAACATAGAGTTTGTATCTTTTTATATTAGTTCTAAAGATGTTTATAATTGATGTTTTATGTGAGGTGTTTTGTTGTATATTTTTATGGAGAAAATATTTAGAAGATAAAGTGAGTTAAGTTAATAGGACAAATACTAAGTATATGATATTCAATTTTAATAGATGTGACACTATTTCTTAATAATATATTAAAAGTGAAAAACTATCACCTATTTATAATAGTTATAAGTACCTTACAAACTGATAATAATATTAATGTCCGTACTGTTTCTAATGTGGAATTAAGAGGTAGTTGGTGAGCTTTCGGGGGGTTTTGATGTTTCGAACTTAGTCCTAATTATTCACATTCTCATTTCATCAATCTCTAATAACAACTTTGTGGATGATGTGGATGGGATCTATATGGGAGTTTTGTAACCTAATGCTCTTTCTGATATGGCCGGTTGAGCCCTACTGCCCACTTAATTTCCATTTAGGATGATGGGAAATTTTGCGTGGATTGATGATGTGATTTTGGATCATATGGATCCTCTTGATTTGACTGGTCTAAATGTTATTAAACTTTCCAAAGATGATTCGATATTGGAAACTTTAATAACATTTAGACCAAACAAATCAAGAGAATCTATATAGATGGTCCAAGCAATGCTTAAAAAAAAAATTCCAAATATATATAGTTGTGATAAGTCTTCTCTCAATGTATGTTCAAACTTCAATTCAGCTTCAATGCAACATATATAACATCTATAATTTTAATAATCTTTGCAAAAGAGAAGAGTTTGGCATTTGCAAATTAGTTATTTCAAGTTAATTATTTCCTATAGAGACATCATCAATTATGCTAGCTAGCTAGTTTGTCAGCAACCTTCCCTCTCTTCTTCTGAAAAAATTAGAAATATGATGCTCATGATCCACCATTGTTTAATAGTCTCATTTTAAGGCATAAAGAACAATGACAGTCCATTCATCTATAGAGAAAATGTTCAGAGAAAACATAAATTCAATATATTCCATCATGCAATTTATTAGATGTAGTTTGAAATAAAAAATCTATTATGAACACTTTAGTGTTTATTCCAATCATCTTTCTATTATGATTAGTCACAGGACTCCATATATTTCCTTGTTTGTGAATGCTTGCAAGTAAATTTTACTTTCTGTCATTGGTTATCTTTAGTTTCAAGTTTTAAAAACTGCAACTCTTCTTGTGAGCTTCAAATGTGATCTTGTAATTCGCAAATCCGATTTCATGTTGAAGCATTAAGCTGCACTTTCAATGTACCAGCTTTGTTAAGAGGATCATTAGGCGCTAGTGATGATACTTTTTTTTAAATCTACTAAGGCTTTGTTTGGGACAGCTTTCTTACTGCTTCAAATTAAAACAACTTTCTAATATAATTTTTTTTAACTTAAAATTTGTTTTAAGAAGCAATAAAAAAGCCATCCCAAACGAAGCTTTTGTACTGATAGTTTCTTAATTCTTGTATTCACAATTTATGTGGCTCAACCAAAATGAATGGGTCCTTATCTTATGAAATGTGATCAATTTCTTTGGAGAAGAAAGAATCACTATTTCATATTATAAGGATGCAAAAGACCAATGATGTTAGTGGAATATATAGATTTTTTGTAATTATATGTTTTAGATTCTTAATCCAATAACACTTAATGCTTCTGTCTTCAAATAAATTTACATTTAACAAGAAATTCTCTCTTGTTAATTGGATCCATAATTTGTTTCCTATTTAAGAAAATTGGGAGTTATATTTCACCTAAGTAGGTTTCTTAAGAGATTGATTAGTGTATACAATTGTGAATACTTAATTCTGCTGCTTTAATAAAAAAAAAATTCTGCTGCTTTCATTTCAACTATCTCTTAATTAATAGTGACCTGCATCAACAGAATATATTTCAGTTCAATTTTACAATAACAGTAATCCATCTGTTCTTTGTTATTTCACAATTGCTGATATAATTTGACAAAAAGAAAGAAAAAAGAACTATTTTCATTTGACCTATTAAGTTGTTTGTAGTAAATTAGCAGGTCATGTATATCAACTGTAATTGACCATAACAAGTTTTTTGTTTTGAAGAACATAAACACTTTGAGTTATATAAATTACCTTGAGCAGAAATAACGAAAATTAATCCAAGAATTAAAAAAAAAATTAGACCTTTCATGTGCATGATCCATATGCTTGCTGTTCAGAATGCGAAAAGAAGGAAGAAAAGCTTCAAATGTAAATCATGGGACGCATTCATAGTAAGCTTATTACAAATCATGATCAAAATAAGAACAAGAATTGATCAGTATGAAAACTGCAACGAAAATCTAGCTAGTTAAAGAATCTTTAAACAATTTGGCCATAATCGACTCTTTTGTTGGGATCAATGCAGTTTTGGACTTCATAGCCTGATTTTTTTGAAGAAGTTTTAGTATTTCTGGCGTGAAAATGTTCTAGTTACACTAACAGCAGCTACAATCCATAAAAAAAAAAAAAGACTAGAACATCGAAAGTTTCAGAAAAGATTGGCTTTTAGTCGCAAATCTAAGAAAATGCTGATATTTGGTCATTTTTCTCAAAAAAATATTTAAACAAAGCTTAAATTTTAGCTAAAAAATAAGGCAAATTTAACTTTTTCTGGTCAGTTTAAGCCAAAATGAGTCTATTTTTCTAAATGTATTCAAATCTCATAAAATAGAACAAGAGATTGCCTGGCTAAAGAAATTGAATATAGCTATTATTTCTAAATAATGAAGAAAAAAAACCTCCATTCTTCTCCACCAAGAACAAGCAAGGAGAGAGAAACAGAAAGGGAAGCAGCGGGAAACCCAGCAGCCATTTCTCGGGCTTTGAAATTTACTGAAACATTAACTTCGAAAGAATAAGAACCGTTGGAAAAAACAGTGAAACAACGTTGGAATCAGTAAAAAAAAGCGGACAGAAAATCAATAATTAATAACTGAGATGACATCATAGAAAAAATTTATATTTGCAATGTAAACGAATAAAAAAAACAGGAGATAAAGAGAGAGAGAGAGTACTCAGGTCTGCCAAATTCAAAGAGCTTTCCACTGCTGGAGAAGATGATCAGAGCAACCTCAGCGTCACAGAGAACAGAGAGCTCAAAAGCCTTCTTCATAAGCCCATTTCTACGCTTGGAGAAGGTCACCTGTCGATTAATCTTGTTCTCTATTAGCTTCAACTCTACTCGGCCTCTCCCCATCTCTTCTACTTCTCTCTCTCTTTCTCTCAACTCTTCTTCTTCTTCCTCTTCTTCTCTTCTTCTCTTCTTGTCTATCTCTGATATAAGGATATATATCTGTAATATTTATGGACAGGCTAATTTTCTAAATGTTTTTTCTGCCTTATTTATATTACTTTTCGCTTCCTTCATATAAGTTCTACTCTTAGATTGCGACAAGATAAATATTTTCAATTTGGATAACTATGTCCATGAAGAAGGCTACAGGTTTAGCTCTCTACAAGACCTACTAAAAGTGTCAACTTGTGTCTAAATATCCACACCTCCTCCTATAGCTCCTTAAGCTTCTCCTGTCTTATTCTCACCTTTTCTCCTTTTATCCCACAGCCAACACAGCTTTCTGCTTCTCTACCTAAATTTCCCTCTCTTTCTCTCTCTTTCTCTCATGAAAATGGACTATGCCTTTATTGAAGAGGCTAAGTGTATGTAGAATTAAAAACTTGTTTGTGTTAAAGGTGGCTGAAATTATTAGGAGTTTTTGCCTGTGGTTCAAATTTTAGCTATTTGCATATTTGAAATCCTTTTTTTTCATAAAAAACTAAGCTGCTCACTTTTCTACTTAATATATATATATATATATATATATATATATATATATATATATATATATATATATATATATATATATATATATATATATATATATATATATATATATATATATATATATATATATATATATATATTTAATAGTTTAGGGATGAAAAAAGAATAAGATGAAGAGCTTAAAATTTACGTGAAGTATTTATTAAAACATTTTTGTTCGAGTAAAGATTGAAAGGAAAAGATTATGACATGCAAATAAAAAAGATAAATCTTCAACCCAAAAAGAAGAGAAATATAATTAAATCAAGAAGATAATGAGTAGGTGGTTCCAACTCCTCTTTTTTCCCGTGCGCCGCTCTGGCGATTTAGGGCATCCCGTCCCGAGCGCCATTGTTCACGATTTTTTGCTCTTTCTGCTTCTTTCCGGCATTTGATCTCTGCTTTAGGTGTGTAGATCATTGTGTTTTCTTGCCCCTGGTGGGCTTTTCTCTCATGGCGGAGGTTCCTCCGGGTAACCCGTGGGGAAAAGCTTCGGAGCTGGATGTTTCGAAGAAAAAATGTTTTTTTCAACTAGATGCTGAGGGATCTGCGTCGCCTTCGAGATCTAGATCTTTTAAAGATGTTCTTTCTGGTGCTGCATCCTCAGGTGATATTTTTCCAAATGTGCAACAATCGAATTTTAATGGTCATCCGGTTGTTCTACTGTCGGATGAGGAAGTTCTTAAACTGGCTTCCCCTTTTCAATTTACTTTGGTAGGGAAATTTGGAGTGCGTAGACCGAATCTGGATGCTATTCGTAAATTTTTTGCTTCACTGAAATTGTCGGGTTTTTATTCTGTTGGATTACTGGATGCTAGGCATGTGGCTATTCAATTGTCTAATGACTTATATACTATAGTAGAGTTTTTGCTAGACGATCATATTTCATTCATAATTGTCAAATGTGTGTGCTAAAATGGACGTCTTTCTTTGATATTAAGGAAGAATCTCCTATTGTTCCTATTTGGATTTCGTTCCCGAATTTACGTTTGCATTTCTTTAATCCGAAGGTTTTACATGCGTTGGGTACCATTTTGGGAGACCGTTACAGACGGATCAGGCCACTGCGTCGAGAACTCGACCTTCGGTTGCTAGAGTTCTGGTTGAAGTGGACATTTAAAAAAAAATCCCAAAGAAGTTTGGGTTGGATCCAAGGCTTATGGTTACTTGCAAAAAGCTGAATTTGAGAAAATACCGGATTTCTGTACTCATTGTAAAATTCACGGACATGCGAATGTGGATTGCTTTAAAATTCACCCATAATTGAAAAAAACTACGAATTATGACAGTGTGAGGCCTGGATCTTCCGTGAATAATCTTGTCGAAATGCCTATCATGGACAATAAAGAAGAGAATCAGGTTATTCCGGTGGAACCGCCTCAGACGGAACATAATAATCAGTTAGTTGAAGAAAAATGTGATAATGTTAGAGAGGAAAATGGTAATACTGAGAATATGGATTTGATGAATTCGAACAAGGGGATTCAATCGAATGAGGCTCTTAGAGAGCCGGATCAGAATAGTTCTTCCACATCTAAGGGTCCTAAACTTGTTATTTTGGTTGAGGATTTATTAAATGAATTGCCTATTAATTCTAATTCTGTGGCAATTGAGAATGATTTACTTTCTAAACAGGGAAACAGGGATGAGGAGATAAATAGTGGAGGGGTGTATGCTGATTCTTTTGAAGAAGGAGAGTTTATTCCTACTACAAATGCTAATGCCTCTTTGAATGACTATTCTCCTAAATTAAAAGGTCAAATCAATGGGGACGACGAATGGATTCATAAGAGTGGTAAGAAAAAGAGTAAGCAAGGTAAAAATGCTTATCCGGCTACTCCTAGATCCACCAGAGCTCAAACTTCTGCAAAAAATGGTAATGTTTAAAGCAATTATGTGGAATGTTAGGGGTATCGGTGGTAATAATTCGAAAATTAGAGTTAAAAATCTTTGTATAATTCATAATATTAAACTGCTTGTCTTAAGTGAACCTATGATTAGTACTGATAAGATTGTGGAAACTGCTAGATTTTTAAGTTTTCCTAATTTTTTTGCTAACTGCTCTAATAAATTATGAATTATGTGGCATAATTCTATCTCTCTTGATATTATTGTGGATTATCACCAAGTTGTCCATTGTCATATTAATGTTAGTAATAAATATTATTTTGCATCCTTTGTTTATGCTGCCTCTACTAGAATGAGTAGGCTTAATCTGTGGGAGCATCTTTGTAATTTTTCTGCTAATATTACTAGGCCGTGGTGTGTGGGTGGTGATTTTAACATCATTTCTAATGCTAGTGAAAGAAGGGGGGGTTGTCGGCTTAATATTAAAGCTATAGAAGATTTTAATGATATGATTAATGAGTGTAATCTTAATGACATTGGTTTTTCTGGTAATTCTTTTACTTGGAGTAGGACTAACCTATTTCAAAGGCTGGATAGATTTCTGTTTAATAATGAGTGATTGTCTCACTTTTCTTCTACTAATATTGATCACTTGAGTAAAACCATGTCTGATCATGCTCCTCTTCTTCTGAATATTAATGTTTTAAATCAGAGTGGTTCTGTTGCTTTTAGATTTTTGAATATATGGGTGATGCATGATAGTTTCAATAAGGTTGTTGAAAATAATTGGAATGCCCGTGTTTTTCCTGATAATAATATTAGTGGTATGTTGAGACTGTGGTTGAAACTTACTAGACTTAAACAATGCCTGAGGTATTGGAATAAATTTGTTTTTAAAAATATTTTCTCTAATATTATTGAAGCTGAGTCGAGAGTTGATGAGTTGGAAGGGATTTTTCTTGATAATCCTTCTGAGGAGAATACTTTAAACTTAAATATTGCGAAAAATGATTTATGTCTTCTTCAATCTCAAGAAGAAGCTTTTTGGAAGCAAAAGGCTAATGCTAAATTTATTATGGAAGGGGATAGAAATACCAAATTTTATCATGCTATTGCTAATAAGACTAAAACTAGAAGTAAAATTCATAAAATTAGTAATAGTGATGACATTATTTTGGAAAAAGAAAAAGATATATCTAAGTCGGGTGTTGATTTCTTTGTTAATATATTTCATAATCATGCTAATACTATGCCTATTTCGGATAATTCTGTTATTCCTAACCTTATTAGTGAAGATGATAATAATATGCTTTGCCATTTTCCTTCTGATATTGAAATTTGTGATGTTATTAAGGATATGAATGATGATGTTACTGCGGGCCCGGACGGGTTTACTACCAAATTCTTCCAAAATTCTTGGGAGATTGTGAAGGAGGATGTTATTAATGCGGTTTTGGACTTCTTTTGTGGTAATCCCTACCCAAAATTCTTTTCTTCTTCGAATATTGCTCTCATCCCTAAAAAGGAGGGAGCTAATGCTTGGACTGATTTTAGACCTATAAGTTTATGTACCTTTTTTAATAAACTGAATTCTAAAATTCTGGCTAATAGATTATCTAAGATTTTACCTAGAATTATATCCTTGAATCAAACTGGTTTCGTTAAAGGTCGTAGTATTAGCGACAATGTTTTACTTACTCAGGAGCTTACTCATGATATTAATACGAAAGTTAATGGTGGGAATATTATTTGGAAATTAGATATCACTAAAGCCTATGATAATTTGGATTGGAACTTTCTTTATAAAGTGCTTTCTCTATTTGGTTTCAATCAAAAGTTTCTTTTGTTAATTAAAAATAGTGTGGAAAACTGTTTTTTTCTGTGATTATTAATGGTAGAAATCATGGGTATTTTAAATCTTCCAAAGGCCTTCATCAAGGTGATACTATTTCTCCTTCTTTGTTTATTATTGCTATGGAGTATTTATCTAGAGGTTTGGAGGATCTGTTTGCTAAGAATATTAACTTAAATTTTCATACTAAAAAAAGCTTTCCTATTAGTCATTTGAGTTTTGCTGATGATTTCATTTTATTTGCGAATGGCTCTATTAGAAATGTTAAATTTTTAATGAAGTTTCTGGAAAAATTTAATGCTTACAATGGTTTGGTTTTAAGTAGAGAGAAGAGTATTTTTATTGGTGCTAATTCTATAAATCAGAATAGAATTCAGGAGATTCAAAGGGTTTGTGATTTTAAAGCTAAAAATCTTGAAGCGACCATGAATAGGAGGTAATGGGTGAGTGCCCTCTTTCTCTACTAAAAGATATGCTCCTCCTTCATATACAACAATTCCAATTTCCCACCTTCAGACAAGAACTCAGTCTCCTACTTAAAATGTTTGAGGTTCTCATGTGCTCGTGATATTCGAGCACGATACAATTCGAGAGCTTGTTAAGCTTAGATTTCTGGATGGTTTTTAATGACGTTAGTTTGTGTGCTGCTGTTGTTTATATTTTGATGGTTGGTGGGCAGCTTCTGGTATCGGTTTGGGGTAGTTATGGAGACTGATGGTTTCTGAGTATGCTTGGGAAGTATATTACTGCTGTTAAAGATTACTGGTTATGGTTGCTGATTTGGTTTTTCAATGTGGTATTTAACAAGGCTGGGTGTTATCCTACTGCAGCTGCTGTTGTTTTTGAATTTGTTGTGGTGTTTGTTTTGGAAAATGTTGTTTTCTGCGCTGATTTACCGGACAGGGGTGTTTTTTCTGGTTTGTATTTTCCTTATTTCTGCTGGAGGACTATTATGTGTGGTTTGGAAACTTTCTGTAATGATATCATCTGTCGTGGTGTATTACTAGATAACGATTTCGATTTGTTGGTTCTCTCGGGTTTTAAGAATTGGAATGGTGGTAGTGACAAGATGAGTTTTGCTGGGAATTTTAATTGGGGGGCTGTGGTTGTCTGCTATGCTGCTGCTAACCTCTGGGAGAGTTGGTATCACTGGAATCATCTTCATTTTTAGTTTTTTATTGATGTTAGCTTCTATGATCAGTATACTTCTTTTGTGATAGCTACCTACAGGAAATTATACACTTTTCGTGGTAAAAGGTGCTCTGCTTGCAAGGTAATTTTATTTTGGTTTTTAGCAAATTTTGGTTGTTGTTATTATTTTTTTTGTAGGAAGACTGAGCGGAATGTCATCATCATGAGCTTCCTTTTTTGGGTTCTGTTGACTCACAGACCTAGTCTAATTTGGCATTATTTTTGTAATGGTAGAAAAAGGAACCACCGGCTCATAGGTTTTGATTTTACTTTTTTACGTGTAGCTTTTTCGAGTAGTAGTGAGCTAGAGGTCCCTTATAAGGACCTTGTAACCGCTTTTTGATTATTAACGCGTAGGCCCCACGAGAGGGTTTTAACAAAAAAAAAAGATAATGAGTAAAAAAAAAGAAAAAAAAGAGAAGATAATAATGAGCCAATAATATCAAGAAAAAACTTGCAACCACGATAATAAGGACAAAATTAATTATAATCATTTACTCAATCAAAAGGATCACTATTGTCAAAAATCTTGCAGATGAAATTCATTATGATGTTAATTAGAAATATGAAGAGACTCTCACATTTTCCCTTTTTGCCTCTATCATGCCATTTTGATAAAAGTAACATGAAATAAGATATATAAATTAGAGGAAATTCATAATGATTTTATTTTTTTGGTTTAAAATTCATAAAAGGGCTTACATGGTATTATTAAAACATATTACAACTCATTATAGGGATCTAAGGCTCACTAATCGCTCATCGAGTTACATTAAAAAAAGTAAAAATAAACCCTATGAGCAAAAGATCCCAACAACAATACATAAAAAAGAACAAAAAAAAAAGGTAGGCAAGCTGCCATTACACAAAAAAAAAAGTCAAAGCTTGGATTTTTATTTATTTATTTATTTATTTATTTTAGGAAAATTCACGGCAGAGCCTACGTGTTAAAATAAAAAAGGATTACAAGATCCTTAAAAGGAACCTCCAGCTCACTAATGCTCACAGGAGCAACAAAATAAAATAAAAGAAAATCTAAGAGCCAATGATTCCTTAATATTTAAGAACTATGTACAAATAAAATACTTGCAAAAGTGATACACATATGCAAACAACAATCATAAAAACCAAGGCATATATAAGCAATAGTATGAAATCGAAATGATTGAACTCAGACAAAAGGATATAGCAAAAAGGATACAACATAGGATCACAACAAAACTCACACATAGGGGTGTCAATATTGGACCCGACCCGAAAACCCGACCCAAAAATTTTGGGTTTGGGTTGACCCGAACCCGAAACGAGTCGGGTTCGGGTTCAACAATTCGACCCGTTTCAAAAATCGGGTCGGGTTCGGGTTGACACGTTGACTCAAAATTGACCCGAAAATAACCCGTTTTTTACCCGAAAACTCATTTCTGACCCGGGAACCCGAGATTGGCCCCTTTTTTACCCAAAAAGCAGAGTTTAACCCGATTTGGACCCAAAAACTAGTAGTTTTTTTGTCCAACTCGGGTCTTTCGGGTCGGTTCAGTTTGACCCGGACTCAAAGCGGGTCAGATTCAAGTCCGGAAAACCGACCCATTTGCATAAACGGGTCGGGTTCGGGCTGAACCAAATAGTGCCGAGTCAGTTTCGGGTTTGATCCAAACCTGATCCGTGACCCGAAATTGACACCTCTACTCACACATAATCCACCATTGGATATAGAGCAACGCAAGCCAGGAGACCCACAGAAAGAAACAAAGGAATAAGAAAAATAAATCACATAGAATGGGTCTTGGTAAACTAGGGAAGACTAGCAGAAATGGACACAACAAGAGAAGAGGAACAATTAGAAACAAATATAACCTAAGGAGAAAAAATAGAAAGGATACAACCAACCACCAAAACAGACCTCAAAAAGCCCACAAATAGGGAAGAACCTAGAGGAGACAACCACATAATTATAAAGGACCTTGCAAAACCAGAAGTGAAGTATCAGTAGCCAGACAAAATGTTACACCACAGAAAAGTTACAAATTTGCAGCGAATTTGAAGCTAACTTTACGACGGATTATTTTTTGTCAAAAATGATGACAGAAGTTTTCGATGATTATTTGTGATAGATTCAAGGCAAAATTTGACATCGCAAATTCGCCGCAATCAGAGTTATAATATAAATAACAAAAAAAAACTCTTTGTTGTATTTTGTCTTCGCGATCGACTAGAGAAGAGGGTTGGTTTGCAAAAAGTGCTGGTTTGAATCCTGGGCAAGTCATGTGACGCAAACAGTCTAGTCATGTGGGAGTGGCCAACCAGCACTATAGGAAAATAGCTCATTTTAAGCGGAATTTTTGGCGAAAATAAATTCGCCACAAATTCTGATAGATTTTTTGATAGATTTCTGACAAATTATTTCAGTCGAATTTCTGATGAATTTTTTTACTGGATTTCCAGCGAATATGCTTTCGACGGAAATTAAAATACTACAGAAAAATCACTCATTATCGGTGGTTTATTCTGGCGGTTAATATAAAATTTTCGATGGTTTTTGTAACTATCGGTGGCTCTGTGGCGGTTTAAAATCCACCAATAAAAACTGCGTAGGAAATCCTTACCGACGATTTTTTTCTGACGGTTTACAGGCGGCGATAACTACCGGTCTCTTTTCGGCGGTCATGACGTCGGTGACCGCCAATTATTTATCGGAGGTATACCGGCTGTTTAACCGTCCGATATCAAAGTTTCCGACGGCAAAATCGTCGGTTGGCCACCGTAAACCTATAGCATCTGAAAAAAATTGACAGCCACCTCTATTTTATTGATTTTCATCTTAAACTCTAAACCTGCATAAAAAATATAATAATATTTATAAATATGAGTAACATGCCACTATAATCAATCACAATAATTATCACAAATGTATTTATCAAAATAAATAAACTCATAATAAGTTCAAAATAAATAATAATTCAAACCATTAAGTTCATCATCAGTTTACACAAAGTTCATCAAACTAACCAAATAAGTTTACAATATGTTCATCATAAGTTTATCAAACAAAAAAAATACTAATCCTCCTCCATATCCTCGTTATCTGGTGATGCATGTGGCTGCTCTTGCTCTTGCTCTTTCTTCTTTTAATTTTCATCTATGTAGGATTGCAGCTGTGCTTGCATCTTATTTTGAATTTTTCTCATCTCTTTTACCTCTCTCGTCAGCGCTGCAACCCTCTGACTTATAGTTTCTTCAGCTCTAGTATTGGGATCATAAAATACTTAGGTGGATGAATTGCCTTTGTAAGCATAGCCTTACAAATCCAAGCCATATACCATCCCCCTCTTCCTTCCTCCAACAACATCTAATCATGTATGATACTTAGAATACTGGGTCGATCCTGAAGATGATCCCTCACTAGTGGATCACTGCTAACTTTTTTGAGCTCGAACAAAATCATCGTACAAGATTAAATTCATAAAATATATTTTTATTAGAATGATTTTTATTATAATAAATATATATTCCCAAACTCCAAAAAATTATACTGACAAGAGCCTTTTTAGCATTTTCATCAACTCACTGATGGTCAATTTGATGTTGATGAGTTCTCGTATGCAACTCCAATGGTGTCGGCTCCTGGCCAAAAAACTCTTTCTGAAAATAGAAGATATATTAATAATAATATAAATATATTTATTAAAGTAAATTAAAGCTTTTACCAGTCAATGGTCGTCTATATTCCATATGAGCAACAAAATCATCAATATGAAGAGAGCTTTCTAAACCCCCACAATCAGATGCTCTATTCTGCTTATTCTGCTCTCTTATTTTTATGAATTCAGGGGTTACCCAAATTCTACTCAGATCTGTCCATACGCCCTATCCAATCCATATTAGACGCTGTCTAGACTTTCTAATGCCCGTGAACATGTCTCTAAGATGGGTTGATCCTCTCCTCTCAAAATTTTTTCTAATCCTTGTGTCATGCTCAGGCAACCACCTAAATTCTATATGTAAAAAAATATAGACATAAAAAAAGATATTAATATAAATTAAATTAAATATTTGAATTCAAGTCAAATTAGTATACATATAATTCTCCAAACAATATATCACTAACTTCCTTTGAGATCTTCTTCCATAATAAGTAAGGAGCATTATATTTGTTCCTTATGATATCCCAAATCTTATGAGTAGGTGGCCTTAAAAAATTGAATCTACAGGTCAATTTTTTTTATCAATAATATATAATATATCAAAATATAAGAAACTTAAGAATATAAACTAAATTTATATATCTCCAAAAGGCTCAATATGTATTGATGCTTATCTGTTACAACTACATGATTCCCAGTGTTAACCTCTACTAGTCTAGATGGTGCATAGTATTTTGACTGCATCGGATATGAGTAATAATATGGATGGGAGTAAAGAAGGTAAGGAAAGGTAGATGAATTAGTTTGTGATGATGATGGGGGATAATATGTATAGAATGGAGTTACATGTGTCTGATATGGAGAGAAAAAGTGAGTACTTATCGATGGAGGAGGGAAGTATCCTGGAAAGGGTGGCGGTATAACAGCAGGTGGATCTGACTAACCCTGACCCTGCTCACCAGGGGACTGCTGCTGACTATTGTTGACCTCTATTTTCGCTTGAGCAATTTCGATCAATTCGATTAGACCTTGTCAATCCCAATTCGAACTCGAATCGATCTGAATTGAGTCGAATTAGACTCGATCATGTTCAATCAAACCCGATAATTTATTTTGACCGCGACGAGTCCAATTTGACATAATTTTGTCTCAATTTGAGTTTAATTTTATTTTGATTGAGCCTAATCTCAATTCTAAATCAAGCAATTAATCTGAATCAAGTTCATACTCAAATCAGCCTAGATCGATTCTGATTAAATTCCAAAGTTTTTTTTAATCAATTTGAAACGCTTATCAAATCGGAAAATGGATCGAACGGTTTGAGTCGAATCGACCGTTTATTCGAGCTTTCCAGCGCGATTTCTGCGATCTTCCTCAGGCGTCGCAGAGATATGAAGCAGGCGTGATACCCATTTTTGCGTGATATTTTGGAAGACTGGAGTACGGGACTCCCGGAGGCTCTCACTCTCTCTTAGTCTCACGGAGCACTGGCCTCTCTGATTCGCTCCGACTTGAAGAAGCCCTAGACGAAAGGCTAGCTCCGGCTCCCTCTCTCCCCGTCTTCTCTGTTTACAGCCCGTCCCTCTCCCCCTTTCGTTTCTTCTGGTTGCCGAGCCCTAGACGGAGCCAACCCCGGTCTCCCTTACTCTCTCCCATGGTTGTTGTTCGCGGAAGACCAACGCCAGCCCCCTTTGTCTCCTTTGGGTCGGACAAGGCTGATCCCCTGTTCCTGTCGAGCCGAAGCCCCCTCTCTCTCGCCTGGAGGTTGAAGCCCCTCCAACGCCATCCAGCCCAAGGTCAAAGCTTCTCCCTCGACATCGTCTAGTCCTAACCGCCGACCCTTTTCTACTTGCAAGCATGTAAGCTTTCCTTTCTTCTTCTTCTTCTCCTTCTTCTTCTTTCTCCTTTGCTTCTTCTCCTTATTCTTCTTTCTTCTTTATCTGATTTCCTTTTTGCTGCATCTACTTGATCTCATTGCCCTTATGATGAAAAGAGTAATGGCATTTTAGGTTTCTTGACAAAATCTGAGAATGAGCTTCTTATTCTCTACAAAAATCTGTGAATCAATCTTGCTTAAATTTCATTTTTGCTTCACATGTGGGTATTGTTGAGATGGCTATTGCATAGATTTTGAATAGTTTGGTGATGGTTGATTAGTTGGGTTGAATCAAGCAAGTGTCCGAATCATAGTTTTCATGTTAACTGGTTTTATATAATTTTGTAAACTCTGCATATTAAATGTTTGGTGGAATGCCACTTGAGGAGGAATATTTGATTTTTATTAGTACCATGAATGTTTAACCTCATGTCTTGATTTGATAAAGAGATAGCATGAAGTGACACTTTGTGCTTATGTGAAATCCCATGTTTTCATTGCTCATTGCTCTACTTTAAAGCTTTTGGTAAGACCATATTCTGGATTTCATATTGAATGAGCTTTTCTTGGTTAACAAAATTTGTTGTAAGTAGAGCCTAACATGAAACGTATAGCGAGTGGATAACTCCATTCTATATCGTTCGCATATATTGGTGGAACTCGATATTATGGATATATTTGGTGTTGTGCTATGTGAGGTTTGATAGTTTGTTTGGGTGAATTAACTCATCCCATTTCGTGATTATCAGTACATGCAAAGTTAATGCATAGAAGTATTTTGCTTATGTTGTGAAAGTATTTATGTGTGAAGCCTCTTTTCTTCCCTCTTTTGAGAAATTAATCGGTTGAGTTTGATCAAGTGTATAAAGCGTGATTTTCATGCCAACTCATTTTATATGACTTTATAAGGGTTGTACGCCAAGTTGTTTATGAATATCGTTGGCAAGAGACCAAAATTGTTTGATATACATTGGAGCTTTTCCTTTATTTTGAAGTGTTGCCAATACATTACCTAGAGGTTTGCAAATGAATTTAAAAAAAAAATAGAGAAGGAAGAGTGATTTCCTTGAATACTTCTTGCTCATGCGATTTATGGGCGTACTTGTTGATTCCGTTCAAACATTGTTCAAAGCTTTAAGAATGTACTTGGCATGAAAATTTTATGTATCATCTCTCTTGCTCTTCGTTGTAGTATTTGGTATGGATTGTTGAGTAAATTTTGTCATGAGCCGAGCATTTATGTGAGTATCTAAAGACATGATTTCTTTATACTTTTGAAAATAAAGTTTTAAACATGAGTTGCTCTTCTTTGCTAAGGCTTTTCAAAAGGTGAAAACATTGTTGTTTTAAGAAAAAAAAAATTTAAATATGAAATTTTGAGATCATCTTTTCTTTCCAAAGTTTAAACTTCTTGCAAATGATGTGGTGAAGTTCACTTTGCATGTATCTTGAAACATGAATGATTGGAATGTGATTAGTATAGCTTTGTACTTAAAGCCATGGGTAAATTTGAAGGAATGTAGTTGATATCCATTAAAACACTTGCAAAATCTTATGTTTGGTATCACTAAAGTAAGCTTATGAATTTGTGTTAAAAAGCCCTTGGAGATATTTGATAGTTTATGGAGGTGGAAACTAGAAGTTTGTTGGAAAATAGTTATATATCTCATGTCTTAAATCTATACCCTCATATCTTAAATCTATGTTGTTTTGTGATAATATCATGCTCTTTTCCCTTGAGTTTTAAAATGAGGATATGAGAATTTCTTTCTTTTTGCTAAATATATGTGGCTTAAGTGTTGAGTTTGAGAAGTTTCATGCTAAATAATTTTGTTCTTACTCATTCATGTTTGGCATAAAAAAAAGGAGAAGAAAGAAAGGTTGAAGGATTACATAAATAGTTTCTCTAATTTCTCTCATGAAGACATATGTCTCTTTTACTTGCAATTACACTTAATCCATTGCAATGCTATGTGAGTGTTTATTTATTAACACGTTTAGAGAAGTTTGAACTTATGAGTATTTCTCAATATCACATGTATGATTGGCAATGATGGTTTATATACTTATGATTGGAGACTAGTTTATTTCACTATAAATGATTTTTCTTCCGTTAGCATTTAAGGTAGCATACATTTGTGGATTCAATGTTTCTATCGAATTTGTGTTGGCGAGATTAAATAGTCTTTTTGATTGCGATTCTTTGTTGGGAGGATGAGGATGTTTTGGAAGGTTTTATGAATTATTTTGTATTGAAAGATTTTGTGAACCATTCAATGGTTGTAAGTTTTACGAAAGGCTTTACGATGGATTTTTGTGAATGTTTTATAATGAAGGTTTTACAACGAGAAGTTTTATACAACTTTCTTGTTGGAAAGCTTTATGTTTCTACCCCACTCCAAATAAAAATAGAAAAGCACTTGATTGTTATTTTTTGTGTCAAGGTCATTTTGGTAGATTGCTTATGAAAAGATTTCTATGCATTGTTTCATTTTTGAGGATTTTCATAAGATATTGTTTTGGGGTAGATAAATTTTGTGAGGTAAATTGGTGTTTAGAATTTCTCTAGATCTTTCTTTTTGGGATGAAATGATGTGTCTTGCATAGGTTGTCTCCCTTTTCATTAGTGTTTGCTTCTGAGGTGTAAGTTTGGAAGGATGTGGTGGGTAGAAAGAGATCTAGTTTTAGTTCTAGTTTTTGGAACTTGAGCTTCCTTCTCTGTTTTGAGTTTGTTTGGAAAATGGTTCATGTATGTGAGTCATGCAATGTATCAAGTGCTTTATTTGGAATGTGGGAACATTAAAGGGCATTGTAAATGTTGCTTTAGGGTACACTTGGCTTCAAAGAAGTGTGTCCGATAACAACAATGCCTACATTCCTTTTATATTTAATTTTCATTTTTTTTATCGTGTTTAGTCGTCTTTCTTTTCACTTCTCGTCTTTCTACTGCTTTGCTATTTATTATCATACTTTCATGCATAAATCCCTAAATCTAGTGACACATGTACGAAAGTCCTAAGGGTTAGAAAACAAAACATCTTTTCATCCCATAACTTTAGTGACACATAAGGAAAAAAATTAAGGACCGAGTCTTAGAAAATATAGACTTAGGGTGCATGCTCCTTATAGGATAGAGACATTAAAATCAAACTTAGTGACACGTCTTCCTAGGTTTAACATTTTATTTCTTTAATCCACTAATAATCAACCAACCCTTTATAACCTAACTCTTAAAATGTGTTAAAATATTTAATTCTTAATCAAGTTAATGTTAATATTCGTAATCATTAAACTATAAACCTAAGACATAAATCTAAATCAAGCTTATCAAATCTAATAATTAACTTCTAACCAATTTAAAGCTTAAAAGCTGTAGACTAAAATTACGAGACTAAACATAAACTAAAATTTCTTAGGATAAAAGACTTCTAAAGATCAAACCCTAGATTAATCATATAAAATCAATTAACAAATCCCTTAATACATAACAACCACTCCAAAAATGAAGTTTATTGGATGGACTACTCCGGGCTGCGGGGCTAAGTATCCTAAGGAGGCCTGGTTCCTCGAGCCTGGTGGCACAACGTCACGAATGGATTTAATGGAGTGTTAAACTTTAAAATTAATTTCTTAATTGGTTTAAGTCAAACCCTAATTGATAATAAATCACCTAATCTATATTTCTTTTCTAATTTATAACCAACTAATAATTGAACAAAGTTGATTACCACTAGGTAACCTAGGCCTATGAGGCTATTAAGTTAGCCCCAATGAGGGTGAAATAAATCTCACGGCCTCGGTGTGAAACAAAGGTGATAATCAATCAAATCCTAAAATAAAATCTCTAAAATCAATCCTAAAATACTAATATTTAAACTTAAATTAAAATTTCTCTTTTGACCTTTAATAAATCAAATGAAAGCAATTATAACTAAATCACCCTACATATGACCTATCCAAAACTACACACCTAGACTTGTTGGGTTAGGACAAGACCTTTAGCTCTAGGTTAGGCTTACATTTTCTCTTGTTATCTAATATTTGCTACATGTACATATTCTATAAATGCAATTCTATTTTTTTATTGATTATATTTTTGTTATTTACCTGCATTTCTTTTCTGAATGGCATCTACGCTCATATATATATTTCTCTGTTATCTTTTCTTGTAAAGTACATTGGAGCTTAATGATCGGGAACTAAACGGGACCGTTTTCTTATAAGCTTTTAAGTGGCAGCGCCACATGCAATCAGGTATAATCTCTGCAATTTATAAAACAAATTCTTTTAATTAGATATCGAAATTGCTACACATCACACACGACTTGTTAATAATTATTCTCGCATGTTTAGGTAGCTAGCCTTAGGGTAGTTCACTAGCGAAGCTTTGGCCCTATAGGTCAAAGCTTGCCCCCCTTCTGTGAACCCTAGAGATCATTAGGGTCATTTAGGCCTGTAGAGTAGGCCACCTATTTGTGCCAGTTGCCATCGTTGTTTTCCCACACGAAGTGGGCATCGTTGTTTTTCTGCTAGGATTTTTGGCCTTTTTCGGTTTTCGGTATGATACCCCCCACCTTCTGTGAGCCTTAGAGACCATTAGGATCATTTAGGCCTATAGAGTAGGCCACCTATTTATGCCATTGGGCATCGTTGTTTTCCCACACGAAGTGGGCATTGCTATGATGATTTTCTGTGCGGATACCTTGCCTGGAGGGTACCCTTAGGGTGTGTTTATTTATTTTTTCTGTACTCTGGATGTCATGCATATATTTTTACACACCTTTTGTCATAATGTACCTCACTTACATGCATGTATTGCATTAGTGGACCTAAGGACATTTCTTATTTATGCATCTTTTCATGCATCATACAACGCTAGATCTATTTCTTTGCATATTGTAGAGTCCTTGATTTAAGTCTTTTTGAACTATAAATCCTTGATTCATTAGGATAGATCCTTCCCATCTTGCATATATATAAGACGGTTAGTTGTGCTTAAGATTTTAGCTGGCTTCCTTTTTCAGGCAAGGAATAAGTCCAGATTGCATTAGCTAGGTCGTAGGTGTTAATATCGTATGTATGATGTCACATCTTCTATAGATTTAAGGTCTAGGGTGAGTGGTACAGGTGTACCACTATACACCTTATTGGTGGGTAAGCTCTACATCCTTTCGAAAGCTATAAACCCTACCCATCTGCGTCACACGGATGATGCCTTCTCCTTCCTTCTCTTGTGCATGTCTGATTGCGTCGCCCTCCCTTTTTCTCCAGTTTCCACTTCTTTGAGCCGACCAGATGTTGACTAAACCACATGTGATCTGATTGAGCCAATTTGGGACCTTTCCCTTTGATTAGGAAAGCCTAGATTTTCCTTTTGCACTAAACCCATTAGAGAAGATAATCTAACGTCCCTAATCGAGAGTTTTCTTAGATCGAGGTCTATAATGTAATTAACTACGGGGGCTTGCGCCCGTAGAAAATAGATCCCCACAATCAAATAAATCCCATTCGAGCTGATGTATCGAATGGGGGAAATATTGTGAACTTTAGGGTTATGTATATTATTATCCATCGATGTTGGTAGGTGAAAACCGCTATCCTTCATGGCTAATCGTATACATAACTTCATCTGCTCTTCCATCGCCTGCTTGTGTCGGGTGTAAAGGTCCACGACCATTTTGTCCTACGGGATAGTGTGATCGTGCTCTTTGCATTCGAACCACATGAGCGGAATCCTTTCGGAGACCCACAACTCTTGGGTGATGGTGATAATGATATAACTGATAGAACTGATCTCTGTCACTCACTTTTATCAAACTATCTAGGTCTGTTAGGATTAACACTCAATTTTTTTTAGAAAACTTTTAGGCAAAAGATCTACGAGGAGGAATTTCACCTGAAGTCATCTGTATTAAAAGAAGCAATTAGTAAAATATTATAATATATAAAAAATAAAGAATACGAAATACACATTAATGAATCATAAAAAAAAGAATTCAATAAGTACAAAAACAATTCAGAAATAAATAAATACAAAAACTATAATTACAAAAATAATGAATAATATTTTTATTGCTCAAAATATAAAAAATATAATTGTATAAGTATCAAAATAATAAATAACATTTTTATTATTCAAAATACAAAAAAGTACATTTCTATAAGTATCAAAACTATTCATAATTATTATAAAAACTAAGTACTAAAACTACTTAGAATCAAAATTATTATTACTCTTTAGTGTATCTTTATTTTCATCCTCATTCTCATTTGATGAGCAAGTTGAACTATTCATATCTTCTAACTGCATTTCAATACTAGGGGGTTATAGTTGGCATCTTCTCAATTTAATTCAATAGGCCTACAACTTAACATCTCATCCTCTTGATGTGCAATTGCTATAACATATTATTGATCAATTATACCTCATGCTTTATTTTTATGAAAGCTAGACAATCTTGTTTATCCTTATGACTACTTGTCGGATATTTGCTAAAATAAGCTTGAATAGCTTGACTTGCTAACACAAATGAATCAAGCTTCTCATATTTTCTACTATGTTTTACATATAATAAATCATACGCATGATGAACCCTTGTGCTTCTATTATGTACGTACTGGATCATATCATTAACAGTTAAATAAGCATACAAAATTATCATCTTCGCTTGGGTACTCTAAGTCAAGAATCTCATTTAGAATATCGTAATAATTATACTCATCTTCTTCATGAGTATTCTCTCTAACACATATTCCATAATTTTTTGCTTTTCTTCAGTTACTCTATAATTTGGTATGAAATTTGAACTCATTTACTATATATATTGGCAAAATGTTTACTTTTTATATTGGATCCCATGCTAGTGCTTGCAATCCTTTATCGAAATAATTATTACCAGGGTTATGTACCTAATTTTTTTAAAATATTTATATTTTTGGTATTAAATAAGATGTAATTGAAATAAAAATTTTAAAATTTATGAGCTCATATAAGATCTAAACTAAGCTGAAAATTTATTTGCAATAACTTGTTCAATTTCCTTAAAATCTGTCAGAGGTAAATTGCTTAAGAAATACCTGGTGATAAATCATCCAAATAATAATTTAGTATTTTAAATAAATATTACTTATTATGCACATTATGCAAGGTCTTACTCTAGGATTGGTTCAACTTCTTCACAGTTTAATAGCACATATAAATTTGCTGTTTTGATTTCTAAATCGTTGAAAAATATTTCAACACATTTGCCACTAGGCTTTTCATGACTTATAAATACTGATAGTGCAGCCTGTGATTGTTCTTCTACATAAAAATCTATGTTACGACTAATCTTTATTCTTGTATTTCTTACATGGGGCTCAAAGTAGAAGTAACAAAAGTGAGTAATTTTTTGAAATAAGTATGCTTCATATATCGATCATTCTAGTTGTGTTTTATTTTTAACATATTTTTTCAACTTGTTCAATTATGTATTAAATAATTATAATTATCAAGTTAATAAACATATGTTCTCAACTTTTTCAAAAATATTAAAAACTTAATAAAAATATATTTTACATCTCGAAAGGATACATCCAACGATAATGTACAGGTCCACCAACTCGAACTTTGTAAGATAGATGGACTGGAAGATGTTCCATAGAATCAAAAAATCTCGGAGAAATTTTTTTTTCTAACTTATAGAGGATGATTTATATGTTCTCCTTGCTCCTTCATAAAGTATCTTCACTTAGTTTAGATGAACATAGGTCTTTGAAGAAAATGTTAAGCTTAGTCAACAAATTTGATATGTAATATAGTAACATACATACTATGATCTAAATAAAAACCTCCATAATTATGTGACAATCATGACTTTTTAGTCTAAATAACCTTGCTGATTTCAAGTCAACACATCAACTTATGTTTGATTCATAGTCATCAAGCATTTTTAAACCATTAAACCACTAATATATTAATCTTTTTTGCTCTAACGTAAAAGTGTAAGGTGCTTTGAGCTTCATTATTTTGCCGTCGGTGATTGTTACTAACTCCAAATTTTTTTACCGATAGTACTCTTTAATGTTCATCTTTACTTTGACATTATCTTTACTCTTACCTTTAACATTCATAATTATATTAAAAATATTATCCAGAAAATTCTTCTCAATGTACATAACATACAAATTATGTCTTATCAAATTAGTTCTCCAATATGATAATATTCAGAAAATACTTTTTTTTAATCTAATTATGTTGAACACCATATCTTGAATATTTGGACTCTGATAACATTGAAAAAATAATAATTATTGAAAATTCAGAAAGTATTTGTAGTACATTATCACTACTTAATATGGATGGAGGAGGTGACTTCTCAACTCTATTTTTAATGAATGCTTTCTTATTCTTCTGAAATTGATGATCAACAAGTAGGAATATATGATAAAAATTAAACCAAGTATTTTTATTCCTTCATGTTTTAATGTGAAAATTTTAGTATACTCCATGCAGTAAGAATAAGTTAATTTTTCTGCTATGTTCCAATCATACAATACATCATAAGCTGGAAAATTATTAATGATCCACAGCAATGTAGCTCAAAGGAAAAGATTTTATTTTGTTGATATGTCATATGTAAGAACATCTTCTTCCCATAATAATTTGAGATCATTAATTAATAGTTACAAAAAAATCTCAATTTTTGCTTTTGATTTATGTGATCCAAGTATTATAAGTGTTAAGAATATGTACGGAGTAGTCATACCCATCTCTAGTGGAAGGTTATATGGTGTTAGTATAATTGGCCAACAAGTGTACGATGTAGATGCTTAATTATATAGGGTAAAATCATCGGCACATAATTCCAATCTTATGTTGTGGGGTTTAGTAGAAAATGAAGCATGCACTCGATCAAAATATTTTCATGCTTCAGCATCTGATGGATGAAAAAGAACACCACTATTTGCTAATTTCTCCTTATGTCATCTCATATAGCCTGCTGAACTAAATGATACATAGAGCCGCTGAAGTCTTGAAATAATCGATAACTAAAATAAATGAGAATATGGAACATCTTTCTTTTGACGATGTTGTTTTTTTAAGTTTGACTTAAATCGAGGCGCATTGCAGGTGCGATAATAAACTTATGTTGCATCATCCTTTTAGTATAACATACATCTATTGATATAACAATCAATTTTTATAGTAGTGAGATCCAACTTGGATATTAATTTCATCATTCGGTATAAATCTAAGGGAATTAAATTATACATTAGATTAGTTTTCTTGAGAAGACCAATGAAGTCATTAAAACAATCATGAGGAATATTATACTCAATTTTAATATTTAGCATCTTCACTACAATCAACAATTCTGAATGAGTATTGCAACCATCTCAAATTAGTTTTTGAGCTGCATGTAGTAACTCAAAGAATTTTTTATTTTATGTATGGTGATTCTTCCACACTAGACCTTATATTATGACATACTACATCAAAAATAAATTTTTCATACAGTCTACTCATTTGGTCTTCATCAAATATTTCATAAGCTATGGATGGACTGGCATGAGTATCTCTGTGTGGCTCATACTCGTCATGTGATGTCCAAATCTAGTAGTCTGAAAGAAATCCTCTACGATATAAATCAAGCTTCACATCATCGGGCTTGAGGAATGCTTGATTTTTATGCTTCGAACATAGACATCTAAACATTTTATCGAACTTAAAGGAAGGCAATTGAGATGCAACTTGAATGAAAGTCTTAACTCTCTATATAAATTTATCTATCAATCCTCTTCGACCGGGTAACAATCTGTTATACATCAACTATCTCTCTTCTTGGATAGTCATTTGGACGTTGAAGCAAACGTTCCCCAACGTACATAGTTATGAAATCAATTATTAAAAGATATGCACCCTCAACAAGTGTACATGCTATACTTTTGAGACTACTTCATATTTAACCATCATGAATAGTCATAAGGAGTTAAACTTATTCTTCATTCTACTGAGACTCTACAGAGGGAATGAAAAATATTTCTTCATAAATCTACAATGTCAAGAAAGACTATAACCTATTAAAAATGTCAAGAAATATTTTGGCTATGTTGCACCAATACGAATACAATGACATGGATACGATACAGATACGGATATTATTAAATATCATAGCTTCTAATTCATGCTCATCAAGTGAAAGATTAGTAATTTCTAATATTCCCATATCATCAAGAGACTCAAATCCATCTTGAAAATTAGAGAACCTTGCTCGTAGCAGCGGAAGTAAATACAATGCATCTTTTTTTATTTTATAAAATTAAAAGAATGAACACCAATCACTCAATAGAATAATTAAGCCTCATTCTTAAAATATATACTCCATTCAGTCCATGAAGTTAATATGGATTTGAAAAAAAAATGCAAACCTAGGCGAAACACGATGGATTCATGGAGGATTTGGCGAGATCTTTGGCCTTGCTTTGATGCCAGAGCGGGGTTGAGAACTTCGGCCAGAAGGGGGGGGGGGGGGGGGTTGTCGGCGACCGGAGGAGAGTCTCGATTGCGGTAGAGGCTATGGAGACAGAACAACGCTGTCGGAAGGGGAGAGAATAATTTGCGAGCAAATGAAATTGAAGGCTATGGCTGTGTTGTTTTAGGGCTTTTTCTAGCGGTGTTCCAGTGATTAGGACCACCGAAACAAAATTACTTAATACAGTCGGTTTAAATCGCCGATAACGCGATGTTAATAATTATATATTGGCGGTCGAATAATCGGTGGTTATTTGATCGTCGCTAATTCCGATTAGAATCTCCAGTTAGACTGTCGGTTGTTTAAAAAATCGTCGTTAAATGCCAAACTGCCGTTACTACTGGCGGTCACATAATTGCCGGACGTGACCATCGGTAATTCATGAATTTTCTATAGTGAAAATTTATGTTATGTATTAATAACTTATTGTTAAATTAAATATTTTTATATTTAAAAAATAACTTAAATTATTTATATTAAAAATGAATTTAATAACTTAAATTATAATAAAATAAATTGAATTATAATTTAATTATTTAATGGCCAAAAATAAAATTATTTAAATTAAAATTTAAATTATAATAAATTTGTATAATTATTTATTTTGTTAAATTAAGTTAAATAATTTAATAACTTTTTGTCAAAATAAATTATTTAAATTAAATTAACAAATTTAATAATTCATTATTAAATTAAATTAGTTATTTTTATCTTTAACAAAATATTTTTACTTTTAAAATAATAATTACTTCAATTATTAACATTTTCTAATTTAAATAAAAAATAGCAACTTTAGCAGATTTTCCTTAATGGCCAACTGGTACGTAGTATGCATGCGTGCGCTAGAGGGTGGGGTTCCAACCCCGCCGTAGGCATTGAGCTTGGGCTTGCGGGTGGGCATAGTGTACATGATGCTGGGTTGGGGATTTCAGGCGGGCTAGGGTGCGCAACATTGGCTTGGTCGGGCCAATCGTGCTGGGGGCAGCGGTCAGTGCATGGCTAGCTTTGGTGGGTCGGTCGGGGGTAGCCATTAGATTGGCTGGGTGCAGCATCCTAGCAGGCTGAATTTTGATTTTTAATGTTGCAGTTTCTATTTTAATTTTTTTAATTTTCTGACTGAAAAATAATCCTCCAAAAATATTTTTCGGACAAATTTTTCATCAAAATATATTTCTGGCACATCATTTTGCGTCGAAAAGATTTTTCCAATGAGCGTTTTACTGGTGAAACCTTTTTGCTAGAAATCTGCCGGAAATAGTTATTTTTGACGGATTTTGGCCCTTTTTCCGGCATAAATGGGCATAAAAAATTGACATTTTTCCTGTAGTGTAGTCAGATGCGGGCAGCGGTCACGTAGGAGAGGGTAGGCGAGTGGTCAAGCTCGGGCACTACAAGAAAAATGCCAAAAACCGGCGGTTTTTTCCGGCGGTTTTCCTGTTTACCGGCGGCTTGGCGGCGGCATTCAGGCCGCCAGTAAAAATGGCGTAGGAAACTAATACTGACGGTTTATTTATGCGGCGGTTTTCCGGCAGCTTATACCGCCGGTGACAACCGAATTTTTAACAGGCAGTTTTTCGGCCGTCACGCCGCCGGTTAGTTGACCGACGACAAACCGTCGGTCATATTACCGACGGTCGTCCGGCAGTTAAAGCGGACGTCGTGTGTTCGCTAAACCATAAATGTCTAGTGAGAAGAAATAATCAAAGAAAAACCATAAAGAAATAATCAATAAGATGCCAAACCGTGAAATCAGGATGGGAAGGATCAGAGGGGCAGATGGAGGTACCGGTGAGATGTCCGATGAATCCATTTTCCGTGAAATGCTGAAGAAGTTGAAGATGCTAGAAAGCATAGGTGTCGGCGGTGAGTTGAGTTGGAACCAATTTCTTGAGATTTGATATTAAGAATTTTAGTGGCACCGATATCGTTAACTCGGCAAAGGAAGAGGAGGAGAGAGATGAGTTGGGGAGGCGGGAGGCCGACGAGTTTTGGTCTGTCATGGATCTCTCTGATACCATTTAGAAGACCCTAGCTGGCGTATAGAACGAAAAGAGAGACGGAGTAATAAAAGGAAAAGTAAATCTTATTCATTTCAGGTGTAACAGAGATAGTATAAATAAGAAAACAATGTGAGCAAGATGTTACAACAAAATAGTATAAGTAAAGTAGTTCCACTCGTATAGGTTCACTAATAATGTTAGTGGCTAAAAGAGTGTCTTATGAATGATGTAAGTCTTCTTCAGGTGGTATTGGAAACATTCCCATTACAGGTGTGCAAATGCATGATGTGAAGTCCACTGACAAAGCTAGCTAATCCAACGCCATTCTCATAAGTTGCTCGATGTAATGTCGCTGATGACTACGGGCAGTTGGGTGTTGACGATTTCGTTGCTGAGATTAATTTAGTACTTCAGAACAACAACAGGACAACATCAGAGATGGTCATCCTCTCGGGAAGGCAACATCTCCTACATCAATAGTACATGCCAAAATTGGTATTGTCTATTGGGATTTGGATAAAAAAACTGATATTGAGGCTGGAAAATTTTTTGAGAAGTTGTTGGATACAGTTACATGGATTTCAATTCTTTGAGCGTGGCCCTGGGAAAGTAGAGAACTTTGATGAAAAGTTAAATAATTTCTACGAAGAGCACATGTATGTTGATGAAAAGATTCGTTATTGTTTGGAAGGTGGTGGATACTTTGATGTTAGAGACAAAGGCGACTCCTTGATTCACATCAGGATCAAAGGGGGTGACATGATTGTATTACTAAGAGAATCTATCGTTGATTTACATTAGACACTTCCAACTATGTTAAGCTATTGAGACAAAAAGCTGAGGGTGTTGTTTTAAAAGATTTTACAAGTGGAGATGCCATGGATCCTAATAAGTTACTTGTTCATGAGTGTGATGTTCTCATTCCTTGTGCCTTAGGTGGAGTCCTTCATAGAGAAAATGTTGCTCCTGTTAAGGCTAAATATATTATTGAAACTGCAAATCATCCTAGTGACTCTAAGGCAGATGAGATTCCCTCAAAAAAGGATGTAGTTGAACTGCCTGATGCTTTAGTTTGGGGAGCATTGCTAGGTATTCACAAAATGCTTGGAAATGAGCTTGGAGTAAGAATTACTTGTTATTTTTTTTCAAATGGATCCTAAAATTGATCACCAAATTGCAAAACATATCTCTCATCATCGCTTAAGTTTTCCTTAGGACTAGCTTACTATAGTTTGTTACAATACTTCTAGATTCCTCTTAGTAGCTTATATAAGCAAGATATTATAAGAAGGGGGTCATTGATGGATTTTATTTCTTTTTAAAGCTTTTGAAGCTTAGTGTTTATCTTTGTTCCCTAGATTGGGATTTCTTTTTTGCTAGTTAAATTCTTCCAATGATCCAACGATAATTCCCCACATCAAAAAAAGAAGTAAATTCCAAAGCCATATACTCATATTTATGTAACTTCATAATATACAATGAACATAGCAATTACACACATGATAATATAAACCATGCACCATATCCACACAGATATACATATAAGCTTACATTATACAATACTTGTAGACAGAGTATTTCAACTAATGATACTGAAATCAAGGAGAGTAATCTGTAAGGATATACTGAGATGTCTTCTCATATCTGAAACCATTACTCTTTGAATCATCAGCAGACCATACAAATATACCCTGCAACTTTCCCTGCTTCTTTAAGCTCTTACAAGCAGTAAAGAATCCCTTCTCTGGCTTCAATCCTCCACTGACTGGATCCGTCCCAAAGCTCACAAGCACTCTTCCCCCTTCATAATTCCCTCTCTGAGTCTCAAAATAACTCAGAAATTGAGAAACTGTGGTGCTCAAATCATATGCGTAGAACTGAAAATTCACGTAATCTATATACTCCCCATACTTCTTCCAAAGAGAAATATAATGTTTTTGAACATCTTCTTCTGCAAAAGGAGCAATGGAAGCAAAAGATATGACGCCGTTGTTCTTCAGAGTCATAATCAGCTTTCCAATGCAGTCAGCGAAGGTGTCTGAGTCTGCACTGAACTGCTCGTAGTCAATGTCGACACCGTCTAAATGGTAGCGTTCGATGATGGCCGTGAGAGAAGTGACGGCATTGTTGACCCAAGAGTCGACGGAGGATGGGTTGAAATATAAAGGGCTGCCATTGCCGACGGAGGCCCCGCCGAGGCTGACGGCGACTTTGACGTTGCTGTGGCGGGTTTTTATGGCCGTGACTTCGTCCGGCGTTGAGGTTTTTGGTGTCCCAGAAGACGTTGAAGTGACCATTGGTCGAGGAGCCGCCGTCGCTGGTGTTGTCAATGGCGAAGGAGAGGATAAAGTGGAAGTCAACGGAGGGGTTAATGGGGACGTCAGAGAATTTGATGCCGTTGAACTCTGCGCCGATGTATTCTCTGAAGAGTTTCGAGCTGTTAGGAGCTAAAGCGGCGGCGGCAGTGGCGGAAGATGGTGGAGGGAGGCTGATGAGTAGTAGTAGGACTAGCTGGAAGAAGAAGGAGAAGAGCATTGTGGAAGCCAATGTTATCTAATTAATGGCTAATTAATCAGTGGCCAAACATATTTATAGGGAACAATTTTGAGAAAAAAAAATATTTTTGATGTAAAAATATATGTGTGAAGAACTTGGCTGGCTGGGTGGTTAGAATGAGAAGGGACCTTAGTATATTGTATTGTTTTTGGATTTTCAGTCAGCTGGCCTTCCACGGCAAATAATAATAATTGCATCTCACATGAATTTTTAAGTTGTAATTATTGATGCTCATAATTAATTTGTTATAAACTCTCCCTTAAGCTCACTAATGAAGCTCAAGTTTGACTCGATTAACTCGTTAGCTCGAGCTCGATTGATACTTTGACTCGCTTAATATTAGTGATCTTAATGAGTCATAAGGAAAAACAGTGTCATGCTCGACTGTAAACTTCTCATCTGTCATACGAACTTTAGCTTATATGTTTGAACTCGAGCTTTTAACTCAGTAACTTGAGAGCTCATAGAAGGGTTCGAGTTGTCTCAAAAAGACTCACGTGAATTATATTTTTGAGTTGTTTTATATAATCATCATTTGAATTAGGCCCATTAAAATTCTCAAAAGTTTCTTCTTCTTTTTCAATCAGTATATCCTGAGGTTTTTTTATTACTAAAATATTTATATGAAGTATCACAATTGAGCTGTCATAGAAGAATATTTTGCATGTAAAAAGGGTTATCCCATTGAGAGCCAGATTTATTCTTATAAACAAAAGTGGAAGCCTAAGAACACCAAAAAGGTCAAATATGCAAGCTTGCATGGTGTGGTTGAGTGGGAGAGAAGCAAAAGATGAATTAAATTTTTAATTGAAGCTTGTCATTAATTAGTTTGTTTTTGGTGTATTTGGAAACCAGCGACGAGCTCTTCTACTCATGATCTCTTCTTTTCTTTCATATATCGTTAATCACTTCAATCTCTATCTAGCTAGCTCTCATCGTAAGCCCTCCACCTCCTTCGCACATCATCAATACTATCAGTACCTACCCCAATCAAGTACACTCCCATCACGAACCCTTCAAGAAATGAAGCCTCATTTTCCTTCACACTCTATCAATATTATCGATATATGCCTCTAGCAACCTCCTTCATTCGCTATAAATACCTTCGGTGCCTACCCCAATCAAGCAAACTCACGTCGTGAACCCTTCAACCACTAAAGCCTTAGGTAATGTTCCCTCTAACGCTATCAATATTATCGATATAGACCTCTAACAACCTCCTTCACACGCCATCAATACCATTGGTGCCTATCCCATAGCTTGAATAATCTTTAATAACCATGTACAAATCAAATACTTACAAAAAAGGTGCACACTTGCAAACAACAATCACAAAAAGCAGGGCATATATAAGCAGCAATTTGAAATCAAAAGGATTGAACACAGACGAAATGATACAGCAGAGAAGCACAACAAAACTCACACCTAATCAACCACTAGATACAAGGCAAGAAGCCAGGAGAACCACCGAAAGGAACAAATGAATAGAAACAATCCACACATAATGGGCTCTACTGAACTAGGGAAGACTAGCAAAATTGAACACAATAAGAGAAGAGGAACAACCAGATATAATGTAACCAAAGGAGAAAAAATAGAAAGGACACAGCTAACCACCAAAAAGCTCAAAAACAAGGAAGAACAAAGAGGAGACTACCACATGATAAAGAACCCCGCAAAGCCAAAAGTGAAGTATTAGGAACCAATTCTCAGAAATTTGCTGACGTACAGTTGCCATCCAATACCAAAAGGAGACAAATCAGCAGATAAGGGTACAACCAACTAGCCAATCCAAAAAATAGAAAAATAGCCAAAGAATCAGAAGATCAATCAAAACAGAACTTGTTGCAATAAAACCTAGCACATGTACTACAGAAAAGTTATAGATTTTCGGAAAATTTGCAATGGACAATACGACGGATTATTTTTTTGTCGAAAATGACGACATAAATTTTCGATGATTTTTTTACTGTGGAATTTGCCGTCGCAAATCCACCACAAGTTAAGTTAAGACATAAATAAATAAATAAAAGCTTCTTTCTGTTGTATTTTGTCTCCATGGTGGAGTGGAAAAAGGGGGATGGTTTGCAAGAGCAGCAGGTTCAACCCCCAGGAAGGTCATGTGTGCGCGGGCAGTCTGGTCAGGCAGGAGCGGCCTGCCGGTCAAGATCGGGAAGTCGGTCATGAGGGATGTCAGGCACAGGCAGCGAGCAGCGGGCAGCCGATCAGGCACGGGCAGTGGGTAAAAGGAACAATAGAGCAAAGAATAGAAGCCCAACAACACCAACCGGCCACAACACAACCAACAAAAAAACACCAACCCACAAACCAACAAAATATAAAAACCAATAACACCACAAGCACCACCAAAGATTTAATCAAAGGAATTAGTTCTAGTAGAACAACCAACTAAATATTTAAAAAAAAAAATTATGCTCAAATGTTAGAAACAAGATGGAAAATGAATGAATAACAAGTATAAATGAGTGCACATGAGTTAAAGCCAATATATATGATGTTGTACTTAAAAGATATTAGTGCGCACACTTACAATGAATTAATTTAATCCCATATATATGACATCATACAAGTGAATTATGATGTAGGTTCTATGATTAATTAAGCTAGTTAGTGATAATCGTTTAACTGTCTAGCCCAATATTAATAAGTAAATAAATCACATAAGATAAAGCATTTTTTATTTCGCTACACATAAAGTTGTATGATATCCTTAATAAATAGCTAATTTGCTTATTTTGGATTGAGTTTGTCTGAAATATTGACTTAATTTAATTTTGGTACATATTTGATTTGACTCAAAAACCTTTGAATAGTACTGATCGTTCATTGCTAGAGTTTTTGTAAAGATTGATTCAAAAGAAAACCATGTCACGTATTCATGCCCATGGTAACTTTAAAAATGCTGAGTTTGATGAAGTCTCCTCTTTTTGCTCTCATTGTCTTCTTCATGAGTTTGATTAAGACTTTCTTTGGGATGACTTTCTTATTATTTTTTAAAGTAGTTTTTTAGTATAAAAATTTTAAACTAAAAAATTTTATACTAGAAAACTGGTTCAGAAAATAATAAGAAAGTCATCTTCTTAAAGCAAATTTTTAGTACAAATATTAAAAATTTGTACTAAAATGCTGCTTTAAGTAGTGGTAAAAAAGTTGTCTCCAACGAAGTCTGGGACGGCTTTCTTACTGCTTCTCAAAGCAGCTTTCGAGTATAAAAATTTTAATTTTTATGCTGGAAACTTGTTTTAAGAAGCAATAAAAAAGCCTCCCCAAATGAAGCCTTATTTGAGACGACTTTCTTGTTGCTTCTTAAAGCAACTTTTTAGTACAAATTTTTTAATTTTTATACTAAAAAGATGCTTTAAGAAGCAGAAAAGAAGCTGTCCCAGCCCAAGGCTTCATTTGGGACGGCTTTCTTACTGCTTCGTAAAGCGGCTTTTTAGTACAAAAAATATAATAATTGTACTAGAAAGCCGCTTTAAGAAGCAGGAAGAAAGCCGTCCCAAACGAAACCTAAGTCTCATCTTTTTGCTCTCATTGTCATGTTCATGATCATTTATTCCAAGACAGCTTAAGAGTACTACACGCTCAGTTGGAGAAAGAAATAAATTTAAATGGTATGGGTAGTTCTCATACCAATGCATCGATCCAAAGATACTTCTAATGATTTATTTGTTAACAATAGCGTTCCTCAGTAAGGTTCAAAAGCAAATAGTGATGGTTTACTAATCCAATAATCTGCTTCGGCTGTAGTTTGTGAGGATTTTGTATCAGGACAAAGCGTATGACGGGAATTCCACTTCTGAAGTTGTTCTTCCCATTGTTAAATGACCTCCCACTATAAGATTTTAATTTGGATATGGCTCTTGTAAGGGCTCATGAATCCCAAACTTATCGTTCTCTCCAAATCTCTCCCTTCTGTTCCTGTAATGCCATAGCAGCCACTTTCAATATAATGTCTACATTTGGCTCTGCGGCTGCCAGTGGCCTCACAACAGACAAGAAACTCTTATCTTTTTCTGTAGCACTAACACAAGGTTTAATTGATGAACGTGTTAAGTTGGTTGCAATGCAAATCATGTTCAAATCACTAGAAAGATAAAAGGCTTCAATAGCTTTTTGAAGATTTGCCAGAGTTCAAAAACTCTTGAACATGAAGAGCAAAAGGTTGGAGCAGGTATTGTTAAGATAGCCTTAGGGGTGTCAATTTAGGTCAACGGGTTTGGTTCATATCAAACACGAGTTGACCCAGGCATAAACGGGTTGACTAGAATCTGACCCGTTTAGCTAAATGGGCCAGGATTTCTAACATGAACCCGACCCGCACAAGTTGCCGGTTTGACCCGACACGACCCACAAACCTACGGGCATAGTTGCCTGGGCAGTTGGGTGTCGACGTGTCTTGGGAGAATCCACAAATGGCAAGGTCGGAGTGAGGTGGAGTGAGGTGAGACAAGTTCGGAAACTTGGAGTGAGGCGAATCCGCATAGGGCCTAGGCAAGGCGAGGTTGGAGACTTGGAGTGAGGTGGATTCACGCAGACAGAGGACTCGGATTGAGGTGGCTTGGCGCCTGGCGGGGAGATGATGGGGATTGACCAGCACGTTCGTAGGCTGCAGGTGCGCGTAGCAATGGTTGACTTAAGTGCGGAAGCCGGGGCTAGGAAGGAGCTCACAGAAAGCTAACATAACCAAGTTAGGTCGCGCGAGATCTGGGTTAGCCGGGTTGACCTGCATGTTTTCGGGTCAACCTGAACTCAACCCATTCGAAACCCATTTTTCTAACTGGTCAGAATTATCCAAACCCTGACCCGACCCATTTCACAAATAAGTCGATCTGAACCCAGATTTTTCTGGGTCACTTTTCGAGTCGTGTCTAAAATTGACACCCCAAGATAGCCTTGAAATTTATTTATTTTTTTTGACTGTCTAGCCTTGAAATATATTAACTTCAAATAATGTTGGAATTTTATAGTTGGAATGATGATCAGAATCTCCTATTACTTTAGCTCTTTTCTTCAAGAAGGTAGAAACAAACATATAAACAAGTAACAAGTAAATTCCAAAGCCCTATACCCAAGCTTTGGCTCCAGGGTCGGTTCATCTGGATTTTTTGGGCTTGGCATCTTGCCTGTCGTAGCTTTTTGCTATGTTTCTTTTCCTTCTTCTGTTTTATCATATATTGTAGTAGGGATCATTGGTTCTTTAGATTTCTTTTTTATTTTAAATGTACGAAGCTCATTGAGCATTAGCGAACATATGATCACTTTAAAGACTTGTAATTCTTTTGATGATTTAACATGTAAGCCCGTTGATGCATGATCTTTAATTTAAAATACAATAAACATGGCAATTACACAGATGATAATATAAACCAGGCACCCATATCCACACAGATATACATATAAGCTTACATTATACAATGCTTGCAGACAGAGTATTTCAACTAATGATACTGAAATCAAGGAGAGGAATCTGTAAGCATATATTGAGATGTCTTCTCATATATGAAACCATTACTCTTTGAATCATCTGCAGACCATACAAAAATACCCTGCAACTTTCCCTGCTTCTTTAAACTCTTACACGCAGTAAAGAATCCCTTATCTGGCTTCAATCCTCCACTGAGCGGATAAGTCCCAAAGCTCACAAGCACTCTCCCTCCTTCATAATTCCCTCTCTGAGTCTCAAAATAACTCAGAAATTGAGAAACTGTGGTGCTCGAATCATACGCATAGAACTGAAAATTCACGTAATCTATATACTCCCCATACTTCTTCCAAAGCGAAATATAATGTTTCTGAACATCTTCTTCTGCAAAAGGAGCAATGGAAGTAAAAGATATGACGTCGTTGTTCTTCAGAGTCGTAATCAGCTTTCCAATGCAGTCAGCGAAGGTGTCAGAGTCTGCACTGAACTGCTCGTAGTCAATGTCGATGCCGTCTAAATGGTAGCGTTGGATGATGGCGGTGAGAGAAGTGACGGCATTGTTGACCCAAGAGTCGACGGAGGATGGGTTGAAATATACAGGGCTGTCATTGCCGACGGAGGCCCCGCCGAGGCTGACGGCGACTTTAACGTTGCTGTGGCGAGTTTTGATGGCCCTGACTTCGTCCGGCGTGAGGTTGTTGGAGTCCCAGAAGACGTTGAAGTGACCGTTGGTCGAGGAGCCGCCGTCGCTGGTGTAGTCAATGGCGAAGGAGAGGATGAAGTGGAAGTCAACGGAAGGGTTAATGGGGACGTCGGAGAATTTGATGCCGTTGAACTCTGTGCCAATGTATTCTCTGAAGAGTTTCGAGTTCTTCGAAGCTACAGCGGCGGCGGCAGTGGCGGAAGATGGTGGAGGGAGGCTGATGAGTAGTGGTAGAACTAGCTGGAAGAAGAAGGAGAAGAGCATTGTGGAAGCCAATGTTATCTAATTAATGGCTAATTAATCAGTGGCCAAACATATTTATAGGGAACAATTTTGAGAGAAAAATATTTTTGATGTAAAAATATATGTGCGAAGAACTTGGCTGGCTGGGTGGTTAGAATGAGAAGGGACCTTAGTATATTGTATTGTTTTTGGATTTTCAGTCAGCTGGCCTTCCACGGCAAATAATAATAATTGCATCTCACATGATTTTTTAAGTTGTAATTATTGATACTCATAATTAATTTGTTATAAACTCTCCCTTAAGCTCACTAATGAAGCTCAAGTTTGACTCGATTAACTCGTTAGCTCGAGCTCGATTGATACTTTGACTCGCTTAATATTAATGATCGATCTTAATGAGTCATAAGGAAAAACAGTGTCATGCTCGACTGTGAAATTCTCATCTGTCATACGAACTTTAGCTTATATGTTCAAACTTGACCTCTTAACTTAGTAACTTGAGAGCTCATAGAATGGTTCGAGTTGTCTCAAAAAGACTCACTTTAATTATATTTTTGAGTTGTTTTATATAATGATCATTTGAATTCGGCCCATTAAAATTCTCAAAAGTTTCTTCTTTTTTTTCAATCAGTATATTTATTACTAAAAAATTTATATGAAGTATCACAATTGAGCTGTCATAGAAAAATATTTTGCATGTAAAAAGGGTTATCCCATTGAGAGCTAGATTTATTCTTATAAACAAAAGTGGAAGCCTAAGAACACCAAAAAGGTCAAATATGCAAGCTTGCATGGTGTGGTTGAGTGGGAGAGAAGCAAAAGATGAATTAAATTTTTAATTGAAGCTTGTCATTAATTAGTTTGTTTTTGGTGTATTTGGAAACCAGCGACGAGCTCTTCTACTCATGATCTCTTCTTTTCTTTCATATATCGTTAATCACTTCAATCTCTATCTAGCTAGCTCTCATCGTAAGCCCTCCACCTCCTTCGCACATCATCAATACTATCAGTACCTACCCCAATCAAGTACACTCCCGTCACGAACCCTTCAAGCAATGAAGCCTCATTTTCCTTCACACTCTATCAATATTATTGATATATGCCTCTAGCAACCTCCTTCATTCGCTATAAATACCTTTGGTGCCTACCCCAATCAAGCAAACTCACGTCGTGAACCCTTCAACCACTAAAGCCTTAGGTAATGTTCCCTCTAACGCTATCAATATTATCGATATAGACCTCTAACAACCTCCTTCACACGCCATCAATACCATTGGTGCCTACCCCATAGCTTGCATAATCTTTAATAACCATGTACAAATCAAATACTTACAAAAAAGGTGCACACTTGCAAACAACAATCACAAAAAGCAGGGCATATATAAGCAGCAATTTGAAATCAAAAGGATTGAACACAGAAGAAATGATACAGCAGAGAAGCACAACAAAACTCACACCTAATCAACCACTATATACAAGGCAAGAAGCCAGGAGAACCACCGAAAGGAACAAATGAATAGAAACAATCCACACATAATGGGCTCTACTAAACTAGGGAAGACTAGCAAAATTGAACACAATAAGAGAAGAGGAACAACCAGATATAATGTAACCAAAGGAGAAAAAATAGAAAGGACACAGCTAACCACCAAAAAGCTCAAAAACAAGGAAGAACAAAGAGGAGACTACCACATGATAAAGAACCCCGCAAAGCCAAAAGTGAAGTATTAGGAACCAATTCTCAGAAATTTGCTGACGTACAGTTGCCATCCAATACCAAAAGGAGACAAATCAGCAGATAAGGGTACAACCAACTAGCCAATCCAAAAAATAGAAAAATAGCCAAAGAATCAGAAGATCAATCAAAACAGAACTTGTTGCAATAAAACCTAGCACATGTACTACAGAAAAGTTATAGATTTTCGGAAAATTTGCAATGGACAATACTAAAAAGATGCTTTAATTTTAAGCTGGAAATTTGTTTTAAGAAGCAATAAAAAAGTCTCCCCAAAGGAAGCCTTATTTGAGACGACTTTCTTGTTGCTTCTTAAAGCAACTTTTTAGTATAAATTTTTTAATTTTTATACTAAAAAGATGCTTTAAGAAGCAGAAAAGAAGTTGTCCCAGCCTAAGGCTTCGTTTGGGACGGCTTTCTTACTGCTTCGTAAAGCTGCTTTTTAGTACAAAAAATATAATAATTGTACTAGATAGCCGCTTTAAGAAGCAGGAAGAAAGCCGTCCCAAACGAAACCTAAGTCTCATCTTTTTGCTCTCATTGTCATGTTCATGATCATTTATTCCAAGAAAGCTTAAGAGTACTACACGCTCAGTTGGAGAAAGAAATAAATTTAAATGGTATATATGGGTAGTTCTCATACCAATGAGGCGAATCCGCATAGGGCATAAACGGGTTTAATTGATGAACGTGTTAAGTTGGTTGCAATGCAAATCATGTTCAAATCACTAGAAAGATAAAAGGCTTCAATAGCTTTTTGAAGATTTGCCAGAGTTCAAAAACTCTTGAACATGAAGAGCAAAAGGTTGGAGCAGGTATTGTTAAGATAGCTTTAGGGGTGTCAATTTAGGTCAACGGGTTGGGTTCATATCAAACTCGAGTTGACCCAGGCATAAACGGGTTGACTAGAATATTACCCGTTTAGCTAAATGGGCCAAGATTTCTAACCCGAACCCGACTTGCACGGGTTGCCGGTTTGACCCAACCCGACCCACAAACCTGCGGGCATAGTTGCTTGGGCAGTTGGGTGTCGACGCGTCTTGGGAGAATCCACAAATGGCAAGGTCGGAGTGAGGTGGAGTGAGGTGAGACGAGTTCGGAAACTTAGAGTGAGGCGAATCTGCATAGGCCCTGGGAGAGGCGAGGTGGAGACTTGGAGTGAGGTGGATTCACGCAGACAGAGGACTCGGATTGAGTTGGCCTGGCTCCTTGCGCCTGGCGGGGATATGATGGGGCTTGACCAGCTAGTTGGTAGGCTACAGGTGCACGTAGCAATGGTCGACTTGAGTGCGGAAGCCGGGGCTAGGAAGGAGCTCACAAAAAGCTCACAGAACCAGGTTAGGTCGCGCGGGACCTAGGTTAGCCGGGTTGACCTGCATGTTTTTGGGTCAATGTGAACCTGACCTGTTCGAAACCCATTTTTCAAACGGGTCAGAATTATTCGAACCCTAACCCGACCCATTTCACAAATAAATCGATCCGAATCCAGATTTTTCTGTGTCACTTTTCGGGTCGTGTCTAAAATTGACACCCCAAGATAGCCTTGAAATATATTAACTTCAAATAATGTTGGAATTTTATAGTTGGAATGATGATCAGAATCTCCTATTACTTGAGCTCTTTTCTTCAAGAAGGTAGAAACAAATATATAAACAAGCAACAAGTAAATTCCAAAGCCCTATACCCAAGCTTTGGCTCCGGGGTCGGTTCATCTGGATTTTTTGGGCTTGGCTTCTTGCATGTCGTAGCTTTTTGCTATGTTTCTTTTCCTTCTTATGTTTTATCATATATTGTAGTAGGGATCATTAACTCTTTAGATTTCTTTTTTATTTTAAATGTACGTAGCTCATTGAGCATTAGAGAGCATTTGATCACTTTAAAGACTTGTAATTCTTTTGATGATTTAACACATAAGTCCGTTGATGCATGATCTTTAACTTAAAATACAATAAACATGGCAATTACACAGATGATAATATAAACCAGGCACCCATATCCACACAGATATACATATAAGCTTACATTATACAATGCTTGCAGACAGAGTATTTCAACTAATGATACTGAAATCAAGGAGAGGAATCTGTAAGCATATATTGAGATGTCTTCTCATATCTGAAACCATTACTCTTTGAATCATCTGCAGACCATACAAAAATACCCTGCAACTTTCCCTGCTTCTTTAAACTCTTACACGCAGTAAAGAATCCCTTATCTGGCTTCAATCCTCCACTGAGCGGATCAGTCCCAAAGCTCACAAGCACTCTCCCTCCTTCATAATTCCCTCTCTGAGTCTCAAAATAACTCAGAAATTGAGAAACTGTGGTGCTCGAATCATACGCATAGAACTGAAAATTCACGTAATCTATATACTCCCCATACTTCTTCCAAAGTGAAATATAATGTTTCTGAACATCTTCTTCTGCAAAAGGAGCAATGGAAGCAAAAGATATGACGCCGTTGTTCTTCAGAGTCGTAATCAGCTTTCCAATGCAGTCAGCGAAAGTGTCAGAGTCTGCACTGAACTGCTCGTAGTCAATGTCGATGCCATCTAAATGGTAGCGTTGGATGATGGCGGTGAGAGAAGTGACGGCATTGTTGACCCAAGAGTCGATGGAGGATGGGTTGAAATATACAGGGCTGTCATTGCCGACGGAGGCCCCGCCGAGGCTGACGGCGACTTTAACGTTGCTGTGGCGAGTTTTGATGGCCCTGACTTCGTCCGGCGTGAGGTTGTTGGAGTCCCAGAAGACGTTGAAGTGACCGTTGGTCGAGGAGCCGCCGTCGCTGGTGTAGTCAATGGCGAAGGAGAGGATGAAGTGGAAGTCAACGGAGGGGTTAATGGGGACGTCGGAGAATTTAATGCCGTTGAACTCTGCGCCGATGTATTCTCTGAAGAGTTCCGAGTTCTTCGAAGCTACAGCGACGGTGGCGGAAGATGGTGGAGGGAGGCTGATGAGTAGTAGTAGGACTAGCTGGAAGAAGAAGAAGAAGGAGAGGAGCATTGTGGAAGCCATCGATAGCTAATTAATGGCTAATTAATTTGTGGCCAAACATATTTATAGGAAAAAAATTTGAAAAAAGAAATATTTTTATGTAAAAATATATGACATTTAATAGAAAATATTTTAAAAATAATCATTTTTTGTTAATATAATATGATAATATCGTTAGAATATTAATTTTGTTACAATTATTTTAAAATATTTAATAATTTTATACTAATTAAATATAATAGAAAATACATGAGAGATAATAAATTATTATTTTTTTATTTTTTTAATATTTAATATTAAATTATTGTGAAGAACTTGGCAGGCTGGGTGGTTAGAATGAGAAGGGATCTTTAGTATATTGAATAGTTTTTGGATTTTCAGTCAGCTGGCCTTCCCCGGCAAATAACAATAATTGCATCTCACATGAATTTTTAAGTTGTAATTATTGATACTCATAATTAATTTGTTATAAGCTCACTAATGAACCTCAAGCTCGACTCGATTAAGCTCGAGCTCGATTGATAGTTTGACTCGCTTCATATTAGTAATCTTAATGAGTCATCAGGAAGAATCGTGTCATGTTTGACTATAAACTGCTCATCTGTCATACAAACTTTAGCTTATATGTTCGAGCTCAAGCTCTTAACTCAGTAACTCAAGAGCTACTAGAAGAATTTGAGTTGTCTCAAGAAGACTCGCTTTAATTATATTTTTGAGTCGTTTTATATGTTGATCATTCCAATTCGGCCCATTAGATTCACAAAAGTTTTTCTTTTTTTTTTTCAATCAGTATATTCTGAAGTTTTTTTTTTTTTTTTCTAAAATATTTATCTGTAGTGCCACAATTGAGCTGTCATAGAAGAATATTTTGCATGTAAAAAAGGCTACCCAATACAAAGCCAGATTTTTTTTTTGGGGTAAATTTGGGGCAAAGCCCTTCTATTGAAGTAAACAAATTACAAAAAAAACATGTGAAAAGAAAACTAAAATCTAAAGATTCTCAATAACAAAAAGAGAATCTTAGATTCAAAAAGAATGAAGTAAAAGCAACCTACCAATAGGAAAAAACGAAAACAAAAGGCTTATCCGAAGCAACAAGGACTCAGGATACTCAGTGCATATGAAGTCGATTGAAGGGCCGGCACATGAGTAAAGCCCCTGGTTGCCACGGACGACCGTCCAAGGGGCAGCTGTTAAAAACAGCATTCATCATTGTCCATACAAAAACGGTCGATAGAGCAGCCTCAAACATCCTTCCAGTTGGCTGTTTTCCTTCGCACTGCATGCATAATTTTTGTTTTAACCGTCTCAGTGCAGTCAAAAATACCCCCAAAGATTCTATCATTTCTTGCCCGCCAGATGTAGTAAATGACAGCACAACCAGTGAATAAGAAAAAATTCACTCGGTTATTGCTAAAACCTTGCTCTAATATACTGTCAAGGGCCTGGAACAGATTTGGCTTCATCAAACGATTGCCCAACCAAGGTAAGAAGCTCTTAATGATATAAAAAGTAAAATTGCATTCAAAATATAAGTGCCCAATACTTTCATTCTCAGTATGACAAAAGCAGCAATTTTGCCCAACAGAGATGCCACGAGAAGCTAAAATATCCGCAGTTTTTAAACCTTTATTGAATGCCATCCAGGCTAAAGCAGAAAATCTCAACGAAGCTTTTTTATGCCAAATAAGTTTATGCCATTGAACCTTAGGCATAAGCTCAAAAAGTTGGGTCTTAAAATTTTTAGTTCTTGGGTCAGAATGTCCCAACCATGAATGAAAGCCACCATCAGTAAGTATTTTAACTTGCAAAATCTTAGTCACAATATCACTGTCTATGCATTGTGGCAGAACCCAGTTCTCCCCATCATTGAATTTATCCACAGTCCAGTTTGATAAATAGGAAAGTCTGGCAATCTTATGAGCATCATGAAGTATATCAGCAATAGAAATGCCATTAACCCAGGGGTCCCAAAGGAAAGAAAGCATACTATTGGGATAGACCGAGAGAGTGAGACAATGGGTTATGCTGGGGGCTTTAGAAGCTAAATAATTCCAATATAAAGAGCTCTTACCAGAAATGGGTTTCCACAAATAGTGGTATTTAGATCTCCACCAAGAGAAAAGCAGATTATCAGAGTGGAGAAATCTCCAAATTATAGCACACCCAAAAGCATGATACATAGTGTCAATAGAGTTAATACCCAACCCACCATTCTCCTTTGGAATACAAGTATTATGCCAAGAAATAACATGAAGTTTCCTCAGGTTTGTATTCCCAAAGTATAAAAATCTGGAGCATATCCGATTAATAACTTTGTAACAACCTTTAGGTAAAATGGCTCCACGAATCCAGTAAGCAAGGGTGTTGCAAATGGTAAACTTAATAAACTGTATTCTACCAGCAAATGAGAGAGTTTTAGCAGTCCAGCCTTCCAGTTTTTTTGAAATTCTCTGAATGAGGGGTTGAAAATCACAGTTTCTTTGATACAGAGCCAGATTTATTCTTACAAACGCAAGTGGAAGCCTGAGAACATCAGAAAGGTAAAATATGCAAGCATGCATGGCGTGGTTGAGTGGGAGAGAAGCAAAAGATGAATTAAATTTTTAATTGAGGCTTGTCATTAATTAGTTTGTTTTTGGTGTTTTTCTAAACCAGACCCGATCGAGCTCTTCTAGTCATGATCTCTTCTTCTCTAGCTTTCATATTTCGTTAATCATTTCAATCTCTATCTAGCTAGCTCCCATCGTGAGCCCTCCATCTCCTTCGCACATCATCAATATCGTCAGTGCCTACTCCAATCAAGCACACTCATGTCACAAACCCTTCAACTATTGAAGCCTCGGTTTCCTTTACACGTCATCAATACCATCGGAGCCTACCCCAATCAAGCACACTCACATCGCGAACCCTTCAACCACTGAAGCCTTAGTTAACATTCCCTTCAGCACTATCAATATATATTATCGATATAGGCATCTAACAACCTCCTTCGCACGTCATCAATACCATCGGTGCTTACCCCACAATCAAGCATACTCCCGTCGCGAACCCTTCAGCCACTAAAGCCTCACTTTCCTTCACACTCCATCAATATTATCGATATATGTCTCTAGCAACCTCCTTCACACGTCATCATCAATATCGTCGATGCCTACTCCAATCAAGCACACTCCTGTTGCGAACCCTTCAACCACTAAAGTCTCAATTTCCTTCACACACAATCAATATTATCAATATACATCTCTAGCAACCTCTTTCACACGCCATCAATACTGTCGGTGCCTACCTCAATTAAGCACACTCCCATTGCGAATCCTTCAACCACTAAAGCCTCAGTTTCCTCCACACGCCGCATTTACTTTACACTATATTTAGAATATCCTAAATTTCAAATACTTGCAATGAATATATCTTGACATTTTTATTTTCTTTTAGAGCACACAAGTTTAGTGGCGCATGAAACTGACATAGAAACAGCATGCAGTCATGCCCACCGTTGGCTCTCTACTTGCTCTACTTTTTTATCATGCCATTGTTATTTGTTATAAAAAGGAAGTGTTGATCTCCATTAGTGGAATGGGTGTAAAGCACTTTGACAAATTGTTGTAATTATTAAAAGTTTTCATAGATCACAATGAGTAAAAAATGCTAATATAGTTGAAGTGAGTATTTTATATTAATTTTTTTTAAATGAGTCGGCTCATAAGATAACGAGTCGAGTCAAAGCTGACTCAAATTCGACTCGTTAACTCATCAAACTAAGCTCATGAGTCATTCAACAGTCTTAATTCGAGCCGGCTCATAAGTCAACTTGACCAAGGATACCTTTGAGATGACTTTCCTCTTGCTTTCTAAAACATCATTTTAGTACAAAAATTTTTTGAATTTGAATTTTTTATACAAAAATACCATTTTAAAAAGCAGTACGAAAATTGTCCCAAATAAAATCTTACTTACTTCTTTAAAACTAACAATAACTTCTAATATTTGTATCAGCTAAACCATCAAAGACATATTTATTATCGAATGTTGTGAAAGTTGTGATATATGAAATTAGCTATATATATATATATATATATATATATATATATATATATATATATATAACAAAAAAAATTATTTGAATATTTATATTTTATATAAAAATATATTCAAATATTTTATTTTATTGTCAAAACTATTATAAATATTTGCTTTTACTTTAATATTTTAAGTTTAAATTAAAGAATTACAAACAAAAATAAGTTTAAAATTTGATAAATATCTTTAAATTTTAATATTTTGTTTTTAAAAATAATTATATTTAATTTTTATTTGAATTCTAAATAAAAAACATCTAAATAAATATTTAAATTATTCCTTAAAATATTAAAAAAAATAGTAATATATAAAGACAAACATATCCCACCGCATTTTTCCTCTTCACGGCCTCACGGGTTCGTTAATGGGTCCCACTTAATTCACGTGCAACCTCGTAAAGGCAAGCACGATGTGCGAGATGCCGGCACCATTTTACATTTACAAGCTTCTAAATTTGATATTTATGCTCGTGCCCCTTTTTGCTAGAGTTGCAAATTTGCATTTTTTTAGGATAAAATGATGCAATTTGCAAAAGAATCTTTGTAAATTAAAATAATATTTATTTTGAAGGTGGTAGTTAGTGGCATTTTTAATTTATCTAAAAAACACATAGAGAGTTTTCTCATTGAATTATGTACCATTTAGAACATGTCAATAAGTAGGGCTCTAAGTGAGTTGAGTATGAGTAAGTTTAGTGTTTATTCGTGTTCGACTTGCTCGAAAGTTTGTTCGTTCGAATTTAGCTTGTGTTCAAAATCGTTTGTGAATAGCATGATTCGAATGTTTTGAATTCGTTTGTTCATGACAACTCATGTTTGTCTTGCACTTAGCTCGAATTAATTTAAAATTTGATTCAACAAGTTTATTTAACAAACTAGCGAGCTTTTTATCGAGCCAAATACAACTTAAAATGATGAACTTTTTTGACAGCCTTATCAATAATGTATGTATTTTTTTCAGCAGTAAAAGAACCATACAATAATATTTAGGCTGGACTACTGACCGATCAAAAACATATAAGTATGTGTGATATATTATTGTTAAAGATATCGATGTTGAATACCACCTGGAAATACATCACGCTATATATATCTCTAGTATTTTAAGGATTTTATGAACATTATAAATGAGAATGATTAGAGCATAACAACAACAACTTTTAGAGATCGAAAAACTATCAGAACCAGCTTAAAATCAAAATAATAAGCATTCTGAACATCAACGACTAATGTTTGAGATTAGTGTCTCTTAATTTATCTATTATTATTATCTGAATAACTCCTATTTAATATCTCTGCACAAATTAGAGAATACAAAATCTAGATAGGATAACAATGAAATTGCATGAATAAATATCAATATCAATATTGATATATTAAAAAAAGGTTAATTAAATTTGATAGGATTAAAAGAGTTTTAATTGATTAATTTGATATAATTTTGTGTGTAAATTTTATATAGGAGCATAATATTTCTCTATTTATAGTATATTATAATTAGATTTTTTGGGTTCAAATTTGTTCAATTAGTAAGAATTAAAAAAATTTATTTTTAAATTTTAAATTTCAATTTAATCTATTTATCATAATAAATATCATTAAAAATAACTTTTTTTAAGCCAACTAAGGAGCCACGGCTATAAAGGGAACCGCTAGCCCACAGTCTCTTCATCCCGCCTGCCTGCACTCCCTTCTTCTCCACTGCTTCTCTCTCTTCATTAGCGATGGAGCTGTTGAGTAGGAGCTTCTTCTCTTTCTCTGTAATGCTTATTATCCCCTTCATTTTACGTGAAAATCAAAATCTTCTGTCTTCTAACTATTTTGCAGGTTTTTTCTATAGTTGTTGGGGTACATATGCACCAATTTTTCTAATTATTTTTTGCTCTAATCTTTAGAGAAACGTAGAGGAAAACCAGTTTTCTTATTGCTGTAGTTCCCATCTTCACATTTTGCTTTGCGTGAAAGAAAACTTTTTTTTTTTTTTATGGGCGTCTTCTCTGTTTCACCAACAAGAAAATGTCTTTTTTTCTTGAAGACAAGTTCTTCCTCTCCACTCTTGTTGTTTCTATTTTCAATCTGATCAGCGGGGACATCTGAAATATCTCGGATTTTCCTGCCCAAAATGCCATCTTTTTCAATCCACGTTCTGTCTTTCTCCAAATAACAGGGTTTCCCCTGAAATCCATATTTATTTTCAAGTTACTAGAAAAAAAAACTTTAAAAAGATGATTTTTTTCTTCGATGTGACAGGTATGTCTTCTATTAATGGCGGCATTCTCCGGAACAGCGGAATGCCGGTTTCAAACCGGTGGTCGAGTCACCGCAGGCGGCCAGGATGGCGGAGGACAGACGGTGGGGGAGACGTACGAGGCGACGAGCTGCCGAGCGCACACGGCGTCGTTGACGGACTTCGGTGGAGTTGGCGACGGTATAACGTTGAACAGCAAGGCATTCCAGGCGGCGGTTGAGCATCTAGCTCAGTTCTCCGGCGATGGTGGCGGTCTTCTCTACGTTCCACCTGGGCGGTGGCTCACCGGACCTTTTAATCTTACTAGTTGCATGACACTCTTCCTCCACCACGACGCCGCCATCCTCGCCACTCAGGTTAGTGCGTCCCCTCTCCCCTCTTTCCACAGTAAGTATTCTGTGTAGTTATTAACACATAAATATCCGTTGATGTGCAGACAAAAGAAAAAAAAAATATAGAGACAAAATGAGAAGGCTTTAATTTTTTTACTAAAACTCCATTTAAAAGTATAATAAAAAAGTCATCCCAAAGAAGCCAAATGAAGCCTTACTCATTATTTTTTTTTCTTTTTTGATTGTATGGTAGATTGATTAGCGTAAGAGTGTAATTTTTAGCTCTTAGTGAGTGTTGGTGTGCTCGAGTTCGAGCCAATGGCGATGAGAGACAACTCTTAAGATCATGCCTCTTATCATGTTTTCTTGGGACGGGTGAGTTTCAAAGCTCAATTGTTAGTAATTAGTGGAAAGATTATTACATGCGGAGTCCTGATGCGTGCGTGCGGAGGTTAAATCAGACGCATCACATCACCTAATGCACTGTGTACTGGGTGATGTGGGATGTCCGAATTGACCTCCGGGTCCGGATTGACCTCTGGATGTGTCCGGACACCGCACGTAATAATTTTTCTAATGAGTGAGAATTGATTTGCCTTTATCATTTTCTCATTGCTATTGCTTTATAGATCTCATAAAGTATCAAAGATATTTGATGGATGACAAGGGATATGTGTTCCTTGTGTCATGCATCTATTGATTTTGATTTACTTCGAATTTTAAATTAGGCAACAATTTCATTTCAGAATAATTCTAAACATGTTTGACACTATTAAAAACATTGTGGATGGACCCCACCATCTAGCATGGTAGGGTCCACCTCTCTTTGTGAGGCATAAGTTTAGCTTGTTTAACATAATTTGTATATTTTTGTTATTACTCATTTAAGAACACCTACCTCCCAACTCCCAAGCAAAATCTCAACCTTTTTTTGCCTTTTTGGATTGTGTAGGATGTTTGTTTTTGCTTACTTGAATGAATACATGATTTATATAATATGAAATAATATTGCATAAAGATTTTCTAACAATTACAATAACATTTGCTCAATGACAAAAAAGAAAAAGAGAGAGAGAGACTCTACGGTTAGGAGAATGTCATCGACGTATATTAGAAGAAAGAGACGGACACTATGCCGTTGAAGAATGAGAAGCGACGGATCCGCTGAGCTGTGTATGAACCCGAGTGAGGAAAGATATTCGGTTAGAGTATTGTACCACTGACGCGGCGCTTGCTTAAGACCGTAAATAGCCTTGCGAAGGTGACACACGTGGTTCGGATAATTCTTGTCTTCAAAACCTTTTGGTTGTTTCATAAATACTGTTTCCGAGAGCTGACCATGTAGAAAAGCATTTGCAACATCAAGTTGCTGGATTTGCCAATCATGATGTAAAGCAACCGCAAGCAATACTCTAATTGTTGGAAGTTTAGCAACGGGACTAAAAGTCTCGATGTAATCAACACCGAACTCTTGGTGATTTCCTTGCGCAACAAGACGAGCCTTATACTTTGCTATGGAGCCATCTGAGCGGTGTTTGGTTCGGTAAGTCCAGCGGCATCCGAGCACTTGTGCTCCAGCAGGTGGTTCAACTAAGCTCCAGGTACCTTGTTGTTGTAATGCAAGAAATTCCTCATTCATTGCTGCACGCCATTCAGGAAATTTTGAGGCTGCAGCATATGTAGTAGGCGTATTATTAGGAAGACTGTCCGAACTAGAATGAAACAGATTTAATCGTTGAATTGGCTTAAGAGAGCCAGTTTGATTTCGCGTGATCATTCTATGTCTCTGAGTAGGAGGTATCTCGGCATGTGGCTCGGGTGAAGACTGATAAAGATTGTTGCTAGGAGTTTGATAATGATTTGTTGCTGTATTGTTGGGCTGACTTACAGGCTTATGTTGAGAGGAAGGAACAGAAGTGAAATTCGGTAGAATTGATGTAGGAATGAGAAAAGACGGTGGAAAATCCGGAGAAGCATTTGGTTGTTGAGTGTAACGCCCCGAGATCTAACTTGGAAAGAATGTCGATCAATAGCCAAACAATTTACCAGAGTTATCTATAAACCATCATTAAGCAATCTATCAAACATCTATAAAATTTAAAACATCAATATAACAGTCGATTCATATCTCAAAACATCATGTACAATACTCAGGAACTACACTATCAATACAAGTAGAAAAGCTATCCTGTCCTGAGTACAAAAGAATCATCTATCTATCAAAAGAACTAAAAACCTGTAGATCCGGATCAAATCCTATCTCCTGCTCCCGAGCCCTGACCTGAAAATATCAACCACATATAATGAGCTTTACAAAGCCCAGCAGGTCACCTAATACCTATAACTGAAATCAAAGCACGGGAATGCTATCAATATGCATGTCAATCTATTCAATCCGTATCAGTCAATGGTCAATGAGTCTATGCAGCGGAAATCAATAGTCAATAAAACCAATCAATGCAGCGGCAGGCAAATCAATAAATCAACTCAATCAATCAATATCGTCAATCGAATCGATACGGTCAAATCAGTACAATCTAATCAATGAAGTCAATTGAGAAAAGCGATACGAGACAAGAAATCTATAAAACAGTCAATACGGTGTATAACAATAGCAACAGTGAATCTATAAAATCTATAGGCAGCAATACAATGAATCTATACGATGTCCATGCTATCAATACAATATCTATATCTATCTATGTCCATATCAATGCTCAGTAGTCAATGCTCGGTAATCAATCGATAAAATCAATGAAATCTATACGATACAGTAAATCCAATCAAAATAGTAAAACGGAAATCGATAAAGCAATAGATCCGTAAATCAATACAGTAAACATGCAATTCAATACTATATACTGAACAATGTATAATCAATGGTCATGTTGCTGTTGTAGAATTCATATTGCTGTTGTAGATATCAATACATTGGTTCTATGAAAAGAGTCGTCACTCTATTGCCCGTCGGCATATGATCTCCTTATGACTCCCATCGTTATATCCATGATCCATGATCTATGATTTAAAGGAAAGCCCGTCAGCCCACCATCCTGTACAGGTATCATCTCCAACCAATGTTCAACCAGGTTATACGTGTTCCAGTATCAATAATCAATCAATAATCCATATTAGAGCAATCATATCAATAATCATATCTATATCGATTCAATCAATCAGTTTCATACAATTCAGGAATCATACGAAAATCGGGCAGCATAACGATAGTCGGTCAAAATTACATAAAAATCCTGCAAAAAGACATAATTTCCAAATCTTTCCAAATTACAATAGAATATCTATAATACCAATACAAGACTATTATCCTATAAAAACCAAATCAAATCAAGTCCCGATTATTTTCTATTCGATTAAAATCACGTAGAATCAATTCCGACCGGTAAAATCTTCGTAGAATACAGTCAAATCGTGTGCAATAATCATATCTATAACATATCAGAAGTTGTGCGGTGGAAGTTGTGTCAAATCGAAATCATGTCGAAAAGTCGACTACGAAAACACAAAACAAATCCCAACTCGGTCAAAACACAACATCTTTGAAAACAGAAACAGGGTTCGGAGTCCTTACCACGAGATCTACACTTTCTCCAACAGCAGCGTCGGACGAAAAGCGCTCCGCGGTCTCCGAAAACTAGCTTTTCTCTTTTTCCTTTTCTCTTTCTCTCTCCTCAGATATTTCTGATTTAATTTTGATTTTTCTCTCTCCTCAAAACGAGCTCATTTCCTTATATCATACACTGATCGGCCTGGACGATCAGACCAATTCTGGTCGTCCTGGCCGATACTCCAGGGCGATGATCAGGACGATTTTGTGAACAGTGCAGATCGTCCTGGACGATCTCAATATCGTCCTGGACGATTCTGTCCAAAAATAGCTCCAGAAATCAGCTGCTTTCAATACACGGATCGGCCTGGACGATCTAAACTTCGTCCTGGCCGATTCTGGGAGGAAAATCCAAATCAGAGAGGAACAGTAAGGGAACGAGATATTACAATTTCCCCACCTTAGAAAAATGTCGTCCCGACATTTCCCTACAGGTACGAAGCAAAACAAACAATGCAATACGATTCGATCAAAATCCAAATCCAAATCAAAACTCGTCGAAATCCATACAGAACATACAATGCAATCAATCAAATGTCACTATGCGATGTTCATATGTCAATATCAATTGGTTAGTCAAATCAATCTTACCAGTAGAACCTTCTGGTCGTTGCTGATCCTCACGATGCTGTAAACTCTGTAGACTGTAGATGCGTGGCACCACTGGAGGAAGTGCAGAAGGTCGTGGCGCAACTGTCTCCCTCTGATCTCTGACAGCTCTATCATCCATCCGGTTCCCTGATCTCTCACTGTAGGCCCTCGAGGCAACAGTCCTCTGTTGTCCTGTACCCATACCAGAATCAGTCCTTCCGCCCTGTCTTTTCTGAGGACAATCTGCTGCTCGGTGCCCTTGCTGTCCACAGTAAAAACACTGTCCCGTCAATAGGTAGCACGAACCTGCATGTCGTTTGCCACAGTGAACGCACATGCCAGAACCACCAGATGATACTATCGATGCTGACCGTGACGCAGATCCCGATGCAGATCCCTTCGAACCCTCATACCTGCTTCTCTTCTCTCTATCTCTGGAATCATCTCGTCGTACCTCATCTCTTCTCCTCCTGGTATCCTCGTACCTCGATATCGGTGTCGCCAGCTCAATCTCTATCAATCGGGCCCTCTCCACTAGCTCAGAAAACTCGTGGATCCGGAAAGGTACTAGTGGTTGCCTCAGCTCTCTGTTCAATCCGTGCAGAAATCTATAACATTTGTCTTCGGCAGTAGGGATCAGATGAGCAGCGTACCTCGCAAGTGCAGTAAACTCGGACTCGTACTGCATCACTGACTTGCGGCCTTGCTCCAATCTCATGAAAGCTTCCTGCATCTGTCGCTGAGCTGACGGTGGTACAAACCACATCCTGAATACTGCAGTGAACTCATCCCAGGTGATCTCAGCATTGGTCTTCCCCTGGAATTTCTCTCTCTGCTGTCCAATCCACCATCTCTCTGCCTCACTCTCCAACATGAATACTGCCAATGGTACTTTTCTATTCCCCGGACACTGCATGCTGTCAAAAATCTTCTCCACTCTCATAATCCAATCCTCAGCAGCCTGTGGTCCTACAGCCCCTTTGAACAACGGAGGCTTCAGCTTGTGGAACATCTGCAAGTGTCTATCAACTTCTTCCTCTTTGCTCCCACTCATCTTGCTCTGGGCATCCCCCATAACATGTGCAATTGCAGTAGCTAACTGCATCATACTCTCTGAAGGTACTGGAGCTGCGCTGTGTTGCTCATTCGGTACACTGGATTCTGCTGGAGGATCCATATCTGTTCACCTGCACAATTCAAAACAATAATACACATATGCAGCGATGTATGCCAATGAAGCTCTTAAAGCTACCCAATCTACCCAAACTCTCAATCCAATCCTACAACTCTGGTAACAATCCATTCTTCCAATAACATTGCTCTGATACCAAACTTGTAACGCCCCGAGATCTAACTTGGAAAGAATGTCGATCAATAGCCAAACAATTTACCAGAGTTATCTATAAACCATCATTAAGCAATCTATCAAACATCTATAAAATTTAAAACATCAATATAACAGTCGATTCATATCTCAAAACATCATGTACAATACTCAGGAACTACACTATCAATACAAGTAGAAAAGCTATCCTGTCCTGAGTACAAAAAGAATCATCTATCTATCAAAAGAACTAAAAACCTGTAGATCCGGATCAAATCCTATCTCCTGCTCCCGAGCCCTGACCTGAAAATATCAACCACATATAATGAGCTTTACAAAGCCCAGCAGGTCACCTAATACCTATAACTGAAATCAAAGTACGGGAATGCTATCAATATGCATGTCAATCTATTCAATCCGTATCAGTCAATGGTCAATGAGTCTATGCAGCGGAAATCAATAGTCAATAAAACCAATCAATGCAGCGGCAGGCAAATCAATAAATCAACTCAATCAATCAATATCGTCAATCGAATCGATACGGTCAAATCAGTACAATCTAATCAATGAAGTCAATTGAGAAAAGCGATACGAGACAAGAAATCTATAAAACAGTCAATACGGTGTATAACAATAGCAACAGTGAATCTATAAAATCTATAGGCAGCAATACAATGAATCTATACGATGTCCATGCTATCAATACAATATCTATATCTATCTATGTCCATATCAATGCTCAGTAGTCAATGCTCGGTAATCAATCGATGAAATCAATGAAATCTATACGATACAGTAAATCCAATCAAAATAGTAAAACGGAAATCGATAAAGCAATAGATCCGTAAATCAATACAGTAAACATGCAATTCAATACTATATACTGAACAATGTATAATCAATGGTCATGTTGCTGTTGTAGAATTCATATTGCTGTTGTAGATATCAATACATTGGTTCTATGAAAAGAGTCGTCACTCTATTGCCCGTCGGCATATGATCTCCTTATGACTCCCATCGTTATATCCATGATCCATGATCTATGATTTAAAGGAAAGCCCGTCAGCCCACCATCCTGTACAGGTATCATCTCCAACCAATGTTCAACCAGGTTATACGTGTTCCAGTATCAATAATCAATCAATAATCCATATTAGAGCAATCATATCAATAATCATATCTATATCGATTCAATCAATCAGTTTCATACAATTCAGGAATCATACGAAAATCGGGCAGCATAACGATAGTCGGTCAAAATTACATAAAAATCCTGCAAAAAGACATAATTTCCAAATCTTTCCAAATTACAATAGAATATCTATAATACCAATACAAGACTATTATCCTATAAAAACCAAATCAAATCAAGTCCCGATTATTTTCTATTCGATTAAAATCACGTAGAATCAATTCCGACCGGTAAAATCTTCGTAGAATACAGTCAAATCGTGTGCAATAATCATATCTATAACATATCAGAAGTTGTGCGGTGGAAGTTGTGTCAAATCGAAATCATGTTGAAAAGTCGACTACGAAAACACAAAACAAATCCCAACTCGGTCAAAACACAACATCTTTGAAAACAGAAACAGGGTTCGGAGTCCTTACCACGAGATCTACACTTTCTCCAACAGCAGCGTCGGACGAAAAGCGCTCCGCGGTCTCCAAAAACCAGCTTTTCTCTTTTTCCTTTTCTCTTTCTCTCTCCTCAGATATTTCTAATTTAATTTTGATTTTTCTCTCTCCTCAAAACGAGCTCATTTCCTTATATCATACACTGATCGGCCTGGCCGATCGTCTCGATCGGCCTGGACGATCAGACCAATTCTGGTCGTCCTGGCCGATACTCCAGGGCGATGATCAGGACGATTTTGTGAACAGTGCAGATCGTCCTGGACGATCTCAATATCGTCCTGGACGATTCTGTCCAAAAATAGCTCCAGAAATCAGCTGCTTTCAATACACGGATCGGCCTGGACGATCTAAACTTCGTCCTGGCCGATTCTGGGAGGAAAATCCAAATCAGAGAGGAACAGTAAGGGAACGAGATATTACATTGAGTGTGCTGATTGCTGAATGGAAAATAGTACTCATCAAACGTAATGTGTCGAGAGATAGAAATTTTGTTTGTTAGAATATCCAGACATTTGTAGCCTTTGTAGGCGTCCGAGTATCCAAGAAAGACACACATTCAAGCCTTGGCCTGTAGCTTATGATGAGAATGCGGAGGTTGTAAAGGAAAACACGCGCACCCAAAGACTTTCAAGTGAGTATAATCAGGTTTAGAATTATGGATGAGTTCAAACGGTGTGGAGTTAAACGTTACAGGCGAAGGCATGCGGTTAATAAGATAGATAGATGTCAGTACAGCCTCAGGCCAATGCAGATAAGGCATAGAAGCCTTTTTAAGTAAAGTCCTTGTTGTCTCAATAATATGTCTGTGTTTACGCTCCGCTACTCCGTTTTGTTCCGGAGTGTAGGGACATGAGATCTGGTGTAGAATGCCGTGATTGCTAAGATATGTAGCAAATTTATGATTAACAAATTCTGAGCCTCCATCAGTCCTGAGAGTATGAATGGTATTAGATGTATGTTTTTCTATAAAAGTCTTAAAATTGACAAAGATATCAAAAACTTCAGATTTATGACGCATTGGAAAAATCCAAGAAAAACGGGAAAAATTGTCAACAAACAAGACATAATATCGGTATCCTTGTACAGAAATCACCGGGGCGGGGCCCCAAACATCAGAGTGAATAAGGGAAAGCGTAGTCATGCGACGATTTTCAGATTTTTCAAAGACTAATTTGCTTCCTTTTGATTCTTTACAAGGAAAACAAGACATTTTATCTATATGAATATTAAGCTGCGGGTTGAACTGAGCTATAGTAGAAATAGTTCTATCGTTTGGATGCCCGAGCCTGTCATGCCATGGGATGGATCGGGTTGTTGTAGTAGATAGTGCAGCTTTATTTCTTGAAGTATGCTGAATTGGAATAGGATAGAGACCATTGCTACATGGTCCGCGAAGCAACACTTGCTGCGTCGTCATGTCCTTTAAAACAAAACCGTGAGGATCAAAGCATATAGAAATGTTATTCTCACGTGTTAACTGTGAGATAAATAACAGATTAAAATTAAGTTGTGGAGAATGAAAAATGTTAAACAAATTCAACTTACGATTGGGAGTCGGTAACACGCCGGCACCTGAATTGGCTATGTTAACCGATCTCCCGTCACCAACTGTGACCAAGTCAGATCCTTGATAGGGTACCGAAACCGACATGTTCTCGAGAGAATTTGTGATGTGCGAGGTGGCTCCTGAGTCAAGAAACCAATTGCTGTAAGAATTATCGGTAGAGGCAGCCAAAGCTTTTGTTGGAGGGGGCTGATTCGGCGGAACATATGTTGGATCGAGACGATGCCAACAACTGGAGGCAAGATGCCCTTTCTTGAAGCATATCTGGCAGACGACAAGGGACGAAGACGCCGTGCGATTTGTTGTAGATGAATTTTGAGATGAGCGTCCGCGGGAACGACGACCACGACCACGATAGGTGAACAGAGCAGTGGTAGGATCGGACGGTTGGCGAAGAAGATCAGCGGTAATGTTAACTTCTTCGCTGAGCAACAGAGCATAGAGTTGATCTAGCGATATGGGAGTTAACATCGTGCGAATGGCAGTTTTGAAAGATTGATAAGTCGCCGGAAGACCATTAAGAATGTATAAGATAACATCCTCAGTATCAACGGTGGAGCCAGAAGAGGCGATTTGATCCACGAGTGATTTAATCTCCGTAAGATATTGAGAGATAGATTGATTTCGGAGAGAGATATTGTGAAGCGAGTTTTTGAGCTGGATCACTTTAGATCTGTTAGACGATTGAAATCTTGTTTCGAGAGTGTGCCAAATCTGTGCAGTGGATTGAAGATGAACAACATAAGGAAGAATCGATGGGGTTATAGTGGCACAGAGGGCTGCCGAAAGATTACAATCGATAAAGTTGAAATGGGTAGCCTTAGGAACAGAGGATTGCGATTCTGCAGGCTGAGAAGTAGCGTTATTATCTGTTGACGAAAGATCCAGATACTTGTCAAATCGATTTGCTTGAAAGATCTTTAGGATTTGAGCTCGCCAGATCTGGTAATTTTCCGCGTCAAGCTGGACATGAACGAGCGATTTTAAGTTGGAGACGACGAATTTCAGCGCTGGCAGGAGGAGGGAGATGTTGGTTTCGTCTTCATCCTCTGGTTCCCGAAGCTGAGATGTGGTCGTCGTCGACATGATTCACGGAGCAAGAACCGTGGCTAACTGATACCATGTAGAAACTAAAGCATGTAAACAAGAAAGTGGAAAACTTAAAAGTGAATAAAGAAAGCAAACTTTGTATCTCTTGAAATGATACAGCAGCCTATATTTATAGGCTTTACAGAAACGTCTGGATACATCCAAAGGAGATATAATAACAGTACACTTTATTTACAATTAATTATATTATTATTATTATTATTGTTATGCTCTAATACCTAGGCAAATGTTTTCCCCTAAAATGCTAGGTAGCAAGGCAAGCTTGTTATTTTAATTAGATAATCAAGTGTAAGTATTTTAGTCTCAGAAGATGACTTTGTTTGTTAAGATAAAAATTTGACATAAGGTGACAAGGAAAGAGCATCAAGAGTTGGAGAAACAAGAACACACATTGAGGAAATATGTTGATGAAAAAATTTGCAAGAGCTCTAAGTTCTAAGATAGTGAATCTTGTGGAAGAAGAGAATTTATCAAAGAAAATAGAGAAAATGATTATGGGTGAGGAATCTAGTGATGGTAAATACTATTTAATATATCATCAAAAAATTATGTTGATCGGGCACGAATTTTGAGGGAAAATTAAGTAGGAAATTAAAAAAATTAAATCAGAAACCATATGAACTCCAAATTTAGCAAACTTACAGCCGAACGGAACGTCTCGGAAATACGAACCCAACGACACCAAATTCGACTAAATCTGAGCTCAAATGAGTTCAAATCAAAGACCCAAAGCGTATTTGGAAGGTTCAAACCATTATTTGGGTTACCAAATGGTTTCCAAATGTGACATGCTTATAGTCGAATCGAGCGGCTCAACATGACAACTCCAACGAGCCCAAGATCATGAAATTCTGATATCATCACGACATTCAAATATCTAATAAACAATCCAAGTTTGAAGGATTCAAGATCAGCCGTCCATTCAAACCACTCTCAATTCACCTTTGATCTTCCTCTTATTTACCAACCATGTGGCCCATGTCACTCTAAGAAAATTATAAATAGACCCCGCATTCTTTATTGAGGGGGGAAAGGAAGGGAGCCCAAGAAAGAAGAGAAGGAATATGAGGAAGAGTTCTTGCCACCAAACTCCTCCTGGACCACCTCCCGGCCATCGAGTGACACTGGGCTTCTGCTTGTCACTGGACTTCTACCCGACGCCAGACTTTCACCCGTCGCCGTACTTTTGTACATTGCAGGAATTTTATCCAACACCGGACTTCCACCCCTCTCCGGATTTATACCCGACGCCAGACTTTCGCCCGTCGCTAGACTTCTGTTCATTGTCAGAATTCTACACGACGTCGAACTTTTGCCCGTCGTCGGATTTCTACTCTATGATGAACTTCCGCCCATCGTTGGACTTCTGTCCATTGCCGGAATTCTACCCGATGCCAGACTTTCGTCTGTCACCGGATTTCTACCCGACACCGAACATCTGTCCATCGCCGGACTTCTCCCCATCGCCGAACGTTCGTCGGACTTCTACCCTACATCGAACTTTCGTCTGTCGTCAAACTTTTTCCCTTCGCTGGACTTTCGCCGGACTTATACCCCATGCATAACTTTAACCCATTGTCGAATTTATGTCCAACACTGGACTTCTACCCATAGCCGCAATCCTAATCGATTCTAGATTTCTACTCGATGCCGGACTTCTGCCAGTTGTCGGTCTTTCATCGAACATCTACTCGACGTTGAACTTCTGCCCTTCGCCAGACTTCTACCCGTCGACGGACTTTCATCGGATTTCCACCCATCGCCTGACTTCTGTCCTTTGTTGGACTTCTAGCCGATGTTAGACTTCTTCCCATTGCCGGATTTCCACCCGACACCAGACTTCCTCCAGTCAACAGTCCTTCTGACCTCTGTTACTATACAAGGGTCCTTCAGACCTCCGTCACCTGCCGACTACGATTCTTCTGACTTTTGTCGCTAGGTAACGGTCCTTCCGACTTCCGTCTCCCGCTGACTACGGTCCTTCTGACATCCATCGCCCGCAGACTATGGTCCTTCTGACCAAACGAATACGCCAAAAGTGATTCTTTCTATTTTTAAATGTACCACACTTTGTATGATGTATATTTGCTACATCAAGCCAAGGGCTTCCCCCCAATCAAGGGTCTCATTTGTAATCAACTGCAAATACTAGTGAATTCATTCAAACTGGGTTAGGCTCCGTGGTTTTTCCCTTTTTTAGGATTTTTTACGTAAAAATCTTTGTGTCTCTTATGAATGCTACATTTTCTCTCCCTTATCTAATTGTGTGATGGATCTTCGTATAACGCTAAGACGTTAAACTTTATATTTCTCTACCGCCACGAACATTCTAGGATGCAAAAATCTTAAATCATGATAAAAATGTTTTTGTTCATTCCATACAACGAAAACAAAACAAATCATAAAACACAATCAATCAAAAAGAACATGTCGATTCATATGGTTCGGCAAAGATGTCAATATCCATGAGGAGAGGATGATGATTTTACTACATTGGAGAACAATAGGAATTACAATAAGCTCTCAAGCTCTCTGCTGCATGCATACAATACAATAACCATCAAGCCCTATTTAAAGATTTGAAACAAAGCTATAAAGAAATTTTAATTAATGTTATAATATGGAAAAATCTAATCATGCTAATTAGATCTCCCAATCATGCTAATTAAATCTATAAATTTATGTAATAATCAGATATCCTAATTAATGCATCAATCAAATCTCCAATCAAATCAACTTAATTAGGAAAACAATCAATTCCCTAATCAATTGCATAAATTTGTCATCAAAGCTTTCCAAAATAAAGCTTTATTTAAATTTGAAAATAAGTTTAAATCAATAATCTCCACCTCATATTTCACTTCAAAAAGTAGAAGATGACAAATTAGGCTTCTATATCAAAATGATTGCACCCAAATGGCAAATGGTTGCCTGAGTATCTCATTCCCAAGGGATCGAGTCGAGCATGGTTCTTCAAAACTAGTGGACAATCAGTCATGAGCATGAATATTCACCATACTCCTATAGTAAGTGAACCTGCTCACTACACCAATTAAAGACTTGTCCAATCTTCAAACCAAGTCTTTTGAGGCTTCATATCCAGATGGATGTAACATGTGGATCTATCTTTGCAATTCCCCTTGTAAGAATTCGAGTTGTTCCAGAATTAGACCATAGTATATTGCAAGTGCCAAATGAACACGAGTCAAGGGATGCTTAACCACTGGGAATAACACCCCATCATAAGCAATCTCTTTCTGTTGCGCAAAACCTTTTGCTACCAACCTTGCCTTATACCGTATATCAGCTCCATGAGATCATTTATCTTTTACATGCATAAATTTTTTAAGCTGTAGTTATTTCAGAAATGCATAATGATAACAATGACATTTTTAAAAACCTTTTTTCAATTGGTTGCAAGCGTTAAGGCATGTGAAAATATTGGTGTTAGCCTCACTTTGGAGAATTGAAATATATTGGGTTTAGAAATTTCAAGTATGTGACCCTCTCTCATAAACTTAAACTTTTTTGGATTGGAAATAGGTTCAACTATTCTTTTATTTGACCCAACTTTAGTTCCATTTAGTTCATATTGCCTATCAAGTTGTACCAACTCATTCATTTGATCGAGATCGAGTGGTTCATTTGATTTGCGGCTTCGATTGGTCTTTGGTAGCTTCTACCATGATTGATTAAGGTTGATTTCCAAGATGGCTTCATATAGTTGTGGAAGCTCTCGGTTCATGATACTTAATTATTATAAAAAGATAAAAAATTCTCTTTATGAAGAATGATTAGGGGTTTTAACATATTCCAAAAGCTTCAATTGGAACATATTCATTGAGAATCAATATTCTTTGGTCACTATACCTACTTTTATAGTTACTAGCCCCATCATCTTGAATGCTTGTTGTTCATAATTTTTATTTATCCTTTATTTACTATTTCATCATATTCATTTCTTCCTTCACTATAACTATTATTGGTAGTAGGATAATGATCTTATGACAAAAAATATGAACCATTAAGTCTTCGTTTGGGATGGTTTTCTTACCGTTTCTTAAAGCAATTTTTTAGTAAAAAGTTTTAATTTTTTAACTAGAAAGTTTCCTTAAGAAGCAGTAAGAAGTCGTCCCAAATGAAGCCTGAATGCGAACATCAATTATTTGTGCAGGATATAAATGAATGGCCGATCATCGATCCATTGCCCTCATATGGCCGTGGAAGGGATGCCCCTGGTGGAAGATATAGCAGCCTTATAATGGGATTTAATCTCACTGATGTGATTATCACTGGTAATCTAGTTGCTATTGACATTTTGGTATCAAAATTTACCCTTGTTTTCTGAATTTTGTGCAGAGCATAGTACCCAAACTCTTTACCAACCACTTTAATGTTTTGGAAACTTTAGAAAAAGGAGTATAAGGCTTCATTTGGGACGGCTTTCTTCCTGCTTCTTAAAGCAATTTTTTAGTACAAAAATAACTTTTTAATACAAAAATTAAAGTTTTTGTACTAAAAAATTGTTTTAAGAAGCAGCAAAAAAGCCGTCCCAAACGAAGACTAAGGCTTTGTTTGGAACGGCTTTCTTTATGCTTCTTAAAGCAGCTTTTTAATACAAAAGTTAGAATTTTTGTACTACAAGGGGTTCTAATTTTTATACTAAAAGGTAGCTTTAAGAAGCAGAAAGAAAGCTATCCCAAATGAAGCCTAAGGCTGAAGTTGAACATATAGGATATGCAGATATCTAAATATATTTTTCCAGTATTGGACATTATATAGGGTTCCCAATCACACAAAAGTGTCAATCTTATCTCTTCGTTTATCATACCAAGAATTACATTTTTCAGGTGACAATGGAACTGTCGATGGTCAGGGAGACTTCTGGTGGGCTAAGTTCCATCATAAGCAACTCAAGTACACCAGGGGCTACCTTGTTGAACTTCAGTACTCAGATCAGATCTTCATATCAAATCTTCTGTTCCTGAATTCTCCATCCTGGAACATCCATCCAGTTTATAGCAGGTTTGATTGTTTTCTTTGAATAAGAGAATATCTTCACAATCTATAAGATTTGTCCTCTTATTTCATTATCTGTGATTTCTATCTGAACAATTGCAGCAACATTGTTGTGAAAGGCATTACAATCTCTGCTCCAGTTCATTCTCCAAATACTGATGGCATCAATCCAGGTCTCTCTTTTGTTTTACCCATTAAATCTTGTTCCCGCCATTTTCGCCGTTTAAACATCTTCACTGCTACAGATTCATGTTCTCATGTTCGAATTGAGGATTCCTACATTGTGTCGGGAGACGATTGCGTTGCCATAAAGAGTGGCTGGGATGAGTATGGCATCGCCGTCGGAATGCCTAGCGAGCACATTATTATCCGTCGTCTCACCTGCATTTCACCAACCAGTGCAACAATTGCACTGGGGAGCGAGATGTCCGGTGGCATCCAAGATGTTCGTGCCGAGGACATAACTGCTATTGACACCGAATCTGGTGTACGAATCAAAACCGCCATCGGTCGTGGGGGCTTCGTCAGGGATATATTCGTTCGACGCATGACTCTCCATACAATGAAGTGGGTCTTCTGGATGACTGGCAACTACAATTCTCATCCTGATGGAAAATATAATCCTGAAGCAATTCCAGATATTGAAGGCATAAACTATAGCCATGTTGTAGCTGAAAATGTAACTACTGCAGGAAGACTGGAAGGCATAGAGAAGGCACCATTCAAGGGGATCTGTATATCCAATGTGTCAGTTGAAGTGAGGAAGGCTAAGAAAATCGCATGGGTTTGCGAGAATGTGGAGGGTGTATCGAGCGGTGTGACGCCGGCGCCTTGCGTCGCATTGAAGGATGAGGGGATGGAAGCAACTGATTGCCCATTCAGAGAGGATAGGCTTCCCATAGAAGATGTGGAAGTGAAGGACTGCTCATTACCATTTAGTTACAGACTCTGAAGTGCTGCAGTGAGAACTTGGCTTAGTATAGATTGTGATTAACATTATGGGTTCTGAATTCTGTATTATCATCTGGAAGATATAGAAAATATGCCTCATAAGTAAGATTTAGTGTAATACTGGACTAAATGCCTCATGAGATTGATCTCCATCGCTTATGAATGAAATATTGGCTTTATGTTCTCAAGTTATACAATATGTAATGAACAGACTACTGATGGAGTTATAATATGCAGTTCTAATTGCTTGTTTTGGCACATTAACCAAGGTGATTAGTCAAACATGATTGACATGCAAGGGATTCTATTTCTTACATTTATACAATACTGACAATCTTTCTTTGATGCAACCCACTTATACTTTATGTTTGTGATTAAGGCTTCGTTTGGACATCTTTCGTACTGTTTCCTAAAACAGCTTTCTAGTATAAAGTTTTGTAATTCAAAAAAATTTTGTGCTAGAAAGTTGTTTTATAAAACAACAAAAAAATTATCCCGAACGAAGCCTAAATTTACTCAAAATTTCAAAAAAATAAATAAAAAATCATTCTTTTATGAAGAATTTGTTAGGGACAGCTTCCTTATTGCTTTCTAAAGAAGCTTTTTTGTATAATAATTTCTTGAACTATAAAACTTTCTATTAGAAAGCTGCTTTAGAAAGTAACAAGAAAGCTGTCACAAATAAAATCTAAAATTCACTTATCCCATAGCTAGAAGACTCAAACATTTTAGAGGAGGTAGGGGTGTAAATAGATGCTTCACATTTCAATAATTTTTTGCTACAACCACCAAGCATAGTTGGAGCTAGGGGTGTAAACGAGTTGAGTTTTGGCACAATCGAGCTGGACTCTCCATTCTAAACGAGTTCCTGCTTGTCTAGTTTTTCCCACCAGATTTTGATTTTCCAGCCCAAATTTCTCGTTCTCTTTTGATTTTCTCGCCCAGTTTTGAGGAGGCAAAAGGTTTTGATTTTTCCACCCAGTTGGACCTATTATTTCTGCAATAATGAAAATATAAAATGGTAAAGTTGCAATTTTTTCACAGTAATAAATGCTCTAATATTAATATTAAAAGCGAGCTTATTTAATAGGTTTGTCAGCCCAAAGCCAGCTTATTTAATATTAAATGATTTAATTAAATCATTTAATATATATATAAATAAATAAAATATTCGAGCCGGCTCATGAGCTCACGAGCCGAGCCAGGCTCAAGGTCGAACTCGAGCTGGTTTATTAAATAAGCTCGACTCGTGAGCTCGATAAGCTCAGCTTGCGAGCCTATAAACAAGTCGAGTTAGAGCCGGCTAAGCTCACTTACACCCCTTGTTGGAGCTGTTGAGCAAAATAATGAACATATAATGCCTGAGGGTTATCATTAAGTATTAGTACTTTCAAACCATAGAACTCCTCTCACATATTAGATGCCCACATCATATCTTTGACCATAGATCCTTTGTATGTTCAACAAGTGTTTTAAAATTATACTTTCAATGGAAGCCTTTAGTGTTATTGCATGAGTTGATGCAACATGTTTAATTTTTATAAACCATTCAATAACTTGCCCCAATTTATTAATATATTTCACTGCAATGGTTAATTATTCTTTCGTAGAAACATCTTAGGATTCATCAACTATAATTAAGAAGTACGAGTCACCAATATCTTTTTTTATATATTAATATGAACTAAAGTTCCAGCAACAATGACACAACAAATTTCTTTTTGGACATTTGGTGAAGTTAACTTTAAATTGGAGCTTGCATATGTAAAGGTAACTATTTATATTTGTTCATTATGGTTATCAAGGAAATCAAGTAGCTCTAAATAATTTCCTCTATTATTTGACTCGGATGAGTCGCCATGCCAATAATATGATAATTCTTGATGTAAGGAAATCGTACATAATCCATTACTGCAGTCATATGATCATATAATCTTTTTTATTTTTCTCATCTTTACTTAACTGTAAAGCAGGAAGATTGTGTATTTAATTCTTCATCAAATCTTCACATTTGTGTATGTCTTTGTTATGTGCACTATTATGTCTCTCTAACATGATTTAATAATAGTTTTTCTTTCTTCTTCCAATTCTCAAACCCTTCCCCAATAAATGAGTCTCCACTAGCTTGGCCTTTAATAACAATATAGGAAAAACACCCAATACCAGCGGCCTTGACCGACGGTATATGGCCGCCGGTAACACTGGCGGTGTTGCAGGTGGTTTAGCCGCCGGCTACTACCGGCGGGTAAATCGGGGGCTTTTTTGGTTTAGGCCGCCGGTAATACCGGCGGTCCTGTAACCACCGGATACACCACCGGACATTAATAGGACCGACAGTTTACCGGCGGCGTGGACCGCCGCTGTTAAGTAAACTCATTACTGGCTGTCCAGACCGCCGGTAAGCCGTCGGCGAATAAAGCCGCCGGCAAAAACCGTCGGAAACATGTTTCCTACGCCATTTTTTCCGACGGTTTGAGCACCGCCAGAAAGCCGCCGGTGGATCTGAAAACCGCCGGTGTTACCATACAAGCCGCCAGAAAAACCGCCTGTTTTGTTTGATTTTTCTGTAGTGTAATTTGTTTATAGGGTTTGAATAAATAACAATAAAGATAAAAAAAGCACCATATCTCTGTATGTTGTAATCTAACCAACCATGATATTTATCAAACCAATTTGAATTAAATCAACATTCAATATTTGCAATTCATGTTTGGGGGAAATGATGACTTATTGATTGAAGAGGTCCCTTCAAAAGACAAGCTCTTCAAATTTTGTCTCTATTGTTAACATTGTAAGTCCAAAATGTAGGTTGAAGTCCTAGATCAATTGGGAGATTGATAAACAAGCTAATGTTATGCATTGTAATATATACAATCTTGAGCCTTGCCCCTAATTTAGAAATTTAGAATTATCTGATTATGTTACCACATAAATAAATCAGACCTTCAATGCTTGCAATTAGCTCAAAATGTCTTAATTGATCCCGAGCAAACATCCTATTGACTATTATTACTTATAATAAGTGGGTGCAATTGTCGTCGTGCCCATCCACATTACTTGGTTCCGCCCTTGGCAGATATCGTGCATTAATGATACTTTATAGTATAAAAAAATATTAAACTTTCTATTATTCTATTAATTATAGTTATAATATTAATTAATTTATATTTATTCATATTAATGAGTAATTATTCTATTATTATAATATTGTATCCAATTAGCATAATAAGTATAATTAACTAAAAAAGATATTTATAAATGTTTTTTAAATATATGAAAATAATTTATAGGTGTCTCAAAAAATAATTGATTTTATATTCAAAAATAAAAATAAAAATATAATAACCAATCATATATTTTTGATTAGTTATCTATTTAAAAAAAAAAACTGAGAATAATAACCCATCAGAAACTTCGAAAAGCAGGTCAAGGTCTACTCTACCGGCGTGCAAAATTCATTTCCCTCTCTCTCTTTCTCATCGGTGCTTGATATCGCGCTGAGAGATGACGACGGCGGCAAGACCGACGTGGGCTCCGGCGAAGGGGGGAAATGAACAAGGGGGAACGCGAATTTTTGGCCCATCGCAAAAATACTCCTCCAGGGATCTCGCTGCTCATACAGCGCTGAAACCGAGGTTTATTTTCTTTATCCAGCGAACCCTAATCTTAGATTTATCTTGAATATAGATCTGATGCATATTGTTTCTTTTACCATGGGAAGTGTTTTGTCCTGTATTTCTGATGATGATCGGTGATTTCGTTGTTGCAGAAAAGAAGGACAGGATACCCAGGATGAGGTGCAGAGGAGGAACCTGCGACAAGAGTTGGAGGAACGAGAAAGGAGGCATTTTTCTTCCAAAGACAAATCTTATAATGGTATGCGAGGTTTTTGGAAATTCTGTTTTGTGCATTTCTCAATTTACTCTGCAAGCTTAAAAATTTATTTTTTTACGCTGTCATTAGATTGCGGTTTTTTGCTGTTCTTTTATGTTGCTTCGGTCTCTCGTCACCTACTTAATGCTTAATTTTTCTATTGTGATTTCAGAGGACAGGGATAGGAGGAAAGGAGCAGGGACAGGGCAGCTTCTTCTTGAAGGTCAGAACTGCTTAAACAAGGATTGCCATCTTTAATTAAAAAAAAGTATCTTATTTTGAACTATATGATCTAATTTCTTTATTTGAGGTCATCACGCATACTTGAATTCAGGAGGAAAAAGAGATGTGGAGGACCGTATTGTTCCCCGGAGTATAGATGCTGATGATTCTGATGTTGAAGTTAAAAGTGACGATGAGAGGTGAGCATCCTTGTCCAATGTTCAAGAAACTTTCCTATTTAAACCTATACTATTATTTGAATCTTTTAATGGTTGCCTGGAGTTTAATTAAGAAGATTGCTTTCTGCTTTTGCATATGTTATGTTGCCAATTTGAAACTAGTTAGGGCATCTCCAACCGAAAATCACATTTTTCACTCCAAAATGCAGTGAAACTAAAAAATGGTGGGATTCATCTCCAATCGAACTTCATTTTGTGCCCTTTGCAAAAGGTATCTGTCTTTCTTCTCTTTTGCGCGTTTCTTCGGCAAATCCGGTAGAGATAGAAAAATAACGCAGTCGCACTGTTCACCCACAACCAAATACCGTAAGTTTTGTCATTCGGCTGGAGCTCGCGAGCGAGGCTATTCATGCGTTTGGAGTTCAGTTGGAGAAGGCCTTACCTGATTGTAGTTAAAAAAAGTCCTCTTCAAGCTAACGATTTTGTTCCGGCTTCTTTATAGATTTGGACCTTTGAAATTTACTTTCAAGTGTCTTATTTCATCCTTGATTGTGTATGCATTTCTTTCATTTTGAAGTATCTATGTAAAAAGAAAGCCTTTGTTTTTATTTTGATATTATTGCCAAGTTACCTGTTCACCCATTACCTTAGAACCTTTGTGAGGCCAGGAAAAGGACTGAAGCTTCAAGTTGTTGGTTTTTAATACTTTTATTATTAGAAGTTGCTTTATGGGCTGGTTTCTGTTCTAGAATCAGGGGAGGTCTGTACTACACCCTTTAATTTACAGATTTAAATATATGAATGTTCGAAGGGGCTTTTTGGTGGAGATATTGTTCACCCTCAGGTGATTTGACTTGCAAGAGTATATCTAGGAGTTTCTTTAATAGAAAGGTGCATGAAACTAAGAGGTCTTATTGATTTGGATGGAAAGGAAAATAAACATGATATTTAGATATCACTTTGGATTAACTGTGAAGTTCTACTCCTACGGTCAACTATTGACAAGTAGCCCATCTATGGCTGAATTCTCGTACACCAATTAACAAAAACTCTGCCTAATTAAGCAATCTACATGATCAGAACAACTCTTCCTCTTGATTATCATCCTAGGTCAAAAGTCCAGGTGGTTCTGCTTTCCATACGCAGTCCTTCAAGGATGAATTTGTTTCTAGTTTTTTTTATCAGTTGAAAAGCTATATTTTTCTCGCAATCCCCTTTTTATCATGCCCTATTTATTTTACTAGCATTTTGTCTATTCTAGGTGGCTTGTATCTCCAATAAATTGCGTGCCCGTCTATTTTGTCAATATAAAAAAATAAGTTTTTGTCTTCTTCTATGGTTCTATCATAAGTATTCAATGTAGTACTCAAGCAAGTTTTTTTTAACTTCCTCTATTCTCTGTCCTCCACACTTGTCTTCTTTATCTTCTACATCCTTTCAGAATTCTCTGTCTTCATCATTCTTATTCTAAGGATTATTTTATTCAAACCATGATGATTTTTAAATATGAGATGGCTGTATAAAGAATATTATATTGGTGCCATCTCCTTTCTCCCCCTCTTCATCCACCACCCCTCCTACTCCTCCACCACCAAGTGCTAAACCTCCACCATCCAATCCCTCCTCAAGCTCCACCACCGGCTTCACCTCATCCTTCCCCAACCGAATTCTCCCAAACCCCACCACCATGCCGCTGACCCTAGTGCCCATCCACCATTAATGATGGTTAATGTCATCATCATCACCTACCTAAATAACATCCCTTGATTTTGGAAGAGAACTCTTCAATTTGAAATTCAAATTTTGAAATTTCAAATTATTCCTAATTTGTAAAAGCCATATTTGGAAAGTTTTAAATCACATTTAATTTAATTTTAAATTGAATCGGATTTAATTTCCCTTTTCTTTATTTTGAAAGCTAACTAAAGAAGCTTTTAAATCTTCACCCCTCCCCCTCTCCCTCCTACATGATGTCGGCCGCATGTATGGCTTTTCCCCCATTAATCCCCAATCAATGCATTTGTCATAATTAATTTGAAATCAAATTTCAAATTAATTTCCCTCCAAACCTACTCAAATCCTGAAATTAATTTCAGGTTTGGCTTAAAACTCCTCTCCCTCTCTCTCCATGCCGCCGACCCCATGCTTGCCCCCCCCCCCCTTAATGCTCATTCAAGGCCCTTAATTGCAATTAATTTGAAATCCAAATTTCAAATTAGTTCCCTCCATTTTTACTAAAAACCTGAAATTATTTTCAGATTTTGAGATTAGAACACCTCCACCTTAACTTAACCCAAGCTCATTCAAACATAATTCCCCCTCCACCCGCCACCTCTACGGGTGTCAATTTCTGACCCGACCCGAGAACCCGAACACGACCCGAAAAATCCGGGTTCGGGTCAACCTGTTTGTTAAACGGGTCGGGTTCGGGTTCAAAATTTTGACCCGTTTGAAAAACGGGTCGGGTTCGGGTTGACCCGACAACCCGCGGGTCAACCCGTTTAACCCGGTTTCTGCCCTACTCGCCCAGTTGTGGGTCGCCCTCCGCCCTCGATCGCGATTCGGATTCGCGATCTTGCCCTCGCTGGCTCGCCCTCCGCCCTCGCTCCGTCGCATAACAAGCTCTCGCCTCGCTCGCAAAGACACGAACCGCTCGCGATCCGCGACTCCGCCCTCGATAGCGATTCGGATTCGCGATCCCGTCCTCGCTGGCTCGCCCTCCGCGACTCCGTCCGTCTGTCGCTCGGCGCTCGCGAAGAAGCGAACTCGCTCCGCCTCGCTCGCGAAGACACGAACCCGCTCCGCCTCGCTCGCGGGTCGGGTCGGGTCAACCCGCCAACCCGGCCGGGTCGGGTCCGGGTTGAAATGTCCGACCCGTTTGCAAAAACAGGTCGGGTTCGGGTTGACCCGTTTAGATCCGGATCGGGTCGGGTTCGACCCGAACCCGACGGGTTGACCCGAATTGACACCCCTAGCCACCTCCTCTACCTTTTCTTTCCATCGGTGCTCCTTCACCTCCCGGCAAGAATGCATGGCGGATCCGGAGCGTGATCACGGATTTGCGTATGACTTTCAAGGAGACATAGACGCCGTCCATTCGCCATTCTTTGACATTAGGTTCGGCTTCGACCACATCGTCGAGGATTACCTTAACTGTATTCTTCCCACCCTCGTGGACGTCATCGACGAGCAACTTCCGGCCGACGATTGGATCATCAACGGGCGTCCACCATCTTCCCCAAATCCGGCTTCTTCCCCGGTGACTAGTCCTCTCGGCATCACTTGTGTGATAGTGGCATCTTTAAGCGTGTTTGCCATCCTCCTCCGCTAAGCATCACTTTCGGAGATTGAGTGAAGGATCTCAAGGCGAACTATCTAGATTTTAAACTTGAGGCTTTTGTTACATTTGCTATTTACATTACCTATTAGTCATTGGCTGTTATTTTGCATGTCCTATTAATCTCAAATTATAACCTATTGCCATGGTTTAAAATTGCGCAATATGAGGCTCGCCTTGAGGCCCGCCTTTGCGCAATTCCAATAAAAAACGCATCGATGCTTATGCCTCGAGTTTTTTTTATGAGGCTTGCGCCTCAACTTGGTTGAGGCCCGCCTCGCCTCACTGGCATGAGGCGTACGCCTCACGTTATATATATTAAAACTTACATAAATCTTGAAGTAAATGTTCGACATTGGACTCTATAGGAGAGGAGGAAGGGGAGAGAGCAATTCACCAGAATGATGATTCAAATGAAGAACCCCTTAATGATTACTGCTGATGACTTATGAGTTCTTATGTGATATGTCATTGCTATTTATTTTTGGAAATTGGAATATATTTTAATGAAAAAAATACTAGGATTTGGGAAAGATAGAATTTTGAGTTGAACTATCTTTCATATTGTCTTATTATTGAGATATTTTGATTTCACTTCATACCTTATGTTTTTTTATGTTTTATATTATTCACTCATTAGTATATAAAAAAATTATCATTTTATGTTTACGCAATCTTTTGATTTTGAGGCTTACGCCTCAAAACGCCTTGAGGCTTACGCCTCGCCTCACGAATGAAAAATGCCTCAATACCCGAATACGCAATTTTAAACATTGCCTATTGCTATTGTTTAATCACTCATGTCATCTTCTTAAACTTTCATTTGAGTAAACTAAGAGTTTGTTGGTAGTAAAGCAACGTTTATTACTTCTATTAATATCTTAATTGCAATTCTTGTCTTTCGCATTTAGTATCACATCAGCTGCTCCATCAATTATGAGATCACTAGCATTTTTTAAAAAAAAAGTATTGGGGGATGTTATTCTCTCAATTGCTTTTCTCATTGATATTATGTCATCAAGAATCCTAAAATTTAAAACTCTTTCCCAAACCCTCGCCCATTCCTACCCCACAATTAATTTTTTTTCACCATTATTATCAAAGTGCCATATTGCTCTTCTTTTGTGTACATTTTCTTCTCGTCAAAGAAGTAAATTAAACAAAAAAATCATAAAAATGTATTTTTATAGCTATTTTTCTCACTAAGAAGGATAGAAATGTTATTATCCCAGTTCAAAAAGAAAGAAAGAAAAAAAAAAAAACTACACTTTAGACATAACATTCTAAAAAAATCAGTCATTCTTCCCCAAATCTCAAATTCAGGGGAAGAATGCCAGCTCTCTATATGAATGTGAATTTTATGAGAATATCAATCCCACCTTATTGGTATCAAATCCTATACCTTTACCCATATGACTGTCAGCATTTTGAACATAACATACAATGAGCTAAGTACAAGGGGTTGATCTATTTCAAATGACGTGATAATTAAACCAACAAGGCAAAATAAATCATTTCTCTGGACCAAAATCCAATACATTACCTAAGTCCTGACATCAATTCATGAGGATAAGGTAATTCCAATGATTATCTAACCTCGTCTATTGTTGCTCTGATGAAAAGCATAAATTGCTTTCATCATCTGATTATTCATATTTATGCAAACTATCTTCAAAGTTATATGTCTTTACTACAAGTCTTTCAGGCATAAAAATTCAAAACAACATTCAAGGATCATTAGAAGTACTTCAATGAAAAAAAATGGTGTTCATGAAGAAAACTAGGCTCTTAAAAGAAATTGTATGTGGAATCTTTCAAATCTCTTAAAGTAAAGAAACCTGTTGGATGCATATAGATCTTCAATGTGAAATACAAAGCCGATGGAAGTGTTGAATGATACAAAGCAAGGCTAATTGCAAAAAGTTTCACTCAAATCAATGGAATTGATTATGAAGAAATCTTTGTTCAGCTGTTAAAATGAACACTATTAGGATAATTATCTCTCTTGCTACTAATTTAAATTAGCCACTCTATCAAATAGATATAAAATGCATTTTTGCATGAGAATTTACAAGATGAAGCTTTATATTTTCCTCATTGATTTCAGAGTAAGAGTAGCATGAACCAAATTTGTAGACTTAAAGAAATTTATATGGCTTAAACCAATCACATCAAGTTTTGTTCTACAGATTTGCAGGAGTAAGAACAACCCAATTTTCTGTCTTTTCACACCCACACATGCTTGGATACCTTTGTCTCTCTTCACTTAGGCTTCATTTGGGGCGACTTTTTTATTGCTTCTTAAAACACAGTTTTAGTACAAACGAAGCCTTAGTCTAGTTCGGTAAATCTGTAATTTGGGTTATTTATTTTTTCCATTTAGTTTATTACTCTTTCTCTATTTATGTATGTGTCTATGGTGCACTTTCTGTATTTTGTGCTTGCATGGAGCCACAATGTGGGTTGAATGTTGGCTTTGCATATGATTTATTGCTTAACGCACTTACGATTTGACAAAGTTATTATAAACCTTTATCCTGTGCCTGGGGCAAGTATGGCGCATATCAAGATACAATCTTTTTTCCGTTCTTTGTCCTCAGAAGCAGTCACTTATCAAGCGACAACCATTTTACCTTGAGTAGTCCTCGTATGTCGCAAATCATCCTGCAAACTGTTTACAGTAAATATCAACTGTTATAAGCTTACGTGTCCCATAAAAAATCAGGGATACATTTTCAGTACCATTAGTCTTCTCAATGCTTAGACCTGTAGAAGTGCCTAGCGGAGCTGAGTGATTACAATCTTCTTTATCTATTTATTTTCTTATCCATTTTGAGCAGAATTGAAAATGATAGGGTCTTAAGATCCTTTCCAATCTTCTTTAATTTATTTTTACTGAGGTGGGGCGGCAAAATTGTGCATTACTCAAGTCTTGACTAAACCTACTCATTGTTGCACAAAGAAATCAATATAATTCTCTTATTATGTAATTTGAATCTTTTTTGAAATTCAATTATTAATAAGAAATAAAATATAATGAAATCATACTATCTAATCACGTGGTCAATATACGCTCCTATCATATTATACCATAATGATGTACTTCAATTAAAGTTTCTTTTGTTTCAACGACGTAAAGTTATTAACTAAATCTTCTGTACAAGAATAAATGAGCATTTAGTTAAGGCTGTTAAGCTACTTGCTATATAAAAAACAAAGTTAGCTAAGGCAAGTAAACAACCAGGCAATATTCAAGCTTATTCAGTTATTATTGAGTTCATGAACATAAATGAGCCTTAAGAGAAAGTTAATGTTCAAGCTTTTTTCTTTTTTTCTATGGTTGAACTTCATTAATCATATTCAAGATTGACCCGTTTTCTCAGTAAATGAGTATAAATAAGCTTTAATCTAATGAGTATCAAGGTTTTCATTCTCTTTCTATTGAATGTATTAGGTTGCTTACACTCCTTTCAGTCTAATTCTTTCTTTGTGTTATCGTTTTCTGTTATTTCCAACGTAAATAACAATGGCATGCAAAGTTATAAATTCTATTTTTTTTCTAAGAATCCACTAAATGTTCTTTTATTTGGTTTTATTTATTTGTTTTTCACTCTTTTGCTATTTCCTTGGATTGAAGTTTGGTTCTTTTTGTTAGTGATGATGATGATGATGAGGATGACACGGAAGCTTTAATGGCAGAGCTTGAGCTGATTAAAAAGGAGCGAGCTGAGGAGAATCTTCGCAAGGTATACTCTCAGCTCTTATCTGTTTCTCAAAACTGCCTTCTATTTATTGTTGTTGATCTGTTGGCAAAATAGTTAAAACGCCCCCAGTAAATTGTGCTTATTTGCAGCAGTTTTTCTAGACATGGTTTTTTCATGCTTTAGGATCTGTGTTTTGGATACAACTGCGAATTGGTTGCTGGTTTATAATATTTTCAACTATTTATTGTTTCATATAATTTGGTTGACTCTTTAAAGTTTATTTATTTAACTATCTCAATTGTTTAATTATCCAAATTGATGGATTTTTTTTTGTAAAAAATAATTGAATGGGATATTTTCAAAGATAATGCATTCATAGGATACCGAAGATATAATCTAGGTGCTCCTATCAAATATCTGACTATATGGTTCACTGCAACCAAATAAAACTCCTTAAGATTTGCCTAAACTTGAGTACACAAATTAACAAATATGATATTAAGTCAGGTTGTAATTAGGTGTAGCACTTAAAGCAATTAGAATGTTTTCCAATTTCTAGCTATTTTCACAAATGGCCTGGATATAGGGTTCTATACGTTTACATTTCAGATCAATTGCCCCTTTATAAAACTTGGGAGTCTACATATCTACCTTTCCTATTATTTTCTAGTTTATTTGAGGGACTCATGAGGGTTCTTATTGATTTGAATTCCGTTATATCAAATCTTGTAATAAGTTCATTTTTATAAATGCTTTGACAGATGAGTCTGCCATCCTTTTGCTTCATAGAAGCTTAAGAAAGAACTCAAAGAAGTTGAGTTCATCTAATGCTCATTTCAAATTCCTTCCCCATATGTTTTCGAACTTTTAACCAACAAATTCATTAATTTCAATATATTATTTATATAAGTTCATATAATTATTATATTCTAATCAATCTACTTAATAAAGAGGGTTGCATCTACTCTATTTTTTACAAAACTCACATCTATGGAAAAACTCTCACATCAAATCTCTCTCTCTCTCTCTCTCTCTCTCTCTCTCTCTCTCTCTCTCTCTCTCTCTCTCTCTCTACTTTGGATAATTATGATTTTTACTAATAAATTGATTTAACTTTTCTTATATGATAATGATTCAAAAGTTATCCTTTAAAGCTTCATCCATATATTTGGGTTCTATTTCAAATATTAATGCTTCTCATTTCTCAAATTACTCTTATACTTAATACTTCTATGATTAAATCCTTAAGATGCTGTGTACTCGTTCCTTTTGTAATTGGGAAATGCTAAAATTATATTTTTAGTCGTACAAGTTCATCTTTTGAGCACTATCTATCATAGCTGTCAATGGCTCAAAATAGCGCGCGCCATGGCGCATGGCGCACGGCGCGGCGCGGCGCACCTACGACGCCATGTTCATGGCGAGGCGCATGTGTTTAAAATAGCGCGCGCTATTTGCGCCACATGTGAGCCATGGCGCATTGCGCACAGCGCAAAATAGCGCGTCAAATTGTTTTTAAATTTTCGTATACTTATGAATGTTTTTTATATTTAAATATATATATATATATATATATATATATATATATATATATATATATATATATATATATATATATATATATATATATATATATATATATATATATATATATATATATTTTAAGATAAACGACTATTCATTGCCCTAATTTCACGAAAGATTTTCTGTTTGCTGCATCCGCCGAACACATCCCGCAGTCCCTAAGTCGAGGTCGTTGAATCTATCCCGAAGTCGAAGGTTTTTTGTTTTTTATTTGCTGCATCCGCTACTTCCGTCGAATCCAGCCGAATCTGTCCAGAAGTTGAAGTTGTTGTTTCCGCCGAATCGTCCCGCAGAGCAGTGCTTCTGCCTAATCCGCCCCCTCCTTCGTCTGTTCCAATAAAAAATCTTACCAGCTGACTCTGATTTGCAACCTCCAACTATTCCGCACAGCTCTGTTGTTTTGCACGGCTATTTCTTACAAGAATTTACAACTTAACAGGTATACTCGGTACCGCTAAGTAAATGCTCGGTACAGCTATGTATATGCTAGATACCGCTCGGTACCGCTAGTTACTTGTTCGGTACAACTAGGTACCAGCTCGGTATAACTAGGTACAAGCTCGGTACAACTAGGTACAAGCTCGGTACAACTAGGTACAAGCTCGGTACAACTAGGTACACACTCGGTACACACTCGGTATTGCTAAGTACATGCATGATACTGCTCGGTATTGCTATGTAAATGCTCGGTACTGCTCGGTACAGCTCGGTATTGCTAAGTACATGCATGATACCGCTCGGTATTGCTATGTACTGCTCGGTACAGCTCGGTACTGCTCCTAATTTCCATACAAACGAACTTCAAAATTCCTCTTATAAATAAATTTTGTTCCGGGGGCGCTGCCCCCTGAAACCCCCGCAAGGGCGCTGCCCTTTGACCCCGCGACCTGACCGGGCAGGTCGAACCCCGCCAGGGGGCAGCGCCCCCTTGGACCCCTGGCAGCCCCCATATTATGTTTCTTGGACAATATTATATTTCTTTTATCTAAATTTGTTTGTTTTAGGTGATCATAAAATGTCAGATTCAGTTCAATCTTTAAAAAAAGATCCAGCATGGAAATATGCTATACTAACAAATGAATCCGACAACAACAGTGTGACATGCATTTTTTGTGGTAAAATAACAAAAGGAGGAATTACACGCCACAAACAACACCTCGTTGGGGGTTTTAGGAATGCAAGGTCTTGCTCTAATTGTCCCGAGCATGTGAAGTCTGAAATTAAGACATCCATGTTGAAAAAAAAAGATTTAAAGGAACAGTTTAATGACATATCAAATGTCAACCTTGCTGAAGAAGAAGAAGAAGACTTTGATGTGATGACAGATGATATTTTAGTTGCTAAACCGTCTAAAATGTTGCGGACAAATAAATCTAACACATCTAGTCAAGGATCAACATCTACATCTATCTTCAAAACATCACGACCTAAAGGTCCATTAGATACTTTCCTTACACCAAATCCGGAAGATGTAGTAAAACATAGAAAAGGTTAGTTTAACAAAGAAATGGATGCAGCTAAAACGGAAATGAGGGGAAGGGTTGTTCAAGTGTTCAGTAGATGGATGTATGATGCTGGGATTCCATTTAATGCTGTGAACTATGATAGTTTCCCTGCTATGGTGGAGGCACTTGGGCAGTTTGGACCTGGAATGAAACCTCCTAGTTATCATGAGATAAGAGTTACTTGTTTGAAGAAAGAGGTTGGACATACACATGAGCTATTGCGACGCCATCAAGAAGATTGTGTACGATATGGTTGTTCTCTAATGGCAGATGGATGGACGTCAAGGAATGGGAAAAGCTTAATCAATTTTCTTGTTAATTGTCCAAGAGGTAGTGCGTTCATAGAATCAATTGATGCTAGTTCTTTCTCCAAGAATGCTGTGAAAATGTTTGAACTTTTTTGCAAGTATATCGAGGTTATTGGACCACATAATGTGATCCAAGTAGTCACTGATAATGCATCCGAAAATGTTCTTGCAGGTTTGTCACAACTTTTATTCTAAAGTTATGTTATTTCATGAAGAATTTGTGTACATCTTAACTTAAATTATAATGACATAACATGAAAATTATTGATGGACAAATATCCTCACATTTATTGGACTCCTTGTGCTGCTCACTGTTTGGATTTATTAATGGAGGACATTTTCAAAATTCAAAAGCTAAGACGATGCTTTGAGAAAGCAGTGGCAGTACACAGTTTTATATATTCTAGGCCTCGCTTACTTGAGTTAATGAGAAGGTGCACAAATCAAAGAGCACTAGTCAAACCCGCAAAAACTCGCTTTGCAACAGCTTTCTTAAATTTACAACGTTTTCATCAACAACAACTGAACTTGAAGAAAATGTTCACTTGTGAGGAATTTATCTTGGGTCCTTATGCGAAAGAGGCTAAAGCAAAACAATCTCAACATACAATCTTACAGCAATCATTTTGGAACACTATAGTGTATGCCTTAAAAATAGCTGGTCCTTTATTAAAGGTTCTTAGATTGGTTGATGGAGAGAAGAAGCCCCCAATGGCTTACATATATGAAGCAATGGATAGAGCAAAAGAGACAATTGCTGCAAGCTTTAATAACAGTGATAAGTATTATCAAATTTTTAAAATGATTGATAGAAGATGGGAAGTGCAATTACATCGGCCTCTACATGCAGCGGGACATTTTTTAAATTCTGAATATTTCTTCAATAACCCTGATATTGCCAAGGATAAGGAAATAGCTGATGGTCTTTATCAATGTATTGGAAGATTATCTCAAGATGTAGCTGAAGAAGATAAAATCAGTAATGAATTAAGTTTATACATTAGGGGTGAATGACTTTTTGGTATTCCTCCAGCTGTAAGACAAAGAACTACCCGATCTCCAGGTATCATTATTTACAAAAAAATTAAGACTGATTTGTTATATAATATTGAAAAAAAATCATTTCTTCCAGCTGATTGGTGGTTGGCATATGGACAAGGAGCTCCCAATTTACAAAGTTTTGCTATCAAAGTCCTAAGTTTAACATGTAGTTCATCTGGATGCGAACGCAATTGGAGTATTTTTGAACATGTAAGTATTTTACAATGTATGTGTTGATTTTTTATATATGTTCATAATATAGTAATGTAATAATGTTTTAATTGCAGCTTCATAGTAAACGAAGAAGCAAATTGGATCATGGTCGCTTAAAGGATTTAGTTTATGTGAAATATAATAGAGCACTGATTCGGAGATTCAATCATCGTGATGTCATTGATCCTATTTCTTTGACTGAGATAGATGATGCAAATGAATGGCTAACAGGAAAATTAGATGATGAGTCCGATGAAGAAAATGACTTTATTGCTGGAGAGGAAGATTTAACTTGGACAAGTGTTGCTAAAGCTACTGGTGTTTATGATAAAAGCTATAATATTAGGGAAAGATCTAAAGGGAAAGAGAAAGAATCTTCAATTAGGCATGATGTTGCTATTGAGAATGATGATGAGGAGGGTGATGAAGAGGATTATGAAGTAGGAGACAATGTTGAAGAAGATAATGAAGCTTTTTTAACATTTGCTGATGATGATGATTCCCAAGAAGAGTAGATTAAATTCATATTTGATCTTTTTAAAAAATATTGTAATATTTGAATTATGAGATATTTGGATGTTACTTAGTCGAACTTATATATGTCATGGTTGTCTTTTATTATTATGATAGCTTGTCTTTCATTTTTTATAATATTTCATATTCATGCTTATTATTTTATATTTTTTATATTTCTTGCGCCATGTTCAAAATAGCGCGCGCCGCGCCGTGCGCTATGCGCCATGGCTCCAAATGGACCTTTGCGCCATGGTGCGCCATTCGCCGTTAACAGGTATGCTATCTATATCATACTGCCAATAACTTCTAATAGATTCATTAAATGAAACATAAATAAATTCTAATATTTGGAGTGTGGCCCCCGTGGTATTGCCTCTTACTACTTAAAAAGATGGTCTGGCTCTTCCAAAGAAAATAAAAAACATAAATGATTATTTTCAATTAATTGCTCTCTTATTCGAAAGTTTAAAAACTCTGCTATAGTCTATTATTCAAGAAAGATTTCGTCATTTGGCTTATGATCTAATTTTAAAGATTGGTCTTTTAATCATTCATCATAAAGCGCTTACATTGGAATTTGAAAATGTGAAATATTTGGTTCATATTCTTACATTGATCATAACACATCTTCTCGAAGATAATTTTATATTCAAACTATTAATGTATGGTGGAAATACGTTAGAATATTATACTAATAAATCGTAGATTTTAACAATTTCCATCAAGATTGTATTCTTCCTTTTGATTACCTGTCCTCCTAAGAGGGTCATAGGAACCAAGAAACTGTCTAATTCACTGTTCATTACAATTCTTTTCAAATAGATAATTATGAATTTCTCATCAATTTTCACTTGTAATGGATGAAATTAAATTACTTTTTAGCAAACCGATAGTAAGTCATTTAATGAACCACTCTTACTATATACCCAAATATATATGTTAAACTCACCAAAATGACAAATTCACATCTCTTACCTTCTAATCTAGGGACCTATGAATATAAACAATTTTTTCTTTGAAAAGAGTTTTTTAGTTTGTTTTTCTACTTGATATGTATTACATAAATGATCCATCACATAGTCAATCTTAGGCGGTCTGATAACAATATCATCTATAATTTTTTTGGTGTGTATGCTAGTATGCCATAATCAGAGATCATCAGTTGAAGATCTTTATAAAAATTTGAGATCATTTGCCTCAATGCCACTAATATCTTGCAAATTTTTTTTTATTACGCCTGTGTCTAACTACTACTACTACAACAACATCAAGCCTTTGTCCCATTACGTGAGGTCGGCTAAATGAATCCTATTTCTCCATTGTGTCATGTTAAAAGTCAAATTCTCGTTTAAATTTTATAAAGAAAGAACATTTCTAAATCTAATCAAGTCTTTTAAGGTCTACCTCTACCTTTCTTAGTATAAGCCAAATCTAATATCTCTACTTTCATAACCGGGTCAACGGAAGGCCGTCATTTTATGCCCGTGTCTAACTACCACAACAAAATCATTCAAACTAATAAATCACTAAGTTGTAGGGAAAAAAACATCATAACTCTTATTGCATAATTTGCCGATGCTAAATAAATTCCCATGTAAATCATAACCTTTGGGACCTTTTCAATGGTAGAAGATTGCTTAACAATTGTGCAAATCCCATTATTCCTTTGTTCCATGTTGGAAATCCTTTGTTGATCTCCTGTCATATGCCTCTAGTAACTGCTGTCCAATTATCCTGTATCTGTCAATCATGCCATGGAGGAATACCTATGAAAATAGTTCACTCTCTAATCTTTGGAATTCAAGCAAGTTTGAGTTCACCACTTCTAGAAAGATGTACTTCTCGATGCCATAAAAATGCAGATTGAGAGTAAGACTTCGTTTGGGATGACTTTCTTACTGCTTCTTAAAGTAGGTTTCAACTACAATTTTTTTTTTAATTTTTAACTAGAAACAGCTTTAAGAAGCAATAAAAAAGCCGTCTCAAACGAAGCCTAAGCCTCCCTCTTTCTAACTTTACAATTATGTTATATCTATCCATGCATAATAAAGAGTTGGAACTATGTGGATTACTCAAAAAACTTTGTAAAAGCCCCATTTCAATCGATCCTTTTCTTGGTCGCGTGTCAAGATGTGTATGTTATAAAGAAAATAGAATAAGTGAATTAATTATATTTTACAGGAAAATGTAGTCATTAAGGTTTTGTTTGTGGAAGCTTTTTCCCTTGCTTCTTAAAGCAACTTTAAAGTACAAAAATCTCAACTTTTGTACTAGAAACTTGTTTTAAGAAATAGTAAAAAAGCCGTCCCAAACGAAGCCTAAATATTCGCCATGAAAGTATGCTGGATTTGACTATTTGACATCCTTCAGCAGTTTATTTCCGATTTTCCGCCATTAGTGTTAGTTACTTCAGCACAATCATTCACACAAAGAACCAACTCTAATATTTCAGGAGAGACAGAAGCAGGAAGAGGATTTGAAGGTCAAGGAAGCCGAGCTTATGCGAGGCAACCCGCTGATCAATCTCAACAATTCATCTTCATTCAATGTCAAAAGAAGGTTCTTCACACCCACATCTGCACTTCTGAAGCCTGTCATATTATTTTACATTCTTCTTTTGCTGCATTGAATCCTCCTCACCACCTAATAATTCCTTCCATTCCAACCCATCAGGTGGGACGATGATGTTGTCTTCAAGAACCAGGCTCGTGGAGAAACCAAGGCACCAAAGCGTTTCATCAACGACACCATCAGAAATGACTTCCACCGCAAATTTCTTCAGAGGTACATGAAATGATCTCTCTGCGTAACTGTGGAAGGAAGCCTGCAGGGTCCTGAAGCTTTCTTGGATCTTTTGGTTGGTTTGTACTACATATTACTCTACATTAATCACTATGAAGCTATAGTTTTATCCTATAAATCAAGGATTTCATCATTTCTTCAAATTTGAACGCATTGATAAAATACTATTATGGCTTGCAGATAAATTTATGAAGTAATAGTTTGTTCTAGTCTTTGCTAGCTTGTTATTTATAGAATGTATATGTTAGGGCTGTCAATATTTGACACGACACAAAAATCCGACTCGGACCCGGCCCAATTTCAAAACGGGTCGCGATTTCAAAACGGGTCGGGTTCGGGTTGACCCGGTGGGTTGCCGGGTCAACCGGAAAACCTGTTTAATTAAAAAGATCCGAATTCCCGCTCGCTGCCCCTGCCCGCGCTGCCCGCTGCTCGCTGCCCCGCATTCGCTGCGGCTGGCCACGCCCGCATGCGGCGTGCCCCGCTACCCGCTGGCCGTTGCCCTTGCCCCGCCTACGCAAGCCCTCACTGCCGCCGGCAGAACCCACATTCGGGTCGGGTCAACTCGGCAACCCGTCGGGTCGAGTCCGGGTTCGGATTTCCGACCCGTTTGTCTACCCGGGTCTGGTTAGGGTCGACCCGTTTGAACCCGGATCAGTTCCGGGTTCGACCCGAACCTGACCCGTGACCCGAAATTGACACCCCTAGTATATGTGATATTGTGTAGTTAAATTTCAAAAATATAGTGATGTGTGATGTTATGGATTTTAAATGTGAGCTATTTTCAAAAATATTAAAGCTAGTGGTTTCCGATATGTGTGATTAGGCTTCGTTTGGACGCTTTTTTAGTGTTTAAAGTAGCTTTCTAGTACAAAAGTTTTAATGTTTATGTAGAGAGTTGCTTTAAGAAGCTATCTTTAAAGGATTTTTTAAAATCATTTAGTCAGTTATTTGATGATTTTAGTTGCATGAGAAAATTGTGATTTTAAAATGTATGGAGTTTTAAATATCTGGAAATTAAGTATATGGTGATTGATGATATATTGCTTTGATGAAATGTATGGTAACAATAGATTGTTATTTAAATTATATGGTCATGATATTATATACATAAAAGTTATAATTATTTTATGCGGTTTTTATATACATAATATTTAAAACTATATTATTTACTTATCTAACATCTAAAATTATCTATTTACATAAAGACCACTTAAAAGCTCTTTACCTTTCTAAAATACCACTCCGTTTTTGCTCCGTGAAAACCCATTCGATCCCTCGCTTCTTCGCTCGAAAGATAAATTACAGGACTTCATACAAACATCAACAGAAGGAATTCTATCATCTCTCGCAAATCCCTTCAACAAACACAAAATTAAGATCTCATAGCAACATAGATCCCCAAGCAGAGGAAACAAACAAAGCTCTTCACTGAGCAAACAGGGCAAAGGATATGAGAGAAGCGAATTGAGCATAGGAGCTCCGGTAAAAAAATAGCAGCTCCTTTCTCCATTGCTTCTCAAACAACAACATAATTTCTCAAACTTGGATATATGTACAATTTCTCAAAAAATTCAGTTGTGGTTCAAAATGAAAAAAATCTTATATGTAAAATATCAATTTGTTTCAATGATTTTTTGTTATAGGTAAGGATATCGATTTATTTATTTTTCTATTTTTAGGGTTTATACCTTTAGATCTCACAAACACCAGCCATAAACCTCCTTATCTGCTTCAGTTACTTGCATCGAACAGCTGAAACAAGAGTTTGGATGAGACAAGAGGCTATTTACCTAATCGATTTTGTTCTGTTTTAGAGGTAGAACAGACAGGAGGTTAGACGAGAGGCGTCAATGGGAACGGTGGGCTGCATTTTGACGGGATCAGAGATTCGTTTTGTTCTTCGACGGAATGAAGAAGATGAGCAAACGCTGAGGAAGATGAGTTTTGCACGCAAATAAGGGTATCAGGCGGATTTTCATGGGAGAGGAAACATAGTGGTATTTTAGAAAGATAAATAGCTTTTTAGTGGTATGTGTAAATAGGTAAGTTTAGGTGTTAGATGTGTAAATAATATAATTTTAAGTGTTATGTATGTAAAAACCCCTTATTTTATTTGCATAATTAGCATATAGTTTTTTTATTTATTCATATTAAATAATATGGAAAATATCAACTATATCTTTTTTTTGGAATGGATATTCACCTGTTGCCACCCCCGAAAGGGTGTTTAGTGGTGTGACTAATCATCGGCTGACCTAGAAGAGGCATCCATTTTAGAAATCTCTTGACCCGTATTTGATTGGGCTCCACTTAACAGACACTATTGCTCGAGGGGAATGAAGCACAGGTTGAAGGATTTTCAATCGTACTCGTTTATCAACCAAACTAAGCAACGATGTGTCTCATCTTTTTCATTAGCTATCTCTAATTGACATTGCTTGCCTTCTCCAAACACCACAACTGGTTGTTGCTTTCGCTACCAGTGGCACATGTTGCTAGCTTCATAGGCCGTCACAGCCTCCCTCTGCCTTGTCGCATAAATAGACTTATCCAATATTTAATAAAAAAATAATATATTCTAAATTTCAAATATATATGAAAGGGTAGAAAAGGCAGAGATAGAAAGAAGTTGGCTGACAGTCATAAATTGCGTGTGGGGCGGATCGTATGGATCAGCGGTGAGCACCACTGGACCGAAAGCTACGTGTCAGAGGCTGTCGTCTACTGTACCCAAAACCTTCTGTTTGAATAATATAAAAATTAGCTAGCATACATCCTTATCTAATTATTATATAATTCTTATCTATTTAGAAAAAAATATTAAATTTCTTTTTTATGTTATTTATGTTACAAATGATGTTTCTCTCCGTTTAAGGAACGTGTTGGTACAGTGTAGTAGACATGAACTATGGTAGAAGTTAGAGGAGCCTTAATACACTGGAGTTCATTTCCAATGTGTTCGGATGTTTTTTGTTTAACGAAAATGAAGTTGATGTATAGAATCAAAGTTGGTGTTGACAATGTGCATGTCTTATTGGTGATGACGTGCATTAATGTTGTGAGCAACTAGAGCTGTCAAAGTCAACGTAGGTTGGCCTCTGTGTCGACGACGAGCATCAACATTTAAGCAATGGTGTGCATCAACAACCTTATACGCGATGGTCTGTGTTGATGGAGAGCATTAGTCTTATATGTGATGATATGCATGGGTCAACACTGTTGCCGTTAATAAGGAAGAAAGTTAGCATGTGCTGGTGTACTTGGGTGATGTTAGTTGGACAACGATGTTTGAGAGATTGTCTAACGATAATTGTTTAGAGGCTACACCAAGCGATGATGGTCAAGAGGCTAAAGTCAAATGAAGGTGCTTAGGGGACTATAGTTTGGCAGTAGTGATTGGACAACAATTGACGAGTGATGATAATTGGGATATGTCGCCCCCTAATATCTATAATGAAAAAAATTGCATCTGTCTTTCACCAATTTCTTGTGATCAGCAAAAGGAATTATGCATGCTGTCCGGAGTCTCATATCATGGGATCCTTACGTTTACCTAAAATTATGTAAAATCACGTAATAAGCAAATAGCAAAGTAAGTAATTAAGATCTTATAAATGAAATTAATGCAAGATAAGATAGAATAATATGTTGTAAATCAAATTAAAAAATATTTGCATTAATGGATATATATTGGTTATCTGTATCAATAATCTGTCTATAACAAATCATATCTTAGTAATTTTTGTTTCATTCTTCAATCATTAACTCTAATCAATCAGTTAGTCAATCAATCTTTATCACTCAATCGATTCCATTCAAATCTTATAATCCATTCAACTCACATCAATATGTCAGTTATAGTCATGTTATCAATAGTAGTATTCAATATCAGTAACATAATTGTATAAGTAATAACATCAATATTCTCAGTGTCAGTCACAGTAACAATAATAAATAATAGTAATCAATAACAGTAATTAGTGTCCATCCATAGCATGTTTTAATCTTTCATTCTAATAAGTTACAAACATATGAAAGAGTATACATTTACCATCCTACAATAATCAAATATAAGATAAACAAATTATCTCAAATATTTCAAAGCTTTGATATTCTATTTCTTCACCATGTCTTTAATGAGTTAGGCTTTGTTTGGGATGGCTTTCTTATTATTTCTTAAAGTAGTTTTCTAGTACAAAAATTAGAATTTTTGTACTAATAAGTTTCTTTAAGAAGCAGTAAAAAAGCCATCACAAACGAAGCCTTATCTTATTATCCTCAACATCATTATCAAGCTTTATTAAGACATATTAACTTGTTCTACAAGTAATAATTTTTATGGGCATTGATAAGACATGTGGTGTAATTATTCTCAAAAAAGCAAGTCAAATGTTTTGTATTGACTAGTGAATAGTGGTGAATTTAATCATTGGTTTGCAAATAGTCTTAAAATTAAATGAGGGGAGACCTACCAAAAGAAATTCATGGTTGAGACATTCTATCACAAGTTCTCAATGATTTGTGCATCATATTATATTGACTCTAGTGCATAAAAAATTTAAGTTCAAGGTTTATTTTTTGGCATAGATCCATTGTATGAATAAAAGGATAATCTAATTAACCTCTTCCAATCAGTTAAACTCATAAAAAAAAAAAATCCAACTTAAAGATTACAAATATCAATCAAAATTAATTTGAAGTTGTTTTCAAATGTAAACTAATTTGCTCACTCTTACCCAATATAAATTCTAAATGACTTTACAAGTATTAGTATATATAGTTTAGACACCTAAGTAATGATCGATTCTATGGAGTTTCCTAAATTAGATATAGAAAATGTCAACATATTTTTGAAGTAGTTTATGATAATAAATAAATAATTTTATTGTATATTGGAATATTCATAATGATATAGATAAATTTTACATTTTATGTTTCTCTCTCACATACTAATAAGTTGACAATAACACACACATGATATATCATTCTATGTGACTAGAAAGGCAATAATATAATATAATATAATTGAACTATGGAATGAACCTCTTAGGATAGTAGTAGAGTTGGGAGGCGTTAAAGTAGATAATGCGTAGAGAGCATCAAACCACAATCAATAGAGAACAACGATTGTGTGATAGTGGCAATGCTTAGTGGTTCTCTAGATAAGATCAAGGAGATCAAGATTGAGAAGATATACACCATATGTTGTTTAGTTTTATGATTGATAGGAATCAAATATTAGCACTTGGAAGATGTCATACATTAGTTTTTGTGGTCATTAGACAAAGAGGGATGTCTAAAGTTAGAAGATGAAGGGTGATCAACTCGATTGTTGTCTTGATAGGAGGGTAGATTGAGTAATTAGGCAACCTTAAATGTTGATGTTGGATGTCGTTGATTAATGAATGATGAATTTTGGATATTGAAAAATGATCGGTGTTATCATTATCTTAAGAGGAAAGAATGTCATGCAACCTAGAAGTAGCTTGTTGTAGGACATTAATAGTTAAAAAAAAAAAAAAAACATTGAACATGAATCACCAATCGATATTAGCCATTAAAAATGTTATTCATTAGCAAATATTTATTTTGGCACACATCAATCATTGATCTTTGAATGGTGGTTGGAGTGGCCATTCTCCTGCTAGGAGGAAAGATTAGGAATTTACAAGGCCAACATCAAACATCGACATATTGAATTATCTAGATATTGACATATATCAAATAATGGTGATCATAAGATGATGATTGGATGATAGATGATGGGGGAATTCTGAGGTTAAGCGATGGAGGGATGTTAGCTTGATTGTTCTTTTGATAGTATGAAAGATTAGGGGGCCTATAAAGTGAACATCTTATATAGATAGTTGAAAATTCATAATGTTGGTCATTAGTATATGTCATATTTTGGTTGGCATCAGAATAAATTCATTAGTAGGTGTTTGACATGATTATTTTCTTGGCAAGCGAACTCAAAACCTTAAAATTCTTCCTTCAAGAGTTCATGATTGAAACATATTGTACATTATCACTTGATGCCATTTGTAGTCTAGCAGAGGGTGGTCGGCATGCTAATTCTCATTATCTAAGTAGAGATCAAGAAACCCTGAAGATTAGTGTTTGATGCCGGTGGTTAGTAGACGTTGAATGTTGGTCATTGGAATGTGATCAATGAAGTTGTTCTCTAGACATGAGGGTTGACCCAAGAGCTCAGAAATTTAGCATTATATGTCAACGGTTGATGAACATCAGATTTTGGTCGTTGAAAGATGTTCAACGTTCGAGGACATCTAATACCTATCTTCAAAGATAATCAATATAATTATCATATAAACTAAAAGGAGGATTATGTGACTTGCAATGTAAAACAAAACAATAGGCTGCAATCGCGATATCGAATTATTATTGTCAATTATAACTAACTAATGTTGACAATTGTTCATAAATTAAAGGCTTACTTGAGTCATTGAAATTTCAAACTATTTCCAATGCAAGTTTTGACCCGCCAAAAAAGGGCAACAAAACCCAGCCTTTTTAGAGCCTGATGCTCTTAATCTCGCAAGCAATCCAACATTACAAATACTTTGTGATTTTATAACATAGAGAGGATAACTTCATCCAATTAAAAATGAAATTAGATTATTTTTTTTAAGAATTTCATTTGATTGAACAAATATTCAATTCTAAGCCAATAAAATACTACTATCAAGTGCTACTCATATAGTCACACCAATTTAAAATAATAATAATAATATTAATAAATGATTCAAAGTCCTAAGAAATTATTATTAAATGATCCTATCCTTGTAACATAAAATAAATCTTGATTTATTAAATGCTGGCTTATCTCACTGACCAATCAAAATTTTAATTAGTTTAGCCAACCAAGTAATGTGAATAGGAACAAAATTAATGACTATTTAGACTAAAACAAAAAAAAAAACTTTGACCATCTAACATTGAATGGTATTTTAAGCATGATTAAATGATAATATCTTACTTTGAAGTCAAAGTAGGTCATCACTAAAGGAGGATTATCAAATAATTAGAAATAATTAGGAAATTTCATGACTTTTACTTTTTGTTGAATTCAACTAATAAAAAATAATTATTGTTCACATGCTATGAGGAAAATCATGGCCCCATTTAATTTATGATGTCACAAATATCAAAGTCAAGATCAAACTATTCTTTCTATTCACCATCATTAGAATTAGTGGCTAATGTGATTATTTGATCATCGAACTAATGTATCAAATTATTTTATAATAAATGACTTTGATTGCATAAGAAGAGTATTAGGGTTGTCCATAAATGACCAGACTCAAATCTGATGTGAAAATCTAGTTTCTATTTGACCCATTTGATAAACGGTTCAAGTTCGGTTTTAATTTTTTTGACTCATTTATTAAATTGGTCGGATTTAGATTGACCTGGGCCCACATTTGACTTGAAAAATGACTCATTTAATATATATTTATTTAATTTTTCTTATATATATGAGTATAATATCCTTATTTTTAATCAAATATCTCAAACATTATAGGTAATAAGTTATAAGAAAATTTTACCAAAACGGCTTAACGGGTTGGGTTCAGATCATTAAAGTTGCTAGCAGGTAGGGTTTCGATTGATCTTTTTATAACCATTATATTCTAGTCAATTTCACGTTTAACCCAAACACGGCTCGTCAACCTATTTTTACAACCCTAAAGAGTATAAATAGAGGATGTTGCATAATACATGAATATACATGGCATGCCCAAGCATTATGGGTGGCCTCCTCTCTAAGTTCTTACATATATCTTTACATTGCTACTTTCTATCGTTGTCGCCCGCCACCGACATCAACCGCTGGCCATCGCCGCCACTAATCACCCCTGTCAAAACACCATGAATTGAAGCTCCATATAAATTTAATCATAACATATACATCATTTATGTATATACATATTTATACTATGATTTTACATTTAATAATATCAAATTTATATTAAAAATTCAATTGAAAACGATTGTGGGGCCTCTTTCCAACAACTATTAAGCGATAGAATTATGTGTCTATTTTGTAATCATTCAATAAAGGGACCATCCTCATGATTTCCACAGTCCAAAAATCTCTAGGAAAAAAAAAATAGTCACGTGCCTCTTAAATAAATAAATTATTATTATTATTTTAATTTCAAGGTCACAAATTTCTGAATTTTTTGTAAATTATCTTTTTTTTTTTTTTCATTTTTTTAATTTATCATTTTATGTCAAAATCAAATATTGACACACACAATTATCTTTATTTTTTTAAATGTGCAAAATAAATAAATGATGAATAAAAATTTATAAATATTAAGGATATCAATAAAAGACTTGCAGATCCAAACAAAATTAGATTCGAATAGTCCCGTTTAATAAATTGGTGGGATTCATGTCACATTTTATAACCCGTTTAATTATCGTGTCAACTTACTAATCCAAAAATGTATATATGAAGAGAGAGATATTACATAATGATTAAATTTTAGATAAATTAAATATTGATTGAATAAAATGAAAAAATTCAAATAAATATATTTGAAAGCTATAATTCCAATTAAGCTTTGTTAAATTCTTTCACTCATTGATTGTCTTAGCATTTCATACAATTAATCTAAAAGGTTTATCAAGTCAATAACTCAGGTCAACTGGGTTAAGAGTTCAGAGTTTTAACTTATTTATTGAACGAATCAGATTTAAGTCATATGATTTAAAATGGGTCAATCTTAGGTTGGTCTCATAATCGGATACGATCTGATAATCCATTTTGACTAGGGGTGTCAAAATTGAGTTTCTAATCGGGTTCAGGTCAAACCCAGAATTGATACTGGTTCAAATAGGTTGATCCGAACTCAATTCGGTTTTGCAAACTGGTCGATAACACAAACTTGGACTCGACCTATTGAGTTACCATGTTGATCTGACTCGATACAATTTTGTAAACCCGAATGCCTTATTCACAGACATACGGGACGGCAGGGCTCACGCCGACGGCGGCAAGGGAGGCCAGTGCAGACTGGCGCTTGGTGTGATGGTTGCTACTCGACTAGTCGACTAGATGCGGACGACGGATGAAATCAGACAAGGTCACATACTCGGGACTCGCACGAAACTCGGCAGTCATTTTCCCGGGTCAACCTGGGTTGATTTTGGGTTTCTAGGTCAACCCGAACCCAACCTGCTTTTGCAAACGGTTCAAAAACATAGACCTGAATCCAACTAGTTTCTCAAACGGATTTACCCTAACCCGAAATTTTTGGATCGTATTCGAATCAGAATTTTGGATCATGTCAAATATATATATATATATATATATATATATATATATATATATATATATATATATATATATATATATATATATATATATATATATATATATATATATATATATATGGAAAATTTGGGCATAGCCGTATATTGATCAACAAAAATTACATGTAAGAAACTAAGACCTCTAGAAAAAAAGAGGCCGGCTCAGGTAGCGCCCAAAAAACAAAAAAAATTATATCCTAAAAAATTGACAATACATGATAAATTCCGAAAAATAAGGAGTCCCAAAAAATAAGAACTAATAAGCGCCTTTGTAGACATAGCCTATACTCAGAATTTTCAAAAAGGGTCATAATTTTATCGAGTTCCCCTGGTTGCCCAAGGGCCGTCCTAGGGGGCCTGTACATGGGAACATCATAGTTCAAGGCATAACCCACAGGCAAAGCAAACCGACTCGATAGAGAAATTTTGAGGCAACCCAACAGCAATAGCACCATGAAACAGCAGAAAAGGCCACTATATCCGAATGCAACTTGGAGTCCAACAACCCACAATCCTCAAGAATAACAAATACCACAGCCACAAACAAAAATCATGAATATCTCAACAAATTATATCAGATCTAGAACAGTGGAAGCTTTTTTCCATTTGGCAACCTTTTCAAAAATAGCTCTTTTAATATTATTAGAGATAGTTTTGCTGCTATCCCAACTATCCCTCTCCTACTATATTTCTTTCTTTCCAAATGAAATAGATAGCACAACTAGTAAGAAGGAAATGCAGATGCTTGACTGAGAGATTGGAATTGAAATTTTCATCAATCCATTCCAGTAGATGTAGAATCGTAGGTCTTAGGAGGAAATTTCTTGTACATGGCATAATATCCACCATGATGGAAAATGTGTAAGAGCATTCAAAAAATAGGTGTGAAACACTTTCCATAAATTCATTGCAAAAACTGCACTAAGAAGGGACATAAATATTTCGTTTTAACAAAGCATCAGCAGTTTTAAGACCCACCACAATAGCTAACCAAGTGCAACAAGAATAACGCAAAGAATGATTGCTATGCATAATGAGATCGTGCCAGTTACATCTATGAGAATTAGCATAAAACTCATTAATGTAGTCCCCAAAAAAACTGCTAGTCTGATTCCCCCATACTAAACAAGATTTCGAGTTTTCAAAAATAGGAATGCCTTGAATGGCATTACAAACCATGGGTCCAATGTGATCAGGTAATACCCAGTTACCATTCAAAATGAAGCTACTGATTTTTGCATCATGGTTAGTAGCATTAAGCAATAGATGGCCATTGGGAGTATCCGCAAGCTTGGCATCATGGAACCAGTGATCCCAGTGCAGGGAAATGGGAGCCTGGGATGTAATTTTGAATTTAAAATTTGCTTTGGCAGCAATGGCATACGTGCAAACATTCTTCCAAAAATTGGATGAGTTATTAGGAGTATGACTCCAAGGGGAGGAATTCCTCATAAAGAGGCAAGAGGATAGAGGGGAAACATTATTATACATTCTCAAGAATAAAGAGCAGTTATAAGCAAAATGAATGGCAGCCAGAGATGGCAAACCCAATCCCCCAAACTGCTTAGGTTTGCAAATGTTATCCCAAGAAACCATATGAATTTTCTTTTACATAGACGCATCCCCAAAGAAAATAAATTTAGAGCAAACCTTTTTGAAGAATTTGATAACCGTTTTTGGTATAATAACACCTCGAATCTAATAGGCAATATAATTCAGAATAGTGAACTTCAGAAATTGTAATCAGCCTGCAAAGGATAGGAGAGTGGCCTTCCAACCAGACAGTTTTTTTGGAAATGGTACCCATAAGTGGCAAGAAATCTACCACTCTTAATTTGTTGAAAGACAGTGGAATACCTAAGTAGGCAATCTTGGAGCTAATATGATTAATAGAGAGGGCATGACCAATAGCTTCCCTATTATCAATATTCCTTGGCATCATAACAAAACTTTTATCTAAGTTAACATGTAGACCAGAGGCCTTAGAAAAAGTGTCCAAGATGGAAATCAGGGTGTTACAATTATCTATAGTGGCTTCTCCAAACACAAGTAAATAATCAGCATAAAGGAGATGAGTTAAAGTGAATCCATTCATACAAATTCCTTTGAATCCACTATTATCCAAAAGATTAGAGAATGCATCCATGATTATGCAAAATAGATATGGACTGAGGGGACATCCTTGTCTTAGCTGTCATGCCCCAAGATCTAACTTGGAAAGAATGTCAATCAATTTCTCAAACAATTTACCAGAGTTTCTAAAACCTTTAATTAACAATCTAACAAACATATATAAAATTTAAAATATCAATATACAAGTCGATTCATAACTCAAAAAGTCATGTACAATACTCAGGAAATACACTACAATCACAAGTACAGAAATCTATCATGTCCTGAGTACAAAAGAATCAAAATCATCAAAAGAACTAAAACCTGTAGATCCGGATCAATTTCTATCTTCTGCTCCCTTGCCCTGACCTGAAAATATCAACCACATATAATGAGCTTTACAAAGCCTAGCAGGTCACCTAATACCTATAACTGAAATCAAAGCACGGCGATGCTATCAATATGCATGTCAGTCAATCAAATCCATATCAGTCAATGGTCAATGAATCTATGCAATACGGAAATCCATAGTCAATAAAACCAGTCAATGCAACGGCAGGCAAATCGATAAATCAACTCAATCGATACACGTCAATCTCGAAGAAATCCGTACACAGTAGAAAAGCAATCGATCCGTCAAATCAATCAATCAATCAAATCTAATCTATTAAGTCGATAAAATCAATCGGAAAAGCAATACGATAAATCTCAAAAATATACTATCAATAAATCCAATGTAGCAATCAATACAATGCAAAATCAATCTATAGGCAATATCAATATCTATAGCATCAATGAATCTATACAATATCTATGTCCATTGTCCATTCTATCAATATCAATATCAATAATCAATAATCAAGATTATCCATGCTCAATGATAATCAATCAAATCTATAAATCCGTACAAAACAGTAAATCCGATCAAATCAATAAAGCAGAAATCTCGATAAAACACTAAATTCGTACGTCAATACAGTAAACATGCATTTCAATACTATAATACTGAACAAGTACAAACAACTGGCTATGTTGCTGTTGTAGAATCCATATTGCTGTTGTAGATATTCATACGTTGATTTCAGTAAAAAAGAGTCGTCACTCTATTGCCCGTCGGCCGCCCGTCGGCATATCTATAAACCCCTTATGACTCCCAATCGTTATATCAATAATCAATGGTTTAAAGGAAAGCCCGTCGGCCCACCATCCTGTACAGGTCAATCAATCTCCAACCAACGTTCAACCAGGTTCCACTTGTATTTCAGTATCAATAGTCAATTCAATAATCAATTCAAGAATCAATCAATAATCAATTCAATAATCCATATTAAAGCAATCTAGAACAATCATATCAATAGTCATGCACATATCAATTTAATCTATCAATTTCAGACAAATAAAAAATCATACGAAAATCGGGCAGAGTAACGGCAGTATATCAAATTTACACAAAAATCCTACAAAAAGCACAAATTCCAAATTTCTCCAAATTACAGTAGAATATTCACGACATCAGTACAAGACTATTATTCTATAGAATCCAAATCAAATCACGTCCTGATATTTTTCTATTCAATTAAAATCGCGTAGAATCAATTCCGACCGGTAAAATCGTCGTAGAAAATACTCAAATCGTGTACAATAGTCATATCTATAACATACCAAAAGTTGTGCGGTGAAAGTTGTGTCAATACCAAATCAGGTCAAAAGTTCGACTACGAAAATACAAAACAGTGCACAACTCGATCAAAACTCAATATATCTGAAAACAGAAATAGGATTCGGAGTCCTTACCACGAAATCTTCATTTTTCCCAACAGCGGCGTCGGACGAAAAGTGCTCCGCGGTCTCCGAAAACCAGCTTTTCCTATTTTCCCTTTCTCTTCCTCTCTCCTCAAAATATCTGATTTTATAAATTTGATTTTTCTCTCTCCTCAAAACGAGCTGATTTACTTAAATCATAAAGCTGATCGGCCCGGCCGATCGCCATATCGTCCTGGGACGATCAGACCAAAAGCATCGGCCTGGACAGTTCCCAGAACTATGTTCAGGACGATATTTTGAACAGTACAGATCGGCCTGGACGATCTCAATATCGTCCCGGACAATCCTGTCCAGAAATCATTCTAGAAAGCACTCCAGAAATCAGCTATTTTCAATGCACTGATCGGCCTGGACGATCTCAACATCGTCCTGGACGATCCTGGGAGGAAAATCCAAATCATTGTGGAACAGTAAGGGAACGAGATCTCACAATTTAGCACAGCAAATGAAGAGAAATATCCCTCTAGAGCACCATTTATCACAATAGAGAAGTTAACATCAATAATGCAAGCTTTTATCCATCTCACAAAAACATTAGGAAAACCTTTTTGAGATAATCTGGCAAGCAGAAATTTCCTAGAAACTGTATCAAAAGCTTTACGAAAGTCTAATTTTGCACAAAAAAAAAAAAAAAGTTTCTCCCCTCTAATCCGAGCTAGGGCAATAACTTCATTAGCAAGAAGTATTTTATCCATAGATACCCTAGACTTTACAAAACCCGCTTGGCTCTTCTTAACAATCTTGGGCATAATAGGTTTCACCTTATTAGCAATAACCTTGGCAATGATTTTATAAAAAAGTCTTGCATAGAGCAATGGGTCTGAAATTAGAAAGAGATTTAACATTTTTGTTCTTGGGGATGAGGGCTAAAGTAGTAGATTTAACTCCACTAGGTAGATACCCTTTAGAGAAAAATGATCTCACAGCTTTATAGACCATAGGGCCAATGATGTGCCATCTAGATTTATAGAAGTGGAAGTTAAATCCATAAAGACCCGGAGTGGATGAGGAAGAACCCTTAAAAACCGCCTTTCTAATTTCCTATGAAGTGACATGATTAGTGATATGCAAAAAATAATCATTTGGAAAAACCTCTCCAATAGGGAATATGTCAGTATTCAAGTATAGGGGAGCAGGATTGTAAATACCTTGAAAAAGCTGAATGATAAAATTTATTACTTCCTTCCTATCAAAGTTAGGAATAGAAGCAAGAAGATTTATCACTTTATTACTCCCCTGCCTGCTTCTAATTTTAGCATATAGAAATTTAAGGTCTTCCTCACCTCTTTTGAGCCAATTGACTTTGGCTCTTTGAATTATCCAGGATGCAGTGATGTAAGAGTAGTCAGCAATCTTGATATTAATATCTTTAAGATAAGCATTGAGAGCTTGATCAGCATGATTAGCATGTAATTTTCCCTTGCATTCCATTTGATGATTATGCAAATCAGCCATGTGATTCTTGATGATGGAGGAGCTAGCCCAATTCTCCTCCCTAATAACACACTTTAGCATTTTGGGAGTTTTACAAAAATGAGAAATAGGGTTTTCTTGGGAGTTCTCCGAGAATGCCTCTAAAAGTAAAATCCAATACTTATCAACATTTGTCCAGTACTTTTTGAATAGAAATCTGTGATGCGAGAAATGAGGAATCCCAGAGTATAAAATCATCGGACTGTGATTTGAACATGAGGGGCTTTGAAAAGAGCAATAAAAACTTGGGAAGGAATCCATCCAAGAATTATTAATAAGCACACTATCAAGCTTAATATGAATCGGATTGTCCAGCCGCTGATTAAACCAAGTGTAGGCGCAGCCTACAGATTGTAAATCTTTTAAGCCATTATCAAACACCATAGCATTGATATCCACTAGGGAACTTTGGGTAAGAGCCAGCCCTCCCAATTTTTCAAAAATGAAATGACAACAGTTAAAATCCCCCATAAGCACCCATGGAAAATCATGAGGAGGTGCAATTTGAGAAATAAGAGCCCAGAGATCTTTTCTTTCAGCAATACTATTTGAAGCATAAATAATAGTGAGTTGGAAAGAGAATTGAGAGTCAATCTTGACAGTACCAGAAATAAGTTGCGGAGTTAAATGATCTGGGTTAAATTTTATCTTTCCAGGATTCCATTTAACCCATATACGGCCTTATGTAGATAGATCAAAATTATTGCAACTATTTTCATTAGAAAAAATAGAGTGAGAAGTATCCAAAAAAGGATTATTAAGAGACAAAGCATGAATCCTTGTCTCCAAGATACAAAGCATGTCAAGCTTGAAAGACTCAGCTAAGCGTTTGCAACATAACACTTATCAGGGCGGTTATACCCCCTGATATTCCAAGCCGCAATATTTAGAAAAAAAACATCAAGAACCAGAGTTAGGGGGGGCTTTTTGGATTTCTTCCCCCTAACCGTTTTTTTTTATGTGCGCAGATTGTAATTTTGAGAAACAGTTTCCTTTCTTTTGAGAGATTTATTTGCTAATTCTTCGCTAGCAGAGGAGACTTGAGGATTCACAATGTCTGTTTGAGTGTCCATAATAGAAAATTTGTTTGGTGAGGTAACACCAAGGTTGGGGGCTGAAGTTTGAATTTTGGATTCTCCAAAAGAATATGAAGATGTAACTTCCAACGGGGAGTTGAGATTTGGGACATTTAAGTTCTCAGATTCCTGCCCAGCAAGATTGGAGGAAGGAGCTATGGTAGCTTTAACGGATGGTGGAAGTGGTGGGGGAGAGTGCGGCTGATAATTTAGTGGTTGCCCAATGATATTCGTGGGAGGATTGAGAGGAGCTTTGCTTTCAGGTGTGATGATTTTGAGATTAGAAGTGGAAATGTTTTTAGGTGGAGAATTACCCAAGTGATTAACTAAAGAGCTATCTTTCCTTTCTTGCACTGTAGAAGGATGTCGCCTTTTTAGAGTTTCTACTATATCTTCTACCTCTAGGAGGCCGGGATGTGTTATCAGCAAGCATAGAGGGACCTTTCTCATCAGATTTCGGGGCAAAGGGGCATAAAGTAGAGTAGCGTACAAGAGACTTACAATGCACACATGGAGAAGGCCTCCATTCATAATGTACCTTCAAGTCGACAAGATCTCCATCGAGCGAAACCTGAATAATCTCCGGATACATCGTTGTATTATCCACAAGCACACAAACTCTAGCAAAAGTGAGGCGGGATTTTTGAGCACTGAGCAAATCTGCAGCAAGTGGAACCCCCACCTTACTAGCGATCCTAGATATGCCCTCTGAGTTCCAACATGCTAGCGAAAGATCATGGATTTTAATCCATATTGGAACATATGTAAAGTTCTCCCTCTTTGGTTTGAACTTGGTATGCCATTTTTGAAAAAGAAATGGCTTCCCAAGCAAAAACCAAACGCCTCTGGACCAAACCATGTCGAGGTCTTCGGGACAGAAAAATCTGAACAGGAAGAAACCATCATTAAGGGATAAAAGCTTGAGAGAACCTTTTAAGACCCAAGTTTTTTAATGGCAATAAGCAGCGCCTCATAGAACGACTGTCTACTGATGGAATATCCGACAAGGCAAAGTTGCCAATCATCTGCACCCTTGGATAATTTTTCCCCAGTGAAAGGAATGACATTAGGTTCTGATGGGTAGTGAGATAGTTGGAGATCTCCAGAAGAGGGAGCATCGGAACCGGAACCAAAAGTTGCTAACCAGTTACGCGGGGGAGGAGAAGAAGCTCCTCCAGCAAATGAGACGAGCGGTAGGAAATCTGATGGAAGTAGAGGTGTATCCATGGTGGGTGAGAAAGCAAAGCAGTCCTCCGACAAAGCCGGAGGAGGAGACGCAAGAGTCGGTGCAGAGCAAAAAACCTAGCATGTGAGATGCGAGCGTAACTTTTTTGTTTTTCATCGTGTCAAATATTGACACCACTAGTTCTTACATCTTGAATAAATATCTGATATAATTTTATTATAAAAAGATAAAAAATAGGTTCAATTATCAATGGCTAGGGTAGTACGGGCAACGTGCCATTATGCCATAGCCATCAATATAGACAACCTGATTTAAATATTAACCTTTTGATTATTTCATAGAAAAGATGAAAGCGATCATATTGCATTTTATAATTTCATAATTGTTTATACAAGAACTGTACATTTAAATATTTAATAATATCAATTTTACATTAAAAAATGCAATTTAGAGTAATTGTAGGGCCATTTCCAACAAATGTCATGGAAAGAATTTGTAGTCTAATTTTTTAATCATTCAATAATGGGAGCTTGCATCCAGACAGTTCAAAAATATCAAGAAATAAAAACAGGAGAAATTGATTTAATATGTCGTATAATAACTTAAATTAAAGAAATATGTCTGTTATTTAATTTTTTTAATAAATATGATCAAAGTTCATTTCAAACCAAAACTTCTCAAATGAGAGAAAAAATAATATATATTTGATGAGTATTATTTGAAGTCAAAATATTTGGAATGTGACGGTACGTCGGTTGAAATTTGAATTTGATTAGAATCAATGTTGGAACCTATTTCAAACCCAAATTTGAACTTGTTTCAAATCAGTATTATGTTCAAATTAATTCAAACTTGTTCGAACAAGATTTAAATCGAATTTGAACTAATTTATTCGACTTGATTGTGAACTCCTCTTCTTATTGATATATCTCCCTCTCAGCAATGGTTTTCTCATCGAGCGCCTATTGTGTATCACACTTTTCCTTCACACACTGTAGATTTGTTAATGTGTTCCCCTAGTGCAATCTCTATCCCATCGTTCACATGTCTTTAATCTCGTCAAAATCTGCCGGTAATTGGAAAAATCCGTTGGAAATATTCGCAAGTATTGGATGATTTTCATGATTGTCCCAAACGAGCTCCCGTTGTGAACACATGTCAACTCCACACAATTGATCCCATTGACATAATCCCCAATTGAACTCCCAATGCAACATCTCTTTCACATGCTGCTTGTCTCATCGACCCCATCCTTAAGCGAGGTCTAGTCCTTACCAAACAATCTCTCAATAGCAATCCTCTTTACAAACAATATTCAATGGCTAACAATGACATCACAAGATTCTTAAAATGTCCCAATTCTATTCAATTCAAACGCAATTCATTCGTAACTGACTTCAATAAATAGTTTACGTATACAAGCTGAGGTAATTTTGCCAAGTGAATTTGTCAACAAAAGGTATTCCTTCATTTCTTCCACTATGATGAAAGATAAGTCAAATTATAAAAATCACATACTTATTAAATGATTTAATTATCTTCGTGGCTTCTATATTCTAACAAAAGTGTGTATATTTCATATAAATGATCAAATTTTATTATTTTATCAACAAAATTAATTGAATTTTTCCTTTTTTTCAATTTAGCATTTTATGACAAAATAAAATATTGAATGTCACAAATTTCTTCAAGCTAGCTTTTAAATATTTGCGTCATATATATATATATATATATATATATATATATATATATATATATATATATGTAAAACTTAAAAAAAAAGTACAAGAGAAAATATTTTAATTTTTGAAAATCAAATGGAAGTATTTTTATAATAATATAATAATAATAATGATAAAGTGATAGAACAAGTTAGTAGGTTGAATGGCTAGGGTGGTGCAGGCATCATGCTCATGAGAATAGGGAAGCCATAGCCATCAAAGTAGACATCGATGATGTGAAATATATGGTTCAAATGCAAAGCACGTAGAAGAGCAACATGGCTTTTCTTTCTCTTTTGTTTAATATAGTAGAGGGGGATCCCCATCACAAGTGTACAAATCATCCTCGTGGCTTTTGATCTCTACTATATTAAGGTCACAAACAAAGGGAGCCGTGCCTCTTTAATCCACCTCACGAATGCTTTGGCTAGGATAAAGTCCAACATGCTAAGAAGAAAGAGTGTGTGGAGAGAGAGCACCCACAATTCTCTCTCTTCCTATCTTTTCATTTTTTTTCTAGTCTTCTTCGGGGGAAGTTATTATGTGCGGTCACCAGACGCCATCCGGAGATCAAGCAAGACGCGCCACATCACCAATACGCTATCTATTGTTTCTGGGTATGACCGTTGTGTGTCGAGTGGCATTGCATATTCTGATTGGCATCTAGACAGTCCGATGACCACATATAATAATCTCTCCTTCTTGGTGCCCATGTCTACATCACATCTCTAGAGTTCTACTCTAGAAGTTGCTTAAGAGATTTGATAAGATATGTTTTTTTTTTTTTTTCAAGGCAGTCATATTTCTTACCATGTCTATTTCAATTGATGAACTTGATAAGGCGGGTTAACTTGCTTAATTCACCTGACCTGATAAGGTCCATTCTAGGAAATGGTAAGGGATATAAGTGCCTTTGTTGGACCTTATCTCGAGCCAAGGGTGGGTTCACTTGCTTAATTGATTCACCTGACTTAGAGAGCTCACTTAATTACTCTTTTGTATTTGTCCATGATGATTGATAGGAGCTAGTTGTGAGAAAATAAAATATATCTCTAACTTAATTTTAAACTATAAATATATAATATAATATTTAATTTAGATTTAATAGGTATATAAACTTCTCTTTTATTTTTAATATTAAAAATATCATTATTTATTTTCAAAAGTTTAATATATTATTATTTTAATTTTTTAAAATATATTTGTTCTCATTTATGAGAGGGGAGAAAAGAAAGAAGAATATATTTTATTAAAAATAAGCTATATGTATATTTTTATTTATTTACAAAATTAAAAAAATAGTCTGTTTTATTTATTTTGAATATTCTCTTTAAATTGAATCCGTATAGTCAAATATTAGACCGCTACGAAGGGCAAACTAATATTCGTCTATGGATTCTAAAGAAAGAGAACGACGATTCATTCTTCTAATCAGGTACGGGATAAAGAATATATGAATTATCCTAGAGGATAATCAATATATTCCTTATCTACCTATTTAGTCTAATGAATCGTTAATTTATTCCCACAATAAAGTATATAGACGATATTTGACTTGCTCGTGAAAGCAAGCCAAATGTCTACCTATTTCTTGATTAAAGGAATGAGTTTAAACAAAATTTAAATGAAAACAGGGTTTTCTTTAAAATATAATTTTTATTCTCTCACACGATTTGTTTTATTTATGTTCAGAATATTTTCTTCCGATTAAATCCACATAGTCGGATATTATACCGTTCCAAGGGGCAGACTAATATTCTTCTATTGATTTGGAAGGAAGAGGGGTACAATTCATTCTGCTAATCAGGTGTAATATAAGGAATATTCAAATCATCCTGAAGGGATGACTAGTATGTTCCTTAATCGACCCAATTAGATTAATGAATTGTAAACTTATTTCTACAATTAAACATAGAAGACATTTGATTTGTTTGTGAAAACAAATCAACTATTTATCTATTATTAATTGTAGAAATAACTCCTAAATACGAATAAGACTTAATCTACGCACACAGATCTTTCCCCTACCTCAGAAAAGAACTAAGGCAGGGTTTAGATTATTCTGGGATCTAGACTCCCTACAGGGGCAAGCCCCTATAGTTAATTACATCTCCTAAGAGAATACTCTCGATTTAAATGAAGACTAAATAGTTTCTAAAATTATATATGTATCTTTAATTAAATATTTGGGCATAATTAAATTTCCACGATCAGGCTTTAGATTATAGACTTTAATACTGAATTTAGAAGAATTAGAATTGATTAGAAAGAAGAATGTGCAGAGAGAAGTGTATACAATCTGGACTTACCACCTGCCTAGAGTGAGCTGCCAGCTAACAGTCCTAATCACAACAATTCGCCAATGATGCAAGATTTTAAGATAGCTCTATCCTAGGAATGAAGGAGTTATTAAAAAGTCTAAAATAAATGCAAAGGAATATGCTTACAAAAAAAAAAATCTACTCGTATGCGAATGATGTATGAAACAGTTATATATGAAAGAGTTGATTTTATTAATATAAAATTTACAAAGTACATCCCAGGGTCTGCAGGAAAGTAATGGTGGCCAGGCCCCACCGACAACAAACCTATGTTCTAAGCCTACGAGAAAATAGAATTAAATATAACTGCTTATGGTCTTCAGTCTCCGGGTCTTTGATGGAATTCCAAAAAGGAACGTCCTTTTAAGGGAGGACATTACTTTTTGGAGCCCCATTTGTATGTTTGTAAGAAATTATTTTTAATTCTTTTACAGACTCCATACGCTGTACAGACTCAATCTATATACAACAATCTAGAAAGTAAAAGCATTACATTTTTATCTCAGTACATCAGAACCTAAGAATATTCTATTATTGCAGTAATATAAAGAGCAGAAAATAAAGCAGTTGTATAATGATGCATGTTATGAGTGCATTGTGTACAGTTATAAATGCATGAAAGTAAAGACAGAAAAGTAAAGTACACGGCCCTCGCTTTATTCACTCCGCGCTCTGGTGTTTAGACAGAAAAGTAGATATGCATGCTTATGTAGTACAGAAAAGTAAGCAATCATACATAGGTGCCCTCTAGGCAAGACACCCGCAAACAAACCACAACAAACCACCGGCCTAACTTAGGCTAAAGTTGGTTGTCCTAGCAAATATCTAAGTGTGTGAAGAAAGCTGTGTGGCTTGGATAGATCCTAATTGGTTTATTTGTTTGAATTGCATGTATTATTAGGATTGATTTATTACAGGTTAAAAGAATTTGATTAAAGTTTAAGTAAAGTATATTTAGATTTATTAAGAATTACTCCAATTTTAAATGTTGGAGTTATTTAATTTAGTTATAAAGAATTTATAGATCGATAATTCCCTAAGTGCAGGAAATTATCATTTCATAAATCCTAAGACTTTCAAAACGAATACCCGTCTTAAATAGAAGATATGTATTCATTTTGAGAGTCCCTGAATTTATTAAGGAGAGAGAGGGACCTTATAAATGCAATACAACGTGCCCTCCCGAAGGAATCTAGCGCGTCGTATAAGGTCGGTCACTATAGGAAAAACGCTGAAAACCGGCGGTTTTTTCCGGCGGTTAGTATAGATTTACCGGCGGTTTTGAATAATACCGGCGGTCTCACGGCGGTTTGTAAGGCGTCGGAAAAATTGGCGTAGGAAACCATGTCCGACGGCTTTTTACCGGCGGTTTATTGTTACGGCGGTTTTCCGGCGGCGTGTACCGCCGGTAACCACCGGAATTTACACCGTCGGTTTGCCGGCGGTTAGACCGCCGGTATTGATACCGCCGGTAAGCCGCCGGTCACGAAACCGGCGGTTTTCTGGCGGTTTAAACTGGCGTCCTCTGGTTCGTGGACCGCCGGTACTTTACCGGCGATGGACGGCGGTTATAGCCGTCGGTATTACCGACGGTTGAAACCGTCGGGTGTCCATCGTAGAACCGCCGGCGGCCGTCGATAACCGCCGGTAACGTACCGGTGGTTTAATATTATTACCGACGGCTATAATTGTCCGTCCGGTATCGTAGTTTTCGGCGGCCAAACCGCCGGTTAGCCGCCGGAAAACTGTAGCACCTGAAAAAAAAATTGACAGCATCCCCTCTATTTGAGGGAGGTTCACTCTAAAGTCTAAACCTGCAGAAAAAACAATATATGTTGGGCAACACGCCACTATATTCATCACAGCATGAAAATACAAACAAAATAAAAAATTCATCGTAACATTACAATCACAAATTCACAAGATAGTTCATGATAATGTTACAATCACAAGTTCAGAAGTTCCCAAGTTCTAATTAATACATTCATCAAACATAATAAACATCTAATCATCATCGGTATCCTCACTGTCTGCAGATGGCTGCTCCTGTTGGTCCTTCTTCCTTTGTTTTCCAGCTCTGTAGGATTGCAACTGTGCTTGCATTTCATTCTGAGCCTTCCTCATTTCTTCAATCTCTCTAGCTTGAACCCTTTTCATCTCTTCAATCTCTCTAGTAAGTGCTGCAACCCTCTCACTTACAAATTCTTCAGCTCCACTTGGATCATGAAATGCAGAGGTGTATGAACTGCCCTCAATAGCAAAAGCCTGTGAACCCATGCCATATACCCTTCCCCTCTGTCTTCCACCAACAACTTCTGACCATGTATGATACTCAGAAATATGGGCCGATCCAGAAGATGATCCCTCGCCAGTGACTGCCGACTTTCTCTAGCTTGTAAGAAATCATCCTGCGAGTTACAAATAGTTTTATTAAAATAAATTTTTATTCTAAAAATCCAAAAAATTTTACTCACATGAGCCTTCTTAGACATCTCATCAACCCACTGCTGGTCAGCTTGATGTTGATGAGTTCTTGTATGCAGCTCCAATGGTGTTGGCTCCCGACCCAGGTGCTCTTTCTGAAAATTTGATGCTTAGTTATACTAACATAAATATATGTAATAAACCAATTCAAAACACTTACCAGTCGCCGCCTATGTTCTGTATGAGGTACAGATCCACCAGTATGAAGAGAGCTTCCTAAACCGCCACAGTCAGAGGCTCTGTTCTGTTTATTCTGCTCTATCATTTTTATAAACTCCGGGCTAGCCCAAGCACTACTCAAATCTGCCCAAACACCCTCTCCAATCCAATTAGGCCTCTGCCCTGACTTTCTAATGTCCGTGAACATGTCTCTGAGACGGGTCGCTCCTCTCCTCTCAAAATTTGATCTGATCCTCGTGCTGTACTCAGGCAACCACCTAAATTCTTTCTGTAAAAATTTAGACAATATCAAAAAGATTAGTACAAATTAAATCATATATTTGAAATCATACAAAAAAAATATACCTGAAATTCTCCAAACCACATATCTCTAACTGGCTTTGGGATCTTCTTCCAGGATAAGTAAGGAGCATCATACTTATTCTTTATTATATCCCGGATCATATGTATAGGTGGCCTTGAAGGATTGAAGCTGCAAGTGACTTTGTTTATCAATAACATGTAATATATCAAAATAAAAACAACTTAATAACTTAAATTGAACTTACTTATCGCCGTCAGGCTCGATGTATTGACGCTTATTTGTTGCTGCTGTAGGATCGCTAGCGCCAACCTCTGGTGGTCGTGATGGTCCACCCTGTTCATGCTGCACCGGATAGGGTAGTAATATGGGTAAGGGTAAGGAGGGTGAAGACCAGTGGATGGACCAGCAGCCTGTGATGATGGTGGGGGGTAATATGGATAGAATGGAGAAGCATGTGTCTGATCTGGAGAGGGGAAGCGAGGACTCGTCGAGCTGGGAGGGAAGTGGCCAGGGAAGTATGGAGGTACAACAAGATGTGGATCTAACTGTCCCTGACCCTGCTCTGGTGAAGGCTGCTGGCTCCTGGCAGGTGGTGTAGGTAGATCTGGTGGAACTGAAGGCCCCTCACCTACCTCAGTCTGTGTGAGTCTGCTAGTCGTAATCTTCTTCCGGCGGAACTTTGAGATAAATGATTTACGAGGAGGATCGTCGCCTGAAGCCATCTGCAATAAAAAATAATTACTAAACCATTGAAAATCAGTTAATAAAGCAGTTAATAAAGCAGTTAATAAAGCATTTAATGAAGCAGTTAATGAAGCAGTTAATGAATCAGGTAATGAATTACGAGAAGCAGTTAATGAAGCAGTTAATAAAAGACAAGGTGGCAAAATATAATATCATTTCTAAGCAGTAAAAATATTACAAAACATTTTAATATTGTTGTTACAAAAATATTTTCATCACTCTAAATTACAAAAACTAATAAGAATCATCAAAACTATTTTCATCACTCTCAAGGGTATCTTCACTTTCATCCTCGTTCTCTTCTTTGTCTGAACTAGTTGAACTATTAACATCTTCTAACTCCATTTTAATAGTAGAGGTTGTAGTTGTCATCTCCTCAATTTCAACAGGCATATAACTTGACATCTCATCATCTTGATGTGCAGTTGCTACAATGTATTGTTGATCAATTATTCCCCGTGCTTTTGTTTTTATGACAGCTAGCCAATCTTGTTTGTCTCTGCGACCACTGGGATATTTGCTGAAATAAACTTGAATAGCTTGGCTTGCTAACACAAATGGATCAAACTTTCATATCTTCTACTATGTTTAACATCTACTAAACCATACACAGGATGAACCCTTGTGCCTCTATTTTGTACTGGATCATACCACTGACAGTTAAATAAGCATACAAAGTTCTCATCTTCGCCTGGATATTCCAAGTCAAGGACCTCATTCAAAATACCATAATAATCACACTCATCTTCTTCATGAGTGTTTCCTCTAACACATACTCCACAATTTTCAGTTTTTCTTCCTTCACTCCATGATTTGGTATAAAATCTGAACCCATTCACTATATATATTGGCCAAGTTTTTACTTTTCGCATTGGACCCCATGCTAATGCTTGCAAACCTTTATCGAAACATTTGTTATCAGGATTTTGTACCTAAAAATATTTTCAAATTTTAGTATTTTTTATAATAAATAAGATTTAAATTTATAAAAAAAATGTACTCACATATGATCTGAACCAAGTTGGAAATTCATTTGCAACAGCTTGCTCAATTTCCCTTGAATCTGTCAAAGGCAAATTACTTACGAAATACCTGTTGACAAATAATACATAAGTATTTTAAATAAACATTACTAATTTATTATTAACATTATGTTAGAACTTACTCTAAGATTGGCTCAACTTCTTCACAGTTCAGTAATACATACAAATTCGCTGTATTTATTTCTAAATCGTTGAGATATCTTTCAACACATTTGCCACTAGGCTTTCCTTGCCTTCTAAATACTGTTAGTGTAGCATGTGATTGTTCTTCTACATCGAAGTCCATGTTACGACCCATTTTTGTTCTTGTACTCCTTACATGTTGCTCGAAATAGTATGAGCAAAAGTGAGTTGTTTCTTGAGATAAATATGCTTCACATATCGATCCTTCTGGTCGTGCTTTATTCTTAACATATTTCTTCAACTTGTTCAGATATCTATTAATCAAATAAAAATATGTTATCTTAACTGATTCAAAAATATTGAGTAATTAATAAAAATCTTAACACATTTACCTTTCGAAAGGATACATCCAACGATATTGTATAGGTCCACCAACTCTAGCTTCGTAAGGTAGATGGACTAGAAGATGTTCCATAGAATCAAAAAAACCCGGGGGAAATATCTTCTCTAACTTGCATAGGATGATTGGTATGTTATCCTCGTACATCCGTAAAGCATTTTCACTTAGTTTAGATGAACATAAATCTTTGAAGAAAATGCTCAGCTCAATCAACGGATTTGATATGTAATCGGGTAACATACTGACTATGATCGGAAGAAGGACCTCCATAATTATGTGACAATCATGACTTTTGAGTCCAAATAACCTTGCAGATTTCAAGTCAACACATCGGCTTATATTTGATCCATAACCATCCGGCATTTTTAAACCTTTAAACCACTGACATATCATTCTTTTTTGCTCTAAAGTGAAAGAGTAAGGAGCTTTGGGCTTCATTAGTTTACCGTCAGTTGTTGTTACTAACTCCAAATTTTTTCGCCGACAAAACTCTTTAATGTCCATCCTTGCTTTGACATTATCTTTACTCTTGCCTTTAACATCCATAATTGTATTAAAAATATTATCCAGAAAGTTCTTCTCAATGTGCATAACATCCAAGTTATGTCTTATCAAATTAGTTCTCCAATAAGGTAATGTCCAGAAAATACTTTTTTTAATCCAATTATATTGAACACCATAACCCGGAAATTTAGATTCTGATAGCATTGGATAATCAATAATTGTTGGAATGTTGGAAAGTCTCTGTAGTATCTCATCACCACTTAATCTGGGTGGAGGAGGAGATCGCTCAATTCTATTTTTAACAAATGCTTCTTTATTTCTTCGGAACTGATGATTAGCATTTAGAAACATACGATGACAATCAAACCAAGTATTTTTCCCTCCATGTTTTAATGTGAAAGCTTTACTGTTCTCCATGCAGTAAGGACATGCTAATTTCCCTGCTGTGCTCCAACCAGACAACATACCATAAGCTGGAAAATCACCGATAGTCCACAGCAAAGCAGCTCGAAGGAGAAAATTTTGTTTTATTGATATGTCATATGTGAGCACTCCTTCTTCCCATAATAATTTGAGGTCATCAATTAATGGTTGCAAATAGATATCAATCTTTGCCTTCGGATTATGTGGTCCAGGTATAACCAGAGTTAAGAACATGAACGGAGTAGTCATACACATCTCTGGTGGCAGGTTGTATGGTGTTAATATAACTGACCAACAAGAATACGGTGTAGCTGTTTGACTATAAGGAGTAAAATCATCAGTACATAATCCCAATCTTATGTTGCGGGGTTCAGCAGCAAATGAAGGATGCACTCGATCAAAATGTTTCCACGCTTCAGCATCTGATGGATGAGAAAGAACATCACTTTTTGCTATTTTCTCCTTATGCCATCTCATATGGCCTGCTGAACTCATTGATGCATAGAGCCGCTGAAGTCTTGGAATGATTGGTAAATAAAATAAACGGGAATATGACACATCTTTCTTTGGACGACGTTGTTTTCCCGAGTTTTGCTTAAAACGAGGAGCATTGCAGCTGCGACAAATAACTTCTACTGCATCATCCTTATAGTATAACATACATCCATTGATACAACAATAAATCTTTGTAGCAGTGAGACCCAACTTGGATACTAATTTCTTTGTTCGGTACAAGTCTGAGGGAATTAAATTGTCAGCCGGATTAGTTTCCTTCATAAGACCAATAACGTCATTAAAACACTCACGGGGAATATTATACTCAGTTTTAATACTTAGCATCCTCACTGCAATGGATAATTCTGAATGCGTACTGCAACCTTTCCAAATTGGCTTTTGAGCTGAATGTAATAACTCAAAGAATTTTTTTGTCTCTGCATTTGGTGGCTCTTCCACATTAGACCTTAAATTATGACCTGCTACATCAAAAATAAGGTCTTCATAGGGTCTACTCATTTGATCTTCATCAAATGTTTCATAAGCTGTAGATGAACCGGCATGAGCATCTCTATGTGGCTCGTACTCGCCATGTGATGTCCAAATCCAATAGTTTGGAAGAAATCCCCTATGATATAAATCAAGCTTCACATCATCGGGCTTTAGGAATGCTAGATTTTTATGTTTCGAACACGGACATCTAAACATTTTATCAAACTGAAAGGAAGGCAGTTGAGATGCAACTTGAATGAAAGTTTCAACTCCCTCTATAAATTCAACTGTCAATCCTTTTCGACCCGGCAACAATCTGTTATACATCCAATATCTCTCTTCTTGGATAGTCATTTGCACGTTCAAGTAAACGTACCCTACATGTTTGAGGCATAAAAAATCTGTTATACATCCAAATAGATTTTTATGCTTTGAAGGACTTAATCATGCTCTAAAAGAACAAAAGATTATCCATATGTTGCATTTAAATAAAATAAACGCATAGATTTGATTTGGGGCCTAAAGGGGCAAGAAGAATATCTTCACCAAAATGCATACACAAAGGGTAGATACTCTTGTTAATGTCTAGTAATAACATTAATGACTAATGAAAAAGGATATGGGCATAAGCCTGATACTTTATGTAATCCAACTAAAATAGGAAAATACTTATTCAAACCACCTTGTGTTTGAATATGAGTAATAGCTATTGCATATATATACGTAATGGCATGAATATAAGCATTATTAACCCCTTTATTTTCTATTACTCTCATAGCACTTCTCTTGGAACATTATCATATGCTTTATCAAAATCAATCAATATCATACATAGATCCACCTTATTCTCTTTGTACTTTTCCATCAAATCTCTCAATAAATGTATAGGTTCCATAGTAGAACTTTCTAGCATGAATCTAAAATTTATTTTGAGAAACATTAGTATCACGTTGTAACCTATGCTCCATAATTGTCTCCCATAGTGTTAAAGTATAACACATTAACTTAATTCCTCGATAATTCACACAAACTTATGCATCACCTTTATTCTTAAAATAGGAATCAACACACACATATGACATTATTTTATTCTTCAAAAAAATATTCAAAAGTTTAGTAAGCCAAGAAATTTCACCATGTCTTAGTTATTTTTGCACCTCTATTTGAATATCACCAAGTCCAACAACTTTTCAACACTTCATTTTCCTTAAATCATAATTTTAGATGAAAAGCTTAGTATATATCTCATCCACCTTATTGAATACCCTCTTCAAATAAAAGCACTTTTTAATCTTCATACTTAATGCACTTTGAACTAATTCATGTTTTCCTTCAACTCCCTTTCTAGTCTTATCAACATGAAGAATATCATCAGTAAAAAGCATACACCAAGGTACATCCTCTCACAAATGTCTAGTGAGAACATCTATGAGTAAAGCAAAAAAGATATGGACTTCTTGCTGATCCTTGATATAATCCAACCGAAATAGGAAAATACTTGATCAAACCACCATGTATTTGAACACAAGTAATAGCTCCTACATACATATCAATAATGATTTAAATTTAAGCATTATTAACTCCTTTCTTCTTAAGAACCCTCCATAGCACTTCTCTTGTAATATTAACATATGTTTTCTCTAAATAGATAAATATCATATATAGATCCTCCTTATTCTCATTATATTTCTCCATCAAACCTCTCAAAAAATGTATGACTTTCATTGTAAACCTACCAAGCATTAATCCAAATTGATTTTGAGAAACTTTAGTATCACACCCAAACCTATGCTCCATAATTCTCTCCCACATTTTTAAAGTATGAAACATTAACTAAAAAGATAATATAACATGGAGTAGCACCAAATAATCAAAGAAAAACCATAAAAAATAACCTTAAAATAGAAATCAGAATGTTTGGGGTCGGAATCGGTCGGCGGTCGGGTGTCGGAGTAGACTCGTCGGCGGCGGTCGGAATGGGGTCGGCGGTGGTCGGACTGGGGTCGGCGATCAGAGTTCCTTCGTCGGGGGCTGATCGGACGAGCGGAGGAGCGAGCGACCGAGAGAGAGAAGGAAAGAGTGAAAATGAAATGAGCGGAGCGAGGCGGCTCGTATTAGGGCTTTTACCGGCGGTTTTCCGGCGGTTAGGACCGCCGGAAAAAAACCACTTATCAACGACGGTTTAGACCGCCGGTAAACCGCCGGTTCATATTGATGTCCGGCGGTTTACCGGCGGTTTATAGACCGTCGGTATTACCGGCGGTGTATCGTAGCTAAGCCGCCAGTTTGGCCATCGTTAGAGTTCGACGGCTAGACCGCCGGCGAAGCCGTCGGTAATACCGACGGTCCATAAATCGCCGGTGAAAACCGCCGGTATTTGACATTTTTCCTGTAGTGGGTAGTTTATTATTTTTGTTCGGAAATCTCCAAATCCAAATGGATTAGTGCCTTCCTAAGAAGAGTCGTGCACAACCCATAGGAGATCTTTTTTGTTATTTAAATGTTTTAAGGGTCTTTTGAAATCAAAATGTCTGAAGTCCTCCAAAATGAATCAAACTTTAGGCATAGAAGAACCGAATTCGTTTAATCTAAATTAATTATCAAATCTGACTGATTAAGAAAAATGTTAACTAATCAAATTATCAAACTAATTTAGATTAAAGGAATTTAGAATTTAATTAAATAATTAATGGATTTTAATTAATAATATTCAGAAATCTTAAGAATTGGGGGTTTATTGACTTATTATAGACTTGAGATTTGATTTAAAGAGACTTGATTTATTTTAATATTGATTGGATCTCACCTTTGTTTCACACCGAGGTCGTGAAGTTTATTTCACCTTCCTTGGGGCTAAGCTAATAGCCTCGTAGGCTGGGTTACCTAGTGGTACCCGGTATAGTTAAGTAGCTTAAATTAGTTAGGAATCAAAAGTTAATGAATTTTATTTAAAAATATTAGATTACTGATTTTAGAAGTTGGTTAATCATTTCTGGAGTTTTAGAACAATTTTGAATTTTTAGGAATTTTTGGATTATTTTAATCATTTAATTAAGGGATCAAAAATTGACTTTTTATTTAAGGTTAAATTCTAGAAAGTTAGTATTTTATTAAAATATTAGACCTTAAGACGATTAGTTAGAAGGTAAGTTTGCTGAAATTGGATTTTTCTACATTTTATTACGAATGTTTGAAGTTTTGAACTAATTTCGGATAAAAGTTGACCAATTTGTTAACTTTTTGTATTTGATGATTTTCTGGAATTTTTGTATTTTTAATAAATATTAGGCCTTATTATGAGTTGAATGCAACTGAGTTTGATTGATTTGGATTTTTTGAATTAGTTATGATTTTTCAAAGTTTAGGCTATTTAATGAATTTTTAGAAATTGTTTAATTAAGGCCCTTTTTATGGTTTTGCTCCAAATGGATTCCAAACCTCTTGAAATCAGCTCCAAAAGTCAGGGATGACTTAAAGAGGGATTTCCAAGTGTTTGAAAATTTATTGGGATTTTTAATTATTATTAATTAATTAAATGAATTAAATGTTGAATTTCACTTAAATTAAATTAAGCTTTAATTTGCTGTCAAATTAATTTGATTTTATTTTTCATTGGTTGAGGATTTAACTCTGGTCAATTAGAGTTATTATTTATATTTTTTGAATTTAATCTTGATTCATTACATTTTTTGGAAGTTTAGGTGATTAAGGATTAATTAAGGGTTTGATTTAGACTTACTGAAATTCAATGAACTTTGGATTTGTATTTTGATTTTAAATGATTTGATATGTGTTTTAAAGCTAGTTGAAATGATTTGGAGTTGATTTAGATTTTCAGAGATTTTTATTTGATTTATTTGGGGTTTATTAAGATCAAAGAGAGAAGAAATCCTAATCTACTAGGTGTTATAAGATTAATTAATGTCCAATCAAGATATATTTGATCATTGGGTATATGACACTAGTTTTCTATATTTGAGTTCAATCCCAAAAGGAATGTGTGTAGTTCTTCCTAAATTTGGCTAAGTTGGCTAAGACCAAGTCCTTAATTATTGTCCTTAGTGTCACTAGGTTGTAGGGTAGCAAATCAAGTTCTTTTAACCCTTTGAAACACTAGCTACAAGCACAACAAACCAAATCATGAGCAAGTGTACTAAATCTAAAGAATGATGAATGCAATGAGTTTTGAAAGATATCCAAAACATTGTTTTGAGTATATTTGAAAGTCCACTCAATAAGCAAACATATGTTTGGCCTAATCTAATGGTACTATAATGCATAGGGAATACAACATAGTATCATTAGAATTTAATTGGCATCTGATTTATTGAATATTTAGAGGATAATTAAGAAGGATTCATAAAGTATAATTAGAGTAATCATCCTCTAAATGTCCAATAGAGATTGAATACATAAAATATGATTGCTCACTGATATATAAGAGTGCATGCATGAGATTATTGGGCAAAAGCATTCAATTAACAATGAATTTCCTCTTGAAGCATTTATGTTAAGCTATAACCCACTAAAAGAGGATATTCAAAATCGAATTGAGTGAAATCCCAAATGATTTCATATCAATGCACTTAAAACACCTTCAAGTCCCTTAAACATGCCGTTTAAACCTCTGATTTGACTGCATATTTAGTTTAAAATATAATTAAAAATATATATTAAAAAAAAGAGATAAATAGGGTTTAAAGAGCAACTTTTTAAAATAGTGAAAACCGGGTTCTAATTATACTTTTAGAAAATAGAGGATTTTATTCCGAGAAAAACAAGTGGTTGTACATAAAAAATGGTTGAGTATTTAATTTTATACAATTTTTACAAGTTCTGTGATAAAAAAAAATTAAAATGAAACATTAATCCCGAATTTCCACGCGGCGGCTGGTGAGTGGATCGTCTAAATGGTGGAGGTCAAGTGGGCCAACTCACTTAAGTGGGTCAGCACAGTATAAGGACTGTCCGATTCTCGCGGTTTGGATCCGACGGACGGGATTAAATCCCACGGTTTTATCTCGGTTAAGAGATCGGACGGTCAAAGGAGGCCTCGCGGTTTGGGATGGATGGATTAGATGCGTCTGGACGGGGGCTGATCATCCCTCCGTTATAGGCGATCGCAGCCGAGCGTCGATCTGGAAGAGATCCTGGCCGTTCGTGACAAACAGAAGAGATGGACGGCCCTGATTTTATCACTGAGCTCAGGAACCCGAAACCCTAATTTCAAAAATTGTTTTAAACGTTGTCTACAGAGAGTTTAATGGCATGATCGGTGAAATCTAAGTTACAGTCAACGGGACAAAGAGTGGGGGACAGCTTTTACACTTTTAAAACTCCTATTGGGATACCTATTTAGGAACCTAGATAAGAGCCTAGGGTTTAGGATTTACCGAGATATACTGGATGGTTTTGAATGATTCAGGTATTGTTCAATTCATGGATCGCTCGCACTCACTTTTCCTCAAGACCTCGAACTCGGGAGAAGCTTCTACGGAGAAGTGGAACGGCTTGGACGGTGTAGCTCACGGTTCTTCATGCTCCTTACCGCCGGCGAGCTCCAGGTGACAGGAAAATGATCGGGAGAAGTTTAGAGAGCTATGGGATTTCAAAACGAAATGCCAGCCGCTCTGGAGATGCACTGGAAAGACAGATCACTTGGAATGAGGTAAACAATGCCTCCTTGCCCTATTCTTTTGTTGGAGCCAAAATCAACGGCTAGGATGCATCAGAGGGGATGCTGGGATGGCAAACACCTGGCCCTGGTCGTTATAGGAGCAGAGGAAGTGGCTGGCCAGATGAAAATGACATAGAGTCCTTCTCAAGTGGAGGGGACCACTAGGTGGGTAGCTCGGGTCTAGGGAACAAGCTGGGAGCTGGGGAGGTTAGGGAAGCTTCTAGAGTTGTTTAGAAAGTCTGGATTGGCCTGGTTTGGGCTAGGTGAGTGTGTTGACCGGGTGAACCCATTCAAGCTCCCATTGACTGTTTGACCAGTCAATAGGGGCATGGGCTGCTAAGCTGGAGTCAGAGTGAGCTGTGAATCATTTGAGGTGGCTGAAAAGGATTGGGTTTGAGCTTGATGAGGTTTGGTGGATCGGTTTGACCAAGGGAGCTCATTTGAGCTTTTGGTTGACCCTTTGACCAGTCAACATGGGTCAAGCCTGCTGGGGTGGCATCAAGGCAAGGCCTGGAGTGAACTTAGACTATTAGATGAGTTTGAATTTGGCTGTATTCATTGAGTTAGGAGGTTTGACCAAAGGAATGGCTCTTTTAAGCATTGAGTCGACTGATTTGACCAGTCAACTCAGTCAATGATTGATGAGGTGGCAGTGAAGGAGCTTAGTGTGCTGGTTTGGAGGAAGCTCTACATGCACCATTAGTTCAAACATTGAGTGTATACATGATATTTAGGGAGGATTTGACCGAGAATTGGAGTTTGACCAAGTCAAACCCAAATGATTTAATTTTAAATAAGTTTGAATGAGTTTAGTCTAGGTTTTGGTATGGTTTTGAGAGCTTGAATGGATTAAATGGATCAAATGGGTCAAAATGACCCATTAAAAGCCTTAAGGGGAATTTGAGTCAACTAGGTTGACAGGGTCAACCAATTTGACTCAGGGGATGGGTCTGGACTAGACAGGTTTGAAATGGTATTTGGAGGCCATTGGAAGTGGTCCCGAAGTCTAGGGAGATCAAATCAGTCAAAATGCCCATTTTGGCTCTTAAGGGTTTGTTTGGTCAACCTAGGTTGACTTGGTCAACCAGGTTGACCCAGGGATAGGGAATGAGTCCAACAGGTTTAGTTTGACATTTGAAATCTGCTGGAGATGGTTGCATTCAATTTGGAGCTCATTTGGTTTGAAATCACTGTTTGGGCCCCCTAGGGGTATTTTGGTCATTTTGAGCTCATGACCACTGGGGGATGAAATGAGTAAAAAAAAATGCATTTTATTGATCAACATATCAGGATTGGTGGTCTGGAAGTGATTGCAGACTTTGGAGAAAGTTCCAGGGTCAAGATCCACTAGATGAAAAGTCCAGTGGCATAGGCTATAAATATTTGAAGGTTTTACAGCCTTTGGAATTTAATTTATTTACTGAGGTTAGAGAGCTCAGAATGAGCTCAAATTTGGAGGATTGTCTCTAGAGACATCCCCCATCAATATGGAACTGACATAAGCTAAATCAGAATCCATTTGACTGGGTTTTGGAGTATCAACAGATTTGCTTAAAAAGGACTTTAAGACAATGCCTTAGGACCTAAGATTTGAGTCTGGAATTGAGTGAGTTTGCATTGATTTGAGTCTGGTTTGGGTTTGGGATCTCATTAGAGACCTCATACAAAAATGAGGTCAACAAATGGACCCCCAACATGTGTGATGAATTCGAAGAATAAATCAAATATGTTGGCGTTGACCGAAGTAGATCAATAAAATTTAGAAATTGGTGATTTGACTGATGGATTGATTTTTTTTTTATCAAATAGATAACTGGACCAAATTGAGAGATCGATGCAGTGCAACAGTGCTCAGTTGGAGCGTCACGACTCTAGACACTAAAAATAATTGCACATTTAATCTGGCCTACCCTAGATTAGGTGATCCTTGCTTGATCAAGCCTAGCTTTAATTTAGCTAATAATATATCTATCTTTGACTTTATTCTTAAGGGAATAAAGCCCACTTTATATCTCATTAAATTGAACCCTACTTGTGTTAGCCTATACAAACTTTAGGTTACCATAGATTTATATTTGACTAGTGTTAGTGGAATTGAATGAGGTCTATCATGAGTACCAAAAGATTAGTCAACCTATATAATCTATTAGGTAGTTGACATAAGGTTATCCTTGAGCTAGATTCAATAGGCCTTAAATCTCATCTAACCCTTATACTGTGGATTTGATTGAGTCTTTGGCAACATAAATTCTCATAAATCTCATTCGGCTCCCTAAACTTGCCTAGCTTAGGCCAATCAACTAAAATTGATTTTGAATAGACCTAAACCTAAGCTAAGTAGGAGTATTTATCAATTCACGTCCAATATTATTTTACATTATATAAGAAGGAACAATCACGTGGCATAGTACATAGGAGTTATCGCCTTAAGATGTCAATACTCAAAATCATATCACCTCCCAACCTTATATCTTTCATCCTATATTAGGTTTATAATTGATATATCATCAAAAAATTATGGTGATCAGGCACGAATATCAAAGCAAAATCAAGTTGGTAACTTCAAAAATAAAATCGGAGACCATCTCAACTTCAATTTCGATAGACTTATAGTCAAACTGAACCTCAGAAATATGAACCCAACGACAGCAAATTTGACTCAATCCAAACCCAATTGAGTCCAAATCAAAGGCCCGAAGCACATTTGGTCAAACCATAGTTTGGACTACCAAATAGTTTCCAAACATGACATGCTTATAATCAAATTGATCGGCTCAACAAGATGAATCGAACGAGTCCAAGATTGTCAAATTCTGATATCATTAGAGCCTTCAAATGCTTGATAAATGGTCCATGATCAAGAGATTCAACATAGGTCGTCCATTTAAACCACTCACAATTTACCCTTGATCTTCATGCTATTTATTGGCCATGTTACTTTAAAAAAACTATAAATATACATTGCATTTCTCATATAAAGGGACCCTGAATGGGGGAGGATGCGGCCCAAGCAAGAAGAGAAGAGAATGAAGCAAACAAGAGAATAAATAAACTCCTCCTCGACCACCGCCAGACTTTCACCCTGCAGTCGACTGACGCTAAACTTCTGCCTGATCACCAACTAATGTTGGAATTAATCAAGGAAGCATGAATAGAATGAAGAAAAGGAAGAGAAAAAAGAAAGCTCTCTTGTCAGCAAACTCTTCCTCGACCATTGTCATGTTGAAACTTATTAATTATGAATTAGGTTGTTAGACATAAGCTTATGTCCCAATGTCTAACCAAGAGGGGGGATGAATTAGTAATTTAAAAAATTCTCTCTTGTTAATTTAAAATTGAACACTTTGAAATCGATGAAATTTTTAGTGATTCTTTAAAAGCAATTTTTCAACCACAGTTGAAAAAAATAGAAAAATAATAGCGAAAAATAAAATACAATAGATTTATAGTAGTTCGGTCAAACACGACCTACATCCACTCCCTGAAGTCTCTCACTTCAGGTATTGCAGTATTAAAACTAGTGTCTCTCATTTCACCCCCACATTAAGGCGGAGAAGCCTTCACAAAAACTCTCTTCCATCACTACCCGATGCGGCAAAAAATCGTCGTCCTTTTACACCCTCCAAGTGTTGGCAGAGAACCTTCGTCCTTTTACACCCTCCAAGTGTTGGCAAAGAACCTTCGTTATTTTACACCCTCCAAGTGTAGGCAGAGTATCGTCATTCTTTTACACCCTCCAAGTTTAGGCAGAAAACCTTCGGTTGTTCACACCATTGAGTGTCGATAGAGAACTGGATATCCTTAAAAGATCTTCTCATAAGAAATCTAGAATGACAAGAGAAAATATTGAAGTAATCACAAATTACAAACAGAGATCTTTACATTTGAGTAACCAAATGAACCCTTCACACTGTAGTAGTAAGAACTTGTTGGTGGAATTTTGAAAACATATTTTAAAAATATTAGTTTTCTTTAGGACTTAAAATTGAATTCTAAAATCAAATTATCTCGTTAGAAAAAGTATTTCACCTTGAGAGGTGAAAATAAAATTTTATAATGTTATTCAGATTTAGAATTATGAAATTCATCTTGAATATCGTGATCGGATGCTAAAGAGAACTTCATATGGCCCCGAAGGGTCAAAATGCGATTCTACTGAATATCCAACCATAATATTCAAGAAGTGTGATCGTTGATTTCACATCCAAAGCCTTATCAAAGAAAAGTGTATCTCCCCGTAGGGAGAAAATACTATTCGATGATAATTCTTTGATTGTTATAATAACGATCACTAGTATTTTAAGTTTTCCCAAAGAAATCTAATTGAACTTTGAAAAATCAATTTTAAAATCAGGTGTGTGTGGTTCTAAATCTCCTACGAGCGCAAGCCCTCGTAGTTAATTACATCGTAGGGAGACAAAATTCCCTACAAAAACTCTCGATTAAAATAGTGGCAAAATTTTGTTAGATTTTCTATGAGTGATATCAAAGAGATGAATTTTTAGAAATTCAAAAGGGAATGGATCAAAATTGAACAGTTATTAACGGAGTTAAAGGAGGAGAGGTAGGGGACACTTTGAGATTCCAGAACCATCCGGAAGTGTTCCAACTTAATCTAAGTGTTGGGTTTTATGTTTTAGGATTGAAATGAAGCTTTAATTGGAGTTAAATATTTTATTAAAAATTTGGGACTATATTTCTGAAGTTTGGGGTCTTATAATCAAAGATCTGCCCTGGAACCTAAATCTATTTGTGGACACTGGACCACAGTCGTCCGATCCTAACTAATGCAGTGCAAGATCTGGACTTACCCCGGCCTGGATTGGGGAGCCAGCTAACCACCTAATCGATTAAAAATATATGAATTCGGTCTTTTATGAAAGAGTGGTAGGGACGTTATTATTTAAAGTTTTGGAGAGCCGGGGCCGACATCTAGAGATTCTCCTAATTGGCCCCTTTCAACTTATGTTGGGTACTAAATGCTAAACTGATGCAATTAAAATTTTGACTCTTTTAATTCATTTCTAATGCAATGCATGCTGGTTAATAACTCTAAATCAGATATGCTTGAAATTTTAAAAACAGGCTTAGAAAAATAATTTTTTAGAAGACTGGACTTCCCCAGGTCCGGCACCTCGTCCTCATAGGTCAGACTATCCGGACTCTACCCGCAGGCGGGGAAGGGTCTAAAACAAGGAAAGAAGAAGTGCAGAAATATGCATGCGACCCCGGGGTCGATCCCCGGCTAATTCCCTAGATTCGTTATCCTTCTATGTTATTTAGACTCATTAAAATTTTAGACTTTTAAGGTTATGGGTAGAAAACTTTCACACCCTCCCGAGTCTTACGTATCCAGGCGAAAACAAAAAGCGGCATACAATCGCAAAAAAACTAGTAAAAATAAGTAATCCTAAAGGCAATCAAATCATCACATCAAATATAAATTAATTAATAAATGTCCATAGGCAGAATTGTCTTGCTTATTACAAACCAGAGTTTTGCAAAAAGTAAAGTGGCCGGGCACCTCTGACAACAACCCGGATTTTAATACTAATAATGACGCAAGCTATTTTGAGTGGGATACTCTCAATCTTCAAATCCTCAAATCTTCAATATCATTCTTCTTTGGACTCCTTTTCTTCAATCTTCTTGGAATCTTCGTAGTGGATTACCCAAATGGATAAGAGGGCACTTCCTTTAAGGGGAAGGCCACTCTTTCCTCTTTGGGTAAGGAAAAGGTATGATCCAAATTTGGATTTCCAAATGGAAAAAGAGTGTTCCCTAAAGGGGTATCCTTTCCTCTTTGGAATCCAAGCTTTGGATCTATGTATCTCAACTCAAAATCAGCTTTCACAACACTTGACACTTACACAAATTACATTGATATCAAAATGAAAATCTAGACTCACCTGTAGGGTCATCCTAAGCAATTAATATATAAAAAACAGTTATTCCCAAGCAGTTGTATATGAGCAGAAAAGAAAGTAAACACACTGGCCACGCTCTTTTAATGTTTTGGGGGCTTTGGCAGCTGAAGCACCTGTGCAAAGAGTTTATAATATTTATGCATTTTTTATTTGCCCCCTTTTTATATTGCCCTGCATGAGCGTGGCCACCTGCAGAAAACTGTGTCAACTTCCAGATCGTACCTAACCTAAGGATAATCTAGTCGCCAAACACATTAATCCATCCACAGAGTAAGCAGACACAGCAAAGCAATTTCATCTACAACATGCAGTGAAAACTACGAAAAGTCCGGCACACAGCAGTAAAGTAAACACCGGCCTAACCTAGATCTAGAGTTGGTTGTCCTAGCACATCATCTAAAGTGTGTGAGAAAGGTCGTGTGGCTGGGGTAGATCCTAAAGTGGGTTATTAGTTGAAGTTGTCTAAAAGTCTGGGTTTGTTAAGGCTTAAAAGGGGGTTTAGATTAAAATTTAAGTATTAATGAATTAAGAATTTTAATTAAACATATTTTAAAAATTGATTGATTGCTACCTTTGTTTCACACCAAGGCCGTGAAGTTTATTTCACCTTTCTTGGGGCTAAGCTAATAGCCTCGTAGGCCTGGGTTACCCAGTAGCAATCGGGGTTGATTAAGTTATTTAAATTGGTTAGAATTAAAAGAGTGGATTAATACAAAAATGAGTTAGTTACTAATTTTTTAAAAATTTGATTAATTTAAGTTTGCCATTACTTGATTCGTGGCGTTGTGCCATCAGGCTCGAGGAACTAGCCTCCTTAGGACACTTAGCCCCACAGCCCGGAGTAGTCCAGCCGATAAACCAAATTAATGTAGTTAAATTAAAAGTTTTAAAAGATTAGATAATTAATGATTAATCTATTTTTAAGGTTTAACACCCCTTAGAATCCATTCGTGGCGTTGTGCCACCAGGCTCGAGGAATCAGCCTCCTTAGGACACTTAGCCCCGCAGCCCGGAGTAGTCCAGCCAATAAACTTCATCTTCAGGATGGTTGTTGTGTTTTAAGAAGTTTGTTGAATGTTTTAAATATTAAGCTAACATTTTCTGGAGTTTTAAAGCAATTTTGAATTTTTAAGAAATTTTGAATATTTTAATCATTTAATTAAAGGGTCAAAAATTGACTTTTTGATTAAGCTCAAATTCTAGAATGTTTGTATTTTATTAAAATACTAGACCTTATTATAAGTTGTTAGACAGTTGGCACACTCAATTTGGGGTTTTCTATCAAAAATTATGATCTTTAGAAGTTTTGACCCAATTTTGACCTAGAGTTGACCAAAATATTGACTTTTGACTTTGACCAGATTTTGGGGGTTTGAAAATTTTGGAAAATACTAGATTTTAATTAAAGTCATTATCCACTGAGTTTGATTGATTTAGAATTTTCTACAATTAGTTATGAATTTTGGAAATTTGGGTGTTTATTGAAATTATTAAATTGTTTCAATTAAGGGTCATTTTAGTGATTTGATCCCAAATGAGTCCCAAACTTCTTGAAATCAACTCCAAAGATCAAGAATGATCTAAGGAGAGATCAGCAAGTATTTAAAGATTTTTTTGGAATTTTTAATAATTTTTAATTAATTAAAAGTGATTAGACATTGATTTTGATTAAAATTAAATTAGGATGGATTTTAATGTCCAATTAAAGTGATTTCAATTTTCATTGATTAAGAGATAAATTTAAGTTAGTTGAGGGTATTTTAAGGAATTTTAAGAATTAAATCAACTTTATTAGAATTTTATTAAGGCTAAAGGGTTATTTCTAAGGTGGGGTTACTATGGTTCCTACTTGGGAAACCAAATGGACTCTAAATTTGATGGAATTTGGACCACAGGATCACCTGATCCTAAGGACTAAACCCACCAAATTTGAGCTCAAATGGAGTACTCTAAGGTGGTTAACTAAACCACCTAAGGTGAGCTCTAAGTCACCTTCAAACCACTATAGGGGTGTATCCTAAGCTTGGATTGGGGCAAAATCAGTGGATCTACACTCCTTATTCTAAACATCAGCAGCACACAAAAAATCACACCCTAAATCCCATTGGATAGGTCTATACCCCATTTTGAATTTAAGGGTCAAACCATGACCCTTAAATTTGAAATTTGGGAAAAATGCCCTTGAACACCTTAAAAAGGGAGGATAAAATTTGGACATGTCCAAAACATGTTCAAATTTAATCTCCCAAAATTCCATGCCTGGTGGACTTATATTTAAAGAATAATTAAAGAAATTAACAAAATGCTCAAACTTAAATTAAACCTAAAACTGACCTAACTAGGGCATGGAACCATAGGGCTTTTGTAGGTCTCCCTGAGACCTTTCCAATGAGCCTAAGAACACCTATTTTGGACAAGTGTGCAGGGAGATATGAATTTCCAAAGTTCCCTTGAATTTCTGGAATTATTAATTCGGCCATTACACAGTCAGCGCTCCCTTTACACGCGCCGCGCGCTGATTGGCTGGGCAATCATTGGTGCCAACTGTTAACGGTCGGATTAACCACAGCCGTCGGATGGCAGATCAGACGGCTGGGATCAAACGCGCTCCGAAACAGCGGGATCTAATCCGAGCCGTTGATCGGAATCAACGGCTAAGATTTCATCTTCAACCTCCGCTCTTATCCGAGGCCGTGAACTTTCTCCGGCGTGATCCGATTGATCCCGCCGGCGAACTTCGACGAAATTTCACAGGGAGGATCAGGGGGGTGGAAACCTTCAATCCAACGGTGGAAATCCGTTGGGGTGAAGGTTTCCTTCACACTTGACCGGACTACCTAGCTAGGGAGTTCGGGATGAAGGAATTACCGCAGAGAAAGTCTCAACGGATGAGCTTCTCTATCTGGAAGCTTCAGGGGACGAAGGCGAGTAGGTTTCCTTCAGAGACCGCGACCGGAGGATGGCAGGAGGTAGGTCTTTGAGCGGGACGCCGAAGCCTTTTGTCGGAGTTCGCTCAAAATAATGAAAGGAGAGGTATGGGAGCTCTAGGGGAGATGCTGGGAGATTGATGGAACTCTGGGGAGTCGTTTCGAAATGCTGGGATTGATTCTAAAGCTCTGTGGAGCACCAGCCTATTCAGCCTCCTCCCACGAGCTCGGACGGCCAGGATCGAATCGGAGGGGGGCTCGGATTGATGTCAAGTGGAAAGGGGCACCGTTCCAGAGAGCTCGCCTTTGGAAGGCTTTCGGTCAGGATCGGCCTGGGGGGACCACCGGAACTTGCTCTCCATTGGTTCCGACCGCCGCCGGCCATGGTCTGGGTCGGGTTGACCAGGGAAGGCCGATGGGGACACACTGGAGCTGGGAGTGGAATCAAATTGGTTTGGGGAAGCTGGGATCGATCCAGTGGCTAGGTTGGGCTCAAACCTGCTTGGTTTGAGTCGAATTGAGCTCGATCCGGGTCAGGTCAGACCCTGGACTAGATATGGGAGGTAGGTCTGGGTCTGGTGCACCCAATGCAAGTGGCAATTGGGTCCAATTTGGTCTGTGTCAAAGGTTGGCTTGGGTTGATCCAAATCTGCTTGGTTCGGGTCGATTCGGGCTCAACCCAGGTCAGGCCAGACCCTGGGTTTGAGGTGGGAAGTGGGTCTGGGTCTGGTGCACCCAATGCAAGTGGCAATTGGGTCCAATTTGATCTGAGCTGAAAAATGGCTCAGGTCCAGGTGCTTTTGGCTACTTTGGGTCAACCTAACTATTGACCCAAGCTAACCCAAGGTATGGGCTGGCTGGAGGGGGTGTATTGGACCTAGGGCCACCTATGGGAGGTGTTGATCAGGTTCAATTGGGCTTAGGTTGAGAGTTGGCTCAATCCCAAGTGCTTTTGGGCACTTTGGGTTAGCCTAACTCTTGACCCAAGTGAGCCCAGGGATTGGGCTGATCAAGAAAGGTGTATTGGGTCAATAGGAACTCAATAGCACCTTGATTTGGATTCAATTTGATTAAGATTAAAAGATGGCTCAAGGGAGACCTCTCTTTGGTCACTTGGGTCAAGCCATATGGCTAACCCAAGTGAGCCCAAGGCTTGGGTCACCAAGAGGGGTCTCTTGGGTACCTAAGGGTTCATCCCATACATTCAAAGGACTTGGAATGATCTAGATTCAAAAATTTGAAAGAGGAGGGTGTATGGGTCCATGGGTCAAACTTGGTTGATTTGGTCAACCAGGTTGACCCAAGGTCTGGGTTTGAGTTCAACAAGTTGGGTTTGATATTTGATATTCATTGAAAGTGGTTTCAAAGAGTTTGGAATTGATTTGAGTTGAAATGGCCATTTGAAATCCCATAAGGGTATTTTTGGTCAATTTTGACCTACTGGTCAACTATTGGTCAAAAATGGGTCTAGAAAATGCAGTTTACTGCTTAATGGGTTAAAATCAAGAGTCTGGAAGTGATTGGAGGCTTTGATAAGGGTTCCAAGGTCAAGATCTCAAAGGGTTAGGTTCAATGGCATAGGCTATAAATATTTGAAGGTTTTACAGCCTTTGGATTTTAATTCAGATTCTGGGGTTAGAGACCTCAGAATGAGCTCAAAGTTGGAGGGTAACCTCTAGAGACATGTCTTATCACTTTGCAAGTGATAGACCCTGTATCAGAGACCATTTGACTGGGTTTTGAAATGTTTGAAAATTCTTTGAAAAGGGTCTTTAGGACAAGACCTTAGGGCTTTGAATTTGAGTTTGGATTTCTGGATTTGGAATGGATTTCAAGTTTGAATGATTAGTGTTGAAGTATCCAACTCATTTACAATCATGTGGTGATTGTTAATGAATGGATGAGGTCAAAGCTAGATTGAAGTTTGGATCAAAGTCTAAGTTGAAGGTAGAATTGTCAAATTGGTTGGATCAAAGTTTGGATATGTTTGAAACTTGAATTAATTTGAGTTGAATGAAGTTTGAGATTTAAATTGATCAAATGTAGGAATCAAGTTGAAGTTGGAATTGATCAAATGTAGGAATTGATTTGAGGTTGAGGCTGATCAAGGATGGGAATTGATTTGAAGTTGGAGTAGTCCTAAGATCTAAGGGAATCCTAGGCTCTAGAGTAGGCCCTAAGGTCTGGCTCTAGGAAAGAATCCTAAGTTCTAGAGTGGATCCTAGGATCTAGAATTAATCTGGAGTCTGGAAGGGTCTTAGTGACCTCATACAAAAATGAGGTCAACAGAACTCTCCTTCAAACATTCTCTCTCACTCTCTCCTTCAATTTCCCTTCAGTATGCACGAAAACCAAATGACAAAAAGATTTTAAGACAGTCAAACTTGGACCTTTTATAGAAAAGACATGAAAAACTATCCAAAAATTGCATTTTCAATTTTTGACCATCCACAATCATCTAGTACGACCCCATTTTGTACGTACGAATAGTGTAAAAACTGTTGTGTACGAACTTAATGTGAATTTGTATGAACTACCTTCTTACTCGATCATCGTACCGTACGAACGTGGTTCGTCTGATTTTTCTTAAAGTTCGTTTGTACGAAAAAGAAGGATGAATATTAAGTTTCCAGAACATAGAACATCATCCTGAGATGTACCATAATTATCGTTTGGATAAATAGTTCATTTTGGCAAATGCAGAGCCCATCGTCCTGGGACGAATGATAATTATCATTCGAACGAACGCATCCAGAGAGCATCGTCCTGGGACGTACGATAAATATCGTTTGAACGAATGTGTTCATAGCCCATCATTCTGGGATGAATGAAAAACATCGTCTGGATGAACTATACTTAGAAAAAAATTTAACCCTCTCTATTCGTTCTTTTGCTTGTTCGAGAGTTTAACTGACCAGATCATCCTGTATGAACATAATTCTTACTGTACGATCAATTTTTATTTTTATTTTAATTATGAATTTTAACTATCCCCCGGTGTGTGTGTGCTAAGTTACTAAATTACAATCACATACTCTCATACTCAAATAAAAGAAAAAATTCAGACTCTAATATTACAAAACATTCTAAGTAGATCTTGATTTGAAGTCTTCAACAATTTGAAGTGTGATTTTCCTTAAATGTTAGTACACACAAGAGCAAAAAATAATTCTTCTAAAATATGTTAGGAGAAAATAATAATAAAAATTAATAATATTTGGAATCATCAAAACATATAAGTTACAAGAATGTAAAACATGCAAAGCTAAGTAGCAACTCTCTCAACATGTCAGACTTTCACTTAGCAGCCTACCGACACCGGAGTTCTGCCTAAATGACATCTAACTTCAAAGTTCTGCTTGGTTGTCGACTGACGTCGAACTTCTACCCAATGTTGAATAGGTTTAATGGGTTTTCTAGACATCTTCCATATAGGTTAACTTCATCGAGCAACACTCTAACATACAATCTTGAATAGGTCACACATCCTTGATATATTCAGGAGACTTCTTCTCCTCTGCACATTAATGCATTTCCTACAACTTTTTCTTCAAAGAAAGATTATAATTTGATCTTCATCAGGCCTCAACTCAGTTGACACTATAAGTGTGTCGTTATACTACTAACATAGCACACTATTTTGGCTCATTGAATTAGGGATATCTAATGTCTTCTGTATGAATGCATATTACCTTAGCAAAATTCCATTGGACTACCATCATCAGCCCTTCACCTAATGTCCCTTGTCAGTCCTTCACTTTATATATACCATCATCAGTTTCTCGTTCAACTATTAATAGTAGCACATCCTCCAACTCTCTCCTTCCGCTCTCCACTCGATCGTTAACTAGCAACGAACTTCCACTCGATTGTCCATCGCCGATGAACTTCCTCTCAAATATCATATAAATTTTTCTCATATATTCATCACTTCTAATTCTCCTCCTGGATACTATTACTGACAGATCTTCTCAAATTACCCTCACATATAAGTAGAAATTGATCTTCTTTTGTTAAGGGTTATTTATTACAAAGATAGTCTCTCATCGTGACTTCTTCTACATAAGAGATGAGTACTGAAGCTTGATAGGGGAATGTCGCCTATCTCTGACAATAGAATGTCTCCAATATAAGAAGGATAATATAAAAGAAGAAAAAAGGAGGAAAAAATTTCCTTCTGCATAAGAGAGGGGCACTGAAGCTTGATAGGGGAATGTCGCTTATCTTTGACAATAAAATGCCTCAAATGTAAGAAGAATAATATAAAAGAAGAAAAAAAGAAGGAAAAAATTTCCTTCTACATAAGTGAGGGACACTGAAGATTGATAGGGGAATGTTACATATCTCCGATAGTGAAATACCTCCAATGTAAGAATAAGAACACAAGAGAAGAATAAGAAAAAAAATATCCTTCTACACAAGAGAGGGGCACTGAAACCTATTAGGGGAATGTCACCTATCTACGATAGTGGAATGCCTCCAATGTAAGAAGAATACCATATGAAAAGAAAAGGAATTACTCCAAAAATTCTAACTTCTACATAAGGAGATGGGCATTGAATTTGAGTAGGGGATGCCACCTACCAAAAATAGAAGAATGTCTCAACTGTAAGAAAGTTAGAATGTGGGAGGAGAAAGAAAAGGAACGAATGCAAAAAATCCAACTTCTACACAACGAGAGAAGCCCTGAATTTTAATAGGGGATGTCGCCTACGAAAAATATGAGAATGCATCAACTGTAAGAGAGTTAGAGGAATAAAGGAGAAGAATAAGATGAGTAATTTTTCCTTGCTTTAGGAGACTATTTATAGGGGATAGATGAGAGAGTCTAAAAATATTCCAAGAATATTCCATGAATAACCCTATTCCAATATTCTTTAAAAAAAAAATTTTTTTTGCTCTATCTAAAAATAGAAAAAAATTAAAAAAAAAAATAAAGAAGGCCGGCCCCACAAAATAAGGAGCGGTTCCAAAAAAAAAAAAATTTGGGGCTGTTAAATCAACTGTCTCTATTGGAGTAATTATTACGTCAGGAAAAAAACAGGAAATTCAGACGAATACCGAGCAATACCGAGTTTTAGGTGACATGACGCGTGATTATTGATCTCTGAATACGTCAGGTGACATGACTTAATAATTGCTCCTCGATTTGAGCCTCCTCATACAGCTTTATATAAAATATATCTCTTATAATAGTTTTTTATTAAGTTACAAATAGTTTGAATGATAATTTTTTATCATAAATCAATTTGAATGATATTGAAAGAGATAAGAGATTTTTATATGAGCATTATAATCCGAGCTCCGTTAAATAATTGAAACAGATTTTGTCTTATATATATATATATATATATATATATATATATATATATATATATATATATATATATATATATATATATATATATATATATATATATATATATATATATATATATATATATATATATATATATATATTTATATAGAGCTCAACCTCATCCACACGCTCAAAGGCCGCATCTTTCCATTTTAGCATGATTAGTATACGTTTTAATTCATTGTCATAGATTTTTCAAATCTATATATGAATACAATTAACTTTAAATCAACTAATATATAAATATGTATATTTCTTGATATACATATATCACTTATTAATATACATTTATTTAAAAAATAATAATAAAAATAAAAGAGATGTATAGTTATGCGATATTTTAAATATTATGACATATTTTTAGACTCCACAGAGTTTGACGTCCGAAAATAGGGGGCAACTGATATATTGTAAAAAATTTATGGTAAACGGGCACGAATATCAAAGCAAAATCAAGTTGGAGACTTCAAAAATTAAATCGGAGATCATCTCAACTTCAATTTTAGCAGACTTATAGTCGAACTGAACACCTCGAAATAAAAAATCCAATTACACCAAATTCGACTCAATCCAAACCAAAATGAATCCAAATAAGGAAGAAAATGAAGCGAGGAACATAAGGAAGAAACTCCTCCTCGATCACCATCGGACTTTCACCCGGCTGTCAACCAACGTCGAACTTCTGCCCGATCACCAACTGACACCGGAATTAATCAAGGAAGTAAGAATAGAAGGAAGAAAATGAAGAGAAGAAAGAAAGCTCTCTTGTTAGCAGACTCTTCCTTCACCACTGTCGAACTTTCACCCAGCAGCCTACATCAATCGGAGTTCTGCCTGAATGCCATCTAACACCATAGTTCTGCCCGGCCGTCGACTGACGTCGGAATTCTACCCACGCCGGACCTTCATTAATTGTCGGATTCCTATCTGACACCGGAATTTCTCCCATCACTATATTCCTACCCAATTGTGAGATCTCGTTCCCTTACTGTTCCTCTCTGAATTGGATTTTCCTCCCAGAATCGGCCAGGACGAAGTTGAGATCGTCCAGGCCGATCAGTGCTTTGAAAACAGCTGATTTCTGGTGAGTTTTCTGGAAGGATTTCTGTACAGATCGTCCGGGACGATGTTGAGATCGTCCAGGCCGATCTGTACTGTAGAAATTATCGGCCAGACAACAGCCCTGGGAACTGTCCAGGACGATCAGGATTTGATCTGATCGTCCCGGGACGATCTGGCGATCGGCCAGGCCGATCTGAGTAAGATATAAGGAAATGAGCTCGTTTTGAGGAGAGAGAAAATCATTTTATAAAAATCAGATATTTTGAGGAGAGAGAAAGAGAAAGGAAAAAAGAGAAAAGCTTGGTTTCGGAGATCGCGGAGCGCTTTTCGTCCGACGCTGCTGTTGGAGAAAGTGTAGATCTCGTGGTAAGGACTTCGAACCCTGTTTCTGTTTTCGAAGATATTGTGTTTTGATCGAGTTGTGCACTATTTTGTGTTTTCGTAGTCTACTTTTAGACCTGATTTTGATTTGACACGACTTTCACCGCACAACTTTTAGTATGTTATAGATATGACTATTGTACACGATTTGACTGTATTCTACGAAGATTTTATCGGTCGGAATTGATTCTACGCGATTTTAATCGAATAGAAAATTATCAGGACTTGATTTTATTTGGATTCTATAGATTGATAGGATTATTTTGACGTTGTGAATGTTCTATTGTAATTTGGAGAAATTTGGGATTTGTGTCTTTTTGCAGGATTTTTGTGTAAATTCGATAGACTACCGTTACTCTGCCCGATTTTCGTATGATTTCTGTTTTGACTGAAATTGATAGATTGAATCGATATGCATATGATTATTGATATGATTGCTTTAATATTGATTATTGATTGATTAATTATTGATACTGATCACAAGTGGAACCTGGTTGAACATTGGTTGAAGATTGATTGATACCTGTACAGGATGGTGGGCCGACGGGCTTTCCTTTAAACATTGATTATTGATATATTGATGGGAGTCATAAGAAGTTTATTGATATGCCGACGGGCGAAAAGAGTGACGACTCTTATTGATTGAACCAATGTAAATGATATCTACAACAGCAATATGGATTCTACAATAGCAACATAGCCAGTAGATTGTACTTGTTCAGTATATAGTATTGAATTGCATGTTTACTGTATTGAGTTACGGATTTATTGCTTTATCGATTTCTACTTTATTTATTTGATCGGATTTACTGTATCGTACGGATTCTATTGATTTCATCGATTGATTACTGAGCATTGAGCATTGATATGGACATGGATAGATATAGATATTGCATTGATAGCATGAACATGGACATACTGCCTATAGATTTTATAGATTCGTTGTTCCGTATCGCTTTTCTCTACTGATTTCATTGATTTGACCGTATTGATTTGATTGACGGATATTGATTGATTGAGTTGATTTATCGATTTGCCTGCCGCTGCATTGACTGGTTTTATTGACTATTGATTTCCGGATTGCATCGACTACTGATTTGATTTCCGCTGCATAGACTCATTGACCATTGACTGATACGGATTGATAGATTGACATGCATATTGATAGCACCGCCGTGCTTTGATTTCAGTTATAGGTATTAGGTGACCTGCTGGGCTTTGTAAAGCTCATTATATGTGGTTGATATTTTCAGGTCAGGGCTCGGGAGCAGGAGATAGGAATTGATCCAGATCTTCAGGTTTTAGTTCTTTTGGTCGATTGATGATTCTTTTGTACTCAGGACAGGATAGCTTCTTTACTTGTATTGATAGTGTAGTTCCTGAGTATTGTACATAATGTTTTGAGATTTGAATCGACTGTTATATTGATGTTTAAATTTTTATAGATGTTTGATAGATTGCTTAATGATGGTTTTAGATAACTCTGGTAAATTGTTGGAGTAATTGATTGACATTCTTTCCAAGTTAGATCTTGGGGTCGTTACACCAATGATGGACCAGCTTCCACTTATCCCCGAACTCCAGACTTCCGCCCGTCACTGAAAATCTGATTGGACTTCTAGCTGTCGACGGACATCAATCAGACGTCTATCCGACAATGTACTTCTACCTGACCTCATCCTTCCGACCTCCATTACCGACAACGATCTTTATGACCTCCGTCGCCCGTCGACTACGATCCTTACGACTTACGTCGCCTACCAACTACAGTCCTTCCAATCTTTTTTGCCCGCCAACTATGGCCCTTCGGGCCAAGTGAATACGTAAGCAGTGACTCTTTGTATTCCCACTATGTAATTTACTTCATATGATATACATTAAGCCAAGACCTTCCCCCTAAGGAAGAGGCTCAATTGTAATCGACTACAAATAATTGTGGAATCATTCAAATTGAGCTAAGTCCAATGATTTTTTCTCCTTTCCAAGGGTTTTCATATAAAAATCTTGGTGCCTCTTATAAATATTGCACCATATTTCTATTTGATTGTGTGCTGGATCTCCGTATGAAGCTAAGACGCTAAACTTTATATTTCTCTACCGTCGCGAATACTCCAAGACGCAACAATAATAATATCATATATTTAAAGAAAAATCCATCATCCCACCCTCCTTTGTAAAGTATTATGTATTTATTATCTTAAATCATAATAGTTAGCCTTTCTTAGGTATACAAAATTTACAACATGTATGATATAATTAACATTTAAATTTTACTCAATATACATCTCACTATATATTATTTATACTGCATATTAACATTATATATAAATAAATAATATAGAGGTTCATAGGATAACTCTGTGTATTTATTTTGGCATGTATCATTATAACACATAAACTATAACAATCATGCATGTCATCCATTTCCATCCATTTTATATTAATATGATGTCACAAAATTTTGTCAAAATTTTGAATTTATTTATATTACTTAAATAAAGATATATGCCTCAAAATAAGAAAAAAAAAATTTGATGAATTTTTTATATGATCATTTCAATATATGCATAATATTTATGATAATGACAATACCAAAAATTACTTAAAGAGTTTTAATTGAATAAAATTATAATAACTTAAAGCTATTTAATATCATTCTTTTTATACTTGATAATATTAGGGATTAGGGTCCCAAGAAAAATAATTAGGTGCGGAGTGCGCACCGTTCGTACAAATACTGGATACCTAGTATTACCCAGCAGTACCGAGTGCGGGTATCGTTAGGTATCCAATATTTGTGCGGACGGTTCTCCCGGTTCTCCCCGTCCGCACTCCGCACATCTAATAATCTCTTGGGTCACAATGCTTCTATATGAGAATTCTGAATTCTTCCACTGTATATGAACAGACCTTTATCTCTTTCTTTCTCTCACCTCATCATCCTCTTCACTATTTCTCCCTGTAAAATGTAAATCTTTCTCTAATTCTAATATTCCCATTTTTGGGAAGACTAGTGGGACATTTATAGCATAAAGCAATTTTTTTTTTTATTTTCCTTAAAAAAATCTGAGAATAATTGATTGTTGAATATAATAAAGCAATCATTGTCGCACGTGTCAAATACAATTATAAGCATAATGATCCCATTATCATCTAAACAACTATGATTAAGCTTAATTACTCTTAGGTTGAGCTTTAGCATAACTAATTAATTAAATTTTAACTTAATTCTATGAGTTCTCATTGTTTCCAATAAACTTATAACTTTTCCATAATTGATAAGTTGATCTGCTCTGATATGAATTACACTACTAATAAATCAAGCTTTCGAATTGCTTTTTCTAACATACATCAGTGGTTTAAACAACTGCAAAATTATTTGCAGCGGTTTCTGCAGATCTGTTGTATTTGCATTCGCTGGAAACTGCTACTTATATCAATCTATAATAACAATTTTAAAATCAGTACTAAAAACCTTTTATTTTTAGTAGCGCTGGACTCGAAAAATTTGAGGTCGGCTTAACCTGATTAAATTTTAAGTTGTGTTCAATTCTTAATTTTTAACCCGATTAAATTTATGATCAGATTTGATTTGACCTAAAAACTTGAAATTGATCTGATTATTGGATTGTTAATTGAGTTATGTTGGTCCAAACAGGTATATATTTTATATAGTAAATGGGTCAAATAGAGTTATTTAAATTTTAAAGTAGTTTTTAGATTAAATATTTTAATTTGTATGAATAATTAATTGGATTTGGATTAAATATATTGAGATGGGAACAATTTTATATTGGACGTGAATCTTAACCGACTTGTCCGTCACTCCGTCCGCATGAAAAAATATATGCGAATGGACCGTACCGTCGGCGGTGTGGTCACGGCCATCAGGGCGGTGGGCCCAATCGGGCGCAGATATTTCCAAACTCCAAGGGAAGGAATGGACCACGTGCCAGCACGGCGGGGCAGGAGCAGGAGGCGCCGGTTCGATCAGGATTCGAATCTGACAATCGCAGCCGTTGATTTCAGTGGACCCCATCCCTTTGCTGTGGTGCTGTGTCGGTATCATTTATTGCGTACGAGAGATAGAGAGAGAAAGATGGCTGCGTGCTCTCTGGAACGTAGCGCGGGGAATGACGGTGAGCTGGTCGGTCCGGCCTGCAGGTGCTTTGAGATTCGTGCCATAAATAAATTTTTTTTAAATTATCATTAGAATTGTAAGCATTTTTATCTCAATAATAATAAAAAAAACCTAACACAATAAACAAATTAAATTACATTTTATAAATTATAATTTATGTATGGATATGATCTAAACAAAATTATGCATGAATTCTCATTTAATTTTAGTAAATTTGCTCTAGAGAGATATAATCTTCGATCTAGACGATGGGGGAGGGATTACGAGTATTTATTATTAAAAAATTATTTAAACTTTAAGATATTATGTAGTAATGGAAATTAGGAATTGTAAGTGATTGAAGTTAAGATATGTGCATGATGTTGCTTAACATGATGAAGTGTGAGAGTGGTACTGTAAAGCAAAAAAATTTCACACCAATCTAGTCATGATTATTGCTTCAGTTCAGATTGTTTTCTTGCTGCTTCTTAAAGTAGCTTATTTTTAGTAAAAAATTTAATACTTGTATAAGAAAGCTGCTTAAAGAAGCAGTAAGAAATCTGGCTCAAACAAAACCTATGTTGATCGTTTGGATGGTCTTCATAAACATAATCGAGTATTTTTGAGCAATTGAAAGTGGTGGAGTTTGGCCTTTGCTTGTCTTTGGGTTGGAGATTGTATTTATATGATATTCCTTATTGATATGTAGATTCCCTTAAATTTATTGGGAATGACTTTTGACCCCTTCATGTGCCTTCCTTGGAGTGGGCTTAACTTTCATGAGTGGAGAAGCTGATTGCTTAAAATATGTAAGGTGGTTGAGTGAGTCATGTATTCTTAGTGAACCTTTTGAATTACTTTGACCAAGGCAATGTTATGCCATATGGTTATAATTTCTATGTACAAATGATAATTTTTAGCCTTTTAATAAGTATAATGGTAAAGGGAGAATGATAACTATTATTTTTTGTAGACGCTTATAGAACTATTAAATAATTATGAGGGTTTAAATATCTCATTAAATGACTTCAATTGTGAAGAAAATCACCAAAGTATTTTCCATGTACTTGAATAAGCATAAAGTAATATTATTCTTCAATGTTGATCAAACTTAAGTAGCACTAATAAATATAGGAATTTATAAAAAAAAAATAAGAATAAATCATATCGGTGTTTGACTATAACAATCATAGAATGATTTAAATCAATTATACTATATCAAATGGATTCTTAAAAGGGTATGTGTGGGCAAATATCCCATAAAATAAAAGGAGTGATGATATAATTTTATCATATAATGCATTAGAATTCATACTAGGTTTGTTTAACCCTATTAGGAAGATGATTTCACTTACAAATAAAGAAAATACTGAATGATTTGACAGAGATCATCTAATGTTGAATGGATCTATTGTGATCCAACATTCCATTGTGCTCGCTTACTTTAACTTCATGCAATTATTCATATAAGTATTGATCATCACACTTATTATTTATATTTGATTATTTTGCATCATAGGAACGTCTCTATGCTATATATCATTGAATCAACACTCACCACTTGGCTCCCATCCTTTTAGAATGCCTTAGCACTCCATCTAGGTTTCTCTTAAGGGGGTAAGAGTAGACTATGAACTTTTGTACACCTAACTTATGTCATGCTTCCCTTTTCCAAGTTGATTTAAAGGAAGCTATAACTTAATATTCCAAAAAATATTTATAGCTCTCTATTTTTAGCCATTATACAAGTTAAGGTGTCACCAGTGTCAAATTAAAAAAAAAAAAAATCATATCTTAAGCATCCCATCCCCTCTAGCACATTCCTCTCATTTTATTTTGAAAAAACATCAATTATGCATTAATGATAAAAAAAGGAAGTACAAAAATCTAAGAGATATCTAACCTATGACATTCTTCCATAACCATCTTAACAAATGACGGAGGAATATCATTAAAAGAATCATAATTCAAATTTTTTTTAATCAAAAACAGCAAAGGAGGCACAAAAATCAGCCACCTTATTACATGGCCTTGAAACATAAAGAAAAATAACATTTTGAAATTCTTCAAGGATAAATCCACATTCATCACTGCCTTATTTGAATTATTCATCAAGGAATTATGATAAAAATTCGTTGCATTGACGTTACCACCTTCAATTATGATGCCTATTTTTATCAAATCTCCATTCATGCAGAATTTCTAAAATGGTGCCAACAACAGTGATTTCCAGATGATTACCATCCCAATGGCACATTTGTTTACCAAAAATATCTAAAACTTTCCATTGCGTTCTCTTATAATACCTCCAATTCCTGCAATATTTGATTTAAATAGAGCACCATCATATTAATTTTAATCCAATAAGGAGGTGGGGGATGCCAAAAATTTCGGTTCAGCTGTGTAAACTGGTTAGCATTTCAGATTTCCTTAATTTGATTTAATCTAATATTTAGGTTATAGTTCAACACATCAACTGCACCTAGACAAGGAGCTTTTAATTTTTTGTTGGTCTTTAATTAAAAAAAAAATAGATATTTGAGTTATAGATATTATATATATATATAATTTTATTGAGCTTATTTGAATTAAGAAAAATAAATTTAAATTTTATGAGTTTTTTAAAAATTTCAATTAAATATGAATATACAGAAATTTAGGAACAGCGAACGAGGCATTGAGCCGACTCGTAAGATGGCGTCCGGAGATTGTTCCCTGCTTTTCTTTAGGCTAACGTCATACAGTACAGCCACCCCTTCAACCCTTCTGAGCTCTCTCTTTTTTCCCCGAGAGAGAGAGAGAGTGCGAATTCAGTGCTTCTTGCTGGTCCCTCTTTACTGATCATGTAAGCTTTTCTTTGTCCAGAGCGTGTGACTAGGGAGGAGGTAGCAGTGATAGAAGACCAGAGGAGGAGAGAGTACTGGGGGTGAGGAGCGAGGTTTTGTTCTTACTGTTCTTACTGTTCTTATATAGCTTTCTTTCTAGTTAGAAACAGGCAGCGAAGAAGATAGAAAGAGAGCAGAGAGTTGTTGGTTGCTTTAATTTGTGGCAAGAGAGGAGGAGGAGAGGAGGAGGAGGAGGAGAAGGCTTCTTCTCGTTTCCTTTGAGGTTTCTTTCTTCCTGCAAAGTAATCGGAGAGGAAGAGAAAGAGGATGCTGATGAAAGACGGTAGAATCCAGTCAAGAAGGGAAGAGGAGCTGTAGAGCGATACGGCAAATAAGGCTAGCATTAGAGAGCTGGAGAGGCTCCGGATTTGAAGAGATCAGCTTCCGAAGTACAGCTGGTTGATCTAGAAAGAAGTGTTCTTTTAGTCTATCACAGCCCCCACAAAAGAAAAAGGTTGATTTAGAGAGAGGAGAGAAGAAAATTCAGTAGTAAGCGAGAACAATGCAGTCGGGTTTCGGAGGAGTGTCTGAGATGCAACAGTTCATGGTAGACGGCTCTGCCCATCCCTTCTTCTCAATCTCCTCCACACCACCACCGCCTAACGCCGACGTCATCGCCGCTGCGACTGGTGGAGGCCATGAAATCTACCATCCCGCCGCCATAGCACCGACCAACAAGTTATTCAACACCTTCTACCGTCATCCCGGGCAATACTCGCAGCAAAGTCCGCCGCCGCTGCCCCACTTCCCTCATTTCCACTCAAATATCCCCATCACTCAACAACTCTTCACCCCACCACCGCAGCCTCATGACCATCACCACCACCACCATTTCCAACTCTTTCAAGCCAACCATCATAACCACCGCCGCCTTATCCCCAATTCACCTTCCCTCGACCACGAAACAAATCCAGAGAATTCCGTCAGCGGCCCGTTGCTTCATGGAGACGGCGGCCCACCAACTCCTTTTCTGCCCGCCGACATGAAATTTAAACTCTCCGTCGACGACAGCAGCGGCGGCGGTAGCCGCCATACCTTCAACAACGACAATGATGTTCCCAGCAGCATTCTCCACGGCGAAAATGCCTCCGAGAGCCGATTACGTTCATGGAATAGAGAAGACTGCACCATAAAGGAGCCGTTTTGGTAAATACTACCTACCTATCTTCAAAGATCCGAAATTCAAAAGTTCTACTTTTTCTTATTTTATAATTCTTTTCAGGCGGCCATTAGATTTAGACTACATTAACAGCAACAACAAGCGGTGCAAAGAGAAGGAGTCAGCCGAGCTCCATTTCGCTAAGCGAAGCAGAGTAACAGAGGAGCTGGAGAATTCCCATCCAGGTAACAACTACAAACTCTTCAGCGAGCTTGAAGCCATTTACAAACCTGGCGGCAGTAATTCCACCGCCACCGAACCAGTCAACATTAACCAAACCACAACCCACGCCGCCAACCAAACCACCGGCTCCGGCTCAGCTCTCACCGGCGACGACCATCCTCTCATTCCCCCTGTCACCACAGCTGCATTCAGCCTCGATTACCGCCTCGAAGACGACAATTCCACCGGCGGCGAAGCTCAGACAAATCTCAAGAAATCTCAAAACCACTCCCGCCGCCGTCGCCGCCGGCGACGGCTGAAAATAAAGTCCATCGCCGCATTCTTCGAAGGACTGTTAAAACAGCTGATGGATCACCAGGAAGCCCTCCATAAAAAATTTCTCAACGCGATGGAGCTGCGTGACAAAGAACGTATTGGGCAGGAAGAAGTCCGGCGGGAGCAGGAAGCCGCCCGCGCTCGCCGTGAATCCGTAGCTCGTGCCCACGACCGTGAACTCGCTGCCGCACGTGAAGCAGCCATCCTCTCATTCCTTGAAAAGATCACCGGTGAAACCATCAACCTTCCACCCTTCCCCATCGCCTCCGCAGACAAAACCGACGTCGTTGCCAAAGCCGGCGACTTGATTCCTTCCACAATGCTGACGACGAGCCGGTGGCCGAAAATAGAAGTCCAGGCTCTGATTCAGGTTCGCAGCGAGCTCGACGGCCAATTCCAAGAGCCGGGCTTAAAAGGCCCGCTTTGGGAAGAAGTCAGCGCCGCCATGGCGGCAAAGGGATACCTCCGGAGCGCAAAGCGATGCAAAGAAAAGTGGGAGAACATCAACAAATACTTCCGTAAAAGCAAAGAAAACGGCCGTAAACGCTCTCAGCACTCCAAAACCTGCCCTTACTTCCACCAACTCGACCAACTCTACTCCAAAGAAACTGGCCGAAAGGTCAAGAACTCCGAGCTTCTCGACGCCGTCGTAATCTCCGGAGCCGGAGAGGAGGTGGGGGACAGCGAAGGGCGAAGGACGGCGGTAGATGAAGAAGAACAAGAGGAGGACGACGACGTCGACGACGAGTCGAGTCAATTCATCGAACAGTTGCAGTAATTGGAATGCGTGCTGTGCAGAGAATTGTTTGTTAGCAGTAATATAATCACTTTTGGTCGATATAATAAGACATATCCTGCAAAGTTTTTATTTTCTATCTAATAAAAATATGTTTCTTATTAAATAATTATGGATTCCTTTGCAATAATTATTATTTTTTTATTTTTTAATTATTATTAGATAAAATTAATTATCTTCGCTGAAGGAGAGGTTCGATTTTTGCTGTAGCGGTGACGTGGTAATTAAACTCCGGACGGTCGTGTTGCGAGCTGCCGTTGACACGTGGCGGTGCTATGTGGTTTGCTGCTCCGCCAGTTCACAATCGGCTTATTCTATTCCCAAGCTATGATCGGAATAGCCGTTGTAATTGATGGAGAGTAGAAGCCGATATATATATATATATATATATATATATATATATATATATATATATATATATATATATATATATATATTGAAATGATGATAATTTACAATTTAGGCAATTAAGATAAAGTATTTCTTATTAATGATGAGCCATTAAATATTATGAGCATCATTGATGTGACACTTCAAACTATGAATAGAGATATATGAAATATGAGTAAGGGCATAAGCATCATTAACCTAAGGAGAAGCTTAATATAGATAGGATAATTTGAAGCTTAAGGATATAATGTCATATTTAATGTTGACACATAAAAGGTGATCAAAGGAGCTATGGTGATTACCCAGGAATTATGACTGTATGAAATCTTTCGAGTAAAAGAAGCTAAATTATTAAATATCAATGTGTCTTTTGGTGTAATAGTTGAAATTTCATTTAGGAAACTCTACAGTTAAGCGTGCTTATCAAGGAAAAAATATGGAATGAGTGACATCCTAGGAAGCTTACCAATAGGATAAAATCGTGAGACCATTAAGCTAAAGCAGATAATATCTCAGATAGTTAATAGTTTGAACTATAACAAATGGTATCAGAGCAATACACCAATTGAAAGATAAGAACTAAGTGTCATATAAGACAAAGTGCTAAGCCATAGGAGCCACCTCTTGAATCCCGTATGGGACAAAGTGCTACTTGACAGGATTCACCAGTTGAACTTGTAAGAGCCACCTCTATAATCTTATGTGTCTGGTGGATAATTATGTGATAAAAGTTTGGGCTGTTACAGACTGTACATTCTACATTGCCACAAGTACACGAGCAGTAAAAGTTACAATATATTCTACTATAGAAGTTAATATTTGGCACTAAATACTAAGCCTCGTGAGAAATGGGTCTAAAAATCCTTTATTCTCAAAGTAAGTTTTTAAATTTAAAATCTACTTAATCTAGCCTTTATGAATATTATATAAAAAAAGAAGGGTTAGTTTCTAAAAAATTATGATAGAAAGCATAAAAGCTATGATTAATTCATATATATATATGTCCGAAGGCCATTTCCATCTCTAGGTTGGTCAATTTACTATGACACAATCATAAATGACTACACCATAAAGATATATATAGGTTTAGTTTATCAAAAATAAATCTAATGAGTTCAATAACTTTATAAGATAGAAAGCTTAGTTGAAACTAAATTTGGGGAAAATTTGAATGTCTATGATCTAGCAATGGTGGAAAGTATGATGACATAGTGTTTAAAAATTAATATGCTACTAATGACATTCATATGGAAATAAATATATCAATAACTACTTTGTAGAATGGAGTCACAAAAAGCATAAACAAGACTACGAATGAAAGGGTTAGAAGTATTTACGGGTGCAAACGAGTCGAGTCGAGCTCAAGTTAGGAAGTCTTCGAGTTGAGCTCAACTGTCAAATACCGAGCTCAAGCTAGAACACGAGTCGAGCTCAAGCTCAACTCGATAAGGGAAAAAAAAGCTTGTCGTGCTTCTCATCTGCTCGACAAGATCACAAGTCGAGCGGAGGGTTGTTCGAGTTCAAGCTGATAAGCTGTCGCGCTCGAATCGTTGAGCCTGTTACCGAGTCGAGCTTGACTCATTTGAACCCCTAAAAGCATTTGTCTACATGTAAGATATGAAAAATATTTTGGGCTACTGCAGTAAACATAGTAATATACCTCGTCAATCAATTATATCCCTTGATTTTGGGCTTTCTAAAGAAGAAAGAAATAGTAAAAAGGTACATCTCTTAGATTTGAAGTTATTTGATTGTCGTTATTATGTGCACATAGATAATATTGAAGCGACTAACTTAATTTAAAATAAAAAAGTATTATTTTATTAGTTATGGCACTGATGATTTTTGCTCAAATTTTGGAATAATGAAAACAATAAAATAATTAAGAGCAAAAATGTTATTTTCAAAGAAACTTAATATTAAAAGACAAGCCAAGCAAAAATAAAATTATCCACTATAGAGCAAGTTAAATTAGAAGAACAAGATAAGTTTGATAAAAGATAAGAGATAATAAAAAATGATCAAAAATAGCCTCAATCCAACACTTTTGTGATAGAAGTTAGAAGATACAAGGAATTCTAGATGTTACTCTTTTTATCTCTACATTATTTGTTATTTTATTTGTGCAAGTGAATCTGAATGCTATAAAGAAGCTATATTAGGCTTCGTTTGAGACGACTTCCTTACTGCTTCTTAAAGCCGTATGAAAGTCGCCCCAAACGAAGCCATAGTAAATGATTTATCTATAATGAAAAAAGAAAGATTTTCATTAAAAAAAAATAACACCTCCACATTGATTGAGTTGCTTAAAAGAAAAAAAAAAAGTTTATAAAATTAATCAATATATAAAATTAAAGAGGAGCATAGTGGTAGCAAATGGCATAAGGGAAGGCTAATAGTTAAAGGCTTCAAACATAATGGAAGTGCTGGTTTAATTGAATTTTTTTTCCTTTTATGGTTAAAACTAATAATTATATAATTAGTATTAAGTATTATAGCTTCATACCTAAAGCTGAAAGGTGTTAAGTCTACTTTCCTCTATGGTGATTTAAGGGAAAAAGTCTATATGGCTCAACTTGATCCAAATCTATGAGGGGACCTAAATACACAAAGGAGTACTAATATGGACTTGTAATCCTCAAATGGCACTAATATTAGTTGGATGCTACGACTATAAAAATAAGTTGCATTATCAAGAACAAAATTGGAAGAATCGGATCCATCAAAAGAACGTATTATTCTATGATAGTCAGTGTATCGTTCCTGGGTAAAGAATGTTCCCTTTTACTCTCGAACAAAGGACATTCAACTTAAGCGTAACTTCATACCTAACTTGCTTGAAGAAGATACTTAATAACTTGTTAAAATCAAGAGCAAATGCCCCATCGAAGTGCCAACAAAGTAATAGCCACTGAAAATTCAAGGTTTGCAAAGCCTCAATTAACCTTTATAATGATGATATGGAGGTGTCATACAGAAATATGTTTAGACAACAACCAATAAATAGCTATGTCAAAAAGTTTTATCTCAAAATAGAAAATTGTTAAGATATGAAGATAAATTTTGTTTACCTAATTCATGCAAGTTTCGTACTTTAACTCCCATAAATTCAAAACCAATTATTTTCTACCTAATAGCTACATTATGATCCTTACTATAACATACCTAATAAATTCAACCTAGCTACTAACCACTCTAAGCTCTATGTAAAGAGATGATTCTATTAGGTAAAGAAGATCCAACAATCACAAATTATTAGAAAAGGAAGAGAAAGGGGATAGGGGCTTAAGCTTTAAGGCGTAATAAGGAGAAGCTCTTGCAAGGGAGGAGTCGAGGAGAGAAGATGAAGAATCTATTGTAGTAGAAAATGGACTATGGAAATTGCACAATAATAACATATTCTTCTCGAAGTTTAGCTACCATTTTTACAGAATCCCTATTCTTATCTTCATATGTATACTTTTTTTATATATACTCCTCTTTTAAGAGTTACTGGAATGCTTGATTTATGTGCGGTCGTGAACCTAGTGAAAATCATTAAATTATGTAAACTTGTGTGTCTTATGATTGTAATCTTTGGCATGTCTTCATTTAATTTTGTTCGACATTTTATCTATATCCCAATAAATTTATCATATTGGTTATACACAATTAAAGTAGACTAAAGAAGAGCATGAAAAGTTCTTTATTGTAGAGGTAACTATGTGAAGTTCATATTTTTTCATAGAACAAAGACATAATTTTTCATAGAACAAAGACATAATCGGATTTATTTTTTAATCAAAATAAATTATCGGGTCGGATTTAAATCATTTGGGTTGTCAATTATTTAAGTTCGAATATGAAGTTTTGACCTGTTAATTAAACAAGTTGGATTCTTGCCTATTTGATTCAGATGTAATCATATTTACTGGTTTCAAAATTTGATTTTTTTGTCACTTCCTTCGGATCCGCAGTCTCAACCCTAAATCGTTCGCAAGCTGTATAGCAAAATTTGATAAAAATTCTTCTCGCCATCATGGCTTCCACTTCTCTTCGGTTCATGATCCGCGCCTCTCTCCATTCTCTGAAGCCAACTATCATGCCTTTGAAAGCTGTGCCCACGGCGGCAGCGGCGATGCGGGCTCCCCTCCCTACTTCCACCTCCAAAACGGCGTCCGCTTCCTCCGTCCGTCGTTTCTCCAGGTCTGCTCATCTGTCAAAATTGAGCTTTTCCCCCTCCCCTCGGTTTTCGGGCTAAATTTAAGCAAAAGCTGTGGTTTTTAAGGTCCCATTTGGAATTGGGTCGCTGCAGCTACTCTCTCTTACCATTGCACACGGCGGTGGCAGCAGCGCGGCTGACTTCACGGCTGAGCTTGGCTTCACAGAGCTCTCGCGCTCTTTCTCAGGGTATCATCTCCTGCCGAGCTCATCCTGGACCCTAGCGGTAGTGTTCTTCTGTTATTGTTTTCAACTAGCAACTTGTAATTCTATTTTCTTCTAAAATTGAAGATGAGGTTGGTCCAAGTCCCCTTGCAAAGTGGAGCGCATTCATTATGCTTTCCCTGCGTCGTTTGGTCAAACTTCTTGTGATAGTTTCTTAATGCCAAAGGATCTTGTTTTTTATGATTTCTATTCGTATTTATTGATCAGCTACTGTTGAACATTGTTATCGAGTCACTAATGCCGTGGAGCGAGGGGATCATGATTTCTATTTGTATTTATTGATCAGCTACTTTTGAACGCAATTATTGAGTTTCGAATGCTTTGGAGCGAGGGAAGGCTCAGCTTAGGCGATTTGCTAGACAATAATTTGAAATGCTCATTTTTTTGTAGTGGTTCAGACAAAATTGTACTCACACATTTTGCAATTTAAGCATGCCTTAACTATTTTTTTGTTGGAGAAAAGGTGTGTCAAAGCTATTATATGTATGTATTATGCAACATCTCATTTATTAGTATTAGAAGTAGTTGTGAAGTAGCCAAGAAATTCCTTATTATGGTAGGACTTAGGAGTATATCAAGGATCAACGTGGAGCCTTTATCCTTATTGTATTGGTTATGAGGATGTTTATAAATGGTATTCAAATGAGGTGTCTCGATATATTCTTATGGTGTTGTGAGATACTTATTGAAATAAGTGGGAAGTTAGAACAATGGAGATAAATGCTAGCTTAAAGGTACAATAAGAGGGGGAATTGTTCTATGATGATACTATCTAAATTTTTTTAAAATTTTACCCAATTTAAAGCCCAAACGTTTAATCTTGCAAAAATAAATAATTAATTAAACATTTATCTTAAATAAACACAAAATGTAAGTGAGTGAACTAGATAGATTATGCTAATACATGTGTGAATGAACAAGAAGCTTAAATATGAGTGTCTCTCTTTAGAGAATTAGCACGAGTGAAGGAGCCTGCACAACTTGCTATAAAAAATATGCGGAAGGGTCTAAGCAATATGTGTGTGAGTAATATAACTATTAAGCTTAATATTAAAGGTCTTGTATTAGGGGAGATTTGGAGATGAATAAGAATTGAGTAGTTTTACTCTTGTTTTGGGTTTTTGTATCCTGAAGGATTTCAGGTGGTGATCCCACTTCCAAGGAGTTCTTGGATCTTATGTGAGTTGCGAGTTCTTGCAGCTCGAGTGTTCTTGTCTGTCGCCGTGTTGCCTCCGCCACCGGCGTCATTTGGTATCAGAGAATGACGCAGGAGCGTCCATATAAATAAATTGTATTTTCTTATTAGTAATTGGTGTAGTTTTATCTCTTTTGTAGTCTATTATGTGGCTACCTGAAGTCTATAAATATAGGCGTGTGTCTTGTATTAGGGGAGATTTTGAGATGAATAAGAATTGAGTAGTTTTACTCTTGTTTTGGGTTTCTGTATCCTGAAGGATTTCAGGTGGTGATCCCATTTCTAAGGAGTTCTTGGATCTTGTGTGAGTTGCTAGTTCTTGTAGCTCGCGTGTTCTTGTCCATCGCCGTGTCGCCTCCGCCACCGGCGTTAGTGGCTTTACCCTTAGAGATAGATAATGAAATGAGCATATACATGAAAAGGTTGGAGTGGCTCCAGTGGAAGATAAGATTAGAGAGAGTCGCCTTAGATGGTTTGGTACTTTGGTCACAAAACGGTGGCCTTCTGATGACCCGGTTAGAAAAGTAGAGGTATAATATTTGACTTATGCTAAGAAAGGTAGAGGTATACCTAAAAAGACTTGGTTAGAAAATTTAGAAATGATCTTTATTTATTAGATTTAAATGAGAATTTGACTTTTAACATGACACAATGAAGAAAAAAGATTCATGCAGCCGAATTGGGACAAAGGTTTGATGTTGTTGTTGTTGCATGAGTGGTATAGACTATTCAACACACAAATATAAGAGCATGTCATACCCAATTCAAAATATAAATATTTAAGCATAAGCAATGATAAAGTAAATGCACAAAAATAAAATATCTAACTATAGAAAAAGTTTTTTTACATTACTTGACGCCCTAAGTTAACATGTAAGCCTTTCCCTTGCTAGGATTATGCTAACCACTCCATCGCAAGTCAAACTCTTTCCATTATTGAGCTAGTGGAGAAACTGTAACAACATGCATGCTTTCCTTAATAGGAAAGCGGTACCCAAAACTTGGAGATAGGCTAAGTAACCTAACTCTCCAATACAAAAGAAACTACCAAGCTGAATTGCTTCAACACTTATGTGTTGATCTAAGGTTATCACTAACAAATAATCACTACATGAAGTCTTACAAAATGATTGCTAGATATATGCAATAAAATTACAATAAAATTAATACATGGACTAAGAGAATGAGTTAATGATTTCTTGATTAACAATTGAATCTTTTTCCAAAATGAGCATCATCTTCTTCATCAAGTGGGTTATGTTTGGAATTGATAAGTAATTAACACTATAATTATTAAATTATGGCTTAAATTAAAGAATGCTTATATTCAAGCCATTAAGGATATGTATACAGGAGTAGTCACTTGCGTTCGAATACAATGTGATTTGACCAATTATTTTTCTATTTCAGTCGGATTACATCAAGGATCAACTCTATACACATATCTTTTTACTTTAGTCATGGATTTCTTACCTAGACATTTGCAAGAGGATGAACCTTGTATGCTTTTTATTGTCGATATTCTTCTTGTTGATAAAATTAGAGAGGGAGTTGATGAAAAACTTGAATTATGGAGGTCAATCTCAGAGTCTAAAAGTTTTTGTTTGAGTAGATTTAAAACCGAATACATAGAGCATAATTTTAATAGTGATAGATCTAGTTGTGGCATTGTGACATCAGGTGATTAAGTTATTAAAAATATGGTACATTTTAGATATCTCGGGTCTATTGTTCAAAACGATGGTGAAATTAATGGATATATTGTTAGTTGAATTTAAGTTGGATGGTTAAAGTGGAGAAATGCATCAGGCCTATTGTGTGATAGAAAAGGCTCCTCAAATTTAAGGAAAATTTTTATAAGATGGTGGTGAGATCTGCAATGCTTTATGGGGCATAATGTTGACCATTAAAAGAAACCCAAATTAAGTTTAAGTGTTACAGAGATGAAGATGCTTAGGTGAATGAGTGTGGCTTTACATTTTGATAGAATGTGAAATGAGTATATGCATGAAAAGGTTGGAGTAGCACCAGTAAATCAATCCTCAAATAGTTAATCTTATAATATAATCTTAATGGGTATATGCAATGATTACAAAATTTAATGGGCATATTCAATGATTACGAAATTAGTAATATTATAGTATAATGGATAGATTGTATATACAATCCTAAATCATATATGTATTATACAATGTGCATAATTCAATGTATATGCAATGATTTAATTGGTATAAACAGTGATTAAAAAATTTGTAATCTTATAGTATAATTGATTTAATGGCCATATATTTGATAGATTTTATATACGATGCTAAATCATATGTACAATTCTACAATGAACATAATTCAATGTTTTGCAAAGTATTTTTTTATATTTAGGATTTTTAATTATTTATAATTAAAAATGATTTTATAAGTTTTAGTTAAATTGTTCATTACTCATTGAAATTCCGAGTAAAAGCTACCTTAAACAATTTATAATGAATGACCTAAACAGATACTACAAGGTAAATTATTTATATAAAGCCGAGTTAATTTTTAGAGGGATAGTGGATTTGGGCTTTTTATGAGAATTTAAGAGAGCCAATTGGGAACTTCAATTCATTAAAGGTTTTTTTTGGCAATTACAAATATGTTCTTCATTTAATGTTAACTTTTAAATTCAAAATGTATTAAAATTATTTGAAATAACGTAGAATTTTAAAATTAAAAAATAACCGTAATTAAATATAGAAACCATCTAAACTATTCATGATCAAGTTGAGTTGAGTTCGACTGGCAACAACTCAGTAGTTAGGTACTAATGACTGTCCAGAGAGCCTTCATATAGATATCTATGTTTACTCTTTGAAAGGGAAATAAGTAATGTATGTTTCCAATCATAGAGTTGTGTATTTAATAGTCTAGCTCTATATGCTTAGTTCTGTTGTAAATTTTATGAAGAACAATCTCACTACTATTCATGATCAATGTGCAGAAGTTATAGTTGAAGATTGAGCAGTTTAGTTTTGCAAGTTATTGTCAGAGCCCTTCAATCTTACAACAAGCAGCTAACATGCTTTTACAGTTGAATGTGTTGATGACTCACTGGGAAGGAAGAGAATTATGCAATATATAACTAAGATTTTGATGTACCTTTAGGCCAAGAAATAAAAAGGAAAAGCCACATTTCTCATTTAAACGACTTTTTCAAAGCGTGTTGTGTATATGAAGGGTCTGGAGTCGCTTTCTGTAATTTGAATGTTATCTACTTAAACAAGAAAGTGTTAACATTATTCAATCTCTAATATAAAAAGCATGCAGCCGACTGATAGGAAACACTTGAAGATTTCAAGTAAATCCTATTAATCTCGGGAAAACCGCAAGAAATTTCTTCCAATATCCAATAAAAATCAGAGAAAACAGTAATTTTATTGCAATCAAATGGAACGGAAAGAAAATACCAAGATACAATTGATCCTCTATTCGAGAGGATGATCTATCTCTCCCAAACCTCTAGACATCGCTAGAGCCCAAAAAACCTAAAAGATCTCAAATTTCAGCCAAATTCAAGATGCCCTAACCTTAGGAAAACAAACTAGTTAATGCATACAATCCAAAAGGAAATCTCTAAACAGTCCCTCCATTCAATTTTCCTCCTAACTCCCTCAAAAATCTTTCCTAAACTGCTCTATTGGCTCATGCGGTTCAAGCAGTGTACAGGAGAGGCGGAACTCTTCTGCCTCTGTTCCGCCTAAGCCAGTCCCGTGTGGACTGGTCCAATGGACCAATCTAACACCGACCCCACATAGAATAAAGGCTCGATATTGTTGTTGTTAATATAAAAAGCATGGATGATTGAAAATCTAGATATAGAAGATCTTCTTAAATCCCTGAATGAGGGGTACGGACTACAAATTAATTTGACAGAAGCGACATGACATTGTTGAGGTGGCTTCATGTATAACTCAAATCTTTGCTGAACAAAGACAACAGTGCGAGCTGCTATGAATTCTCATTTGCAATTGCAAACATTTGACTTCAATCTTATTTAGAAATTTCTAAGTTTGATGTTAGGATTAGCTTTCAATTGCTTGTCTGATCTTAGTTTTTTCTGTTAGTCCTGCTCTTGTTTATTGTTTTAAGCTGCATCTGTGAACATTGATGGATCTATTACTGTATTTTAATGCTTATAAGAATAAGCACAGCATGATTTTGCAGAATAAATGTAACGTTATTATCCTTTTCCCAGCTGATTTTGATGGTCCGTGAAAGTTGGTATACAAAACCATTGCAGAAGCTCTTCATCAGCCAGAAGCTGGAGGTTTTTTTTATCAGCTAAGGACCAAGTTTTGTTCTTGCCATTAAAAGTGTTTCCAGCTTGGATATGGAGACACTTCGTTTTGTTAAATCTTCTCTATTGAAACCTACAAATTTTGGTAAATAAGCAATCCCAAATTTATCTCTGTTTTTTCCTTCACTGCCATTGTTAAATATAAGTTGTGTGTAAGTTAATTTCATACTAGAAATTTAGCCAAACTCAAACCCTGTACAATGTGATCCAACTTCCCAGCTGCTGGGAATCTGATATGGTGCAGATGCTGATGACCTGGACATTCATTCTTCCAATCTTATATGTCCAGTACTGACTGTATAACTTTTGTGGAACTTTTAGGGAACTATGCCTTCATGCTTAACTCTAAGAGAGATTATTACGTACAGAGTCCGGATCGGAGTTGCATTCGGTTTTTGTGAGTGTGCACAGTAAAAGCGCAGTGATGCACAGTTACTTTGCTTTTACTGCGCGCACTCACAAAATCCGATCAATTCTCCAGTCTAGACTCCGCATGTGATAAGCTATCCAACTCTAAGGATGGTTGGGATCATTCCCAATATTCTGTTGGCTTTCGTATTTGTTTCATTATGGTTAAAAAAGAGAAGGATTCTGTTGTTTTGGGAAAGCAATAGACAATCTCTTGAGGGATTTTATTTCTGCCTCATTTCATCACTTGCCTATTGTCAATTGGTACAAATTCATCTGGTATACACATTGACACGAACAAATACAAAAAAAATAGAAATAAAATAAAATGCATTGATTGTGGAAGGGCTTTTTCCCTCTCTTTTTAGCACTTTGCCAAGCCTAGAAATTCTCCGGTTCTTTTGGTGGGTCGAGAAATTATTTTGTGCGGACGACAAACGCAGCTCTACATCCGGAGACTAATTAGAATGAGTCACTTCAACAATATCGAGTGCAGTATCGACGTGACTCATTCTCAGATTGATCTCTGGATGGCGTACAGCATCCGCACAGAATAATTTTTTTGGTGGGTCAGGGCTCTTTTCCTCTTCATTAAAGTTTTGTTTTGGCTTATTCTTGTTAGCCTTAGGCTTCATCTCTTGGGCTTGCTAACATCTCTCTTATCACCACCATTGTCTTAATAATGTAGTTTAGTTTACATGCATTATGTACTTAGGGGGTTTCAAAAGTATTTATGGTGAGTTGTTTTTTACAACTAAAGTTACCATTTATAATATCTACAGTTGTTGCTTTCTTGAAGCTATAACACAGTAGCAATTCTAATTGTAAAAAGCAGCTTCTTATCATAGAAATTTATGAAAAGCCACAATAAAGTTTTACTCAAATGAAATTATTTTTGCGGTCTGAAAAGCAAAACAGTGAAAAATTTGTCTCATACAATCTCTGCTTTTCAATTTTTAACATTGGCTCTATCAATCAAATTTCCCAAATGAGTGGTTTGATTATTTTAATTATTTAACCTGATGTTTAGTTACCCAATGATAGTATTATTAAATTCTAATCATATTTCTTAAATGATTAGTTTGACTATTCTCTTTCCTTGTTAATGATGAATGTAGCCCAAAATTATAGGATTTCATTTATAGTGGTTGAAGTTGGTTCTCTCTCACTATGTCATTTTTATAATCTGTGAGCCATAAATTTACAATTTCTATATTTTAATATGAGATTCTAACATAGTAATGAGATTAAGGCTTTGTTTGAGACTATTTTTTTACTGCTTCTTGAAACAGCTTTTTAGTTCAAAAGTTAAATTTTTTGTACTTGAAAGTTACTTTAAGAAGCAGCAAAAAAGCCGCCCCAAACGAAGCCTAAAACTTTGTTTGGGACAACTTTCTTTTTGCTTTTTAAAATGGCTTTCTAGTACAAACATTAAAATTTTTATACTAGAAAGCAATTTTAAGAAGCAATAAGGCTTGGTTTGGAATTGTTTTCTTATTGCTTTTTAAAACTAGTTGTTTAGTATAAAAATTTATAATTTAAGAAATTTTTGTATTAAAAAGCTGCTTTAGAAAGCAATAAGAAAACAGTCCTGAACGTATCCTAAAAAAAATTATATTAAAATATTCACAGAAAAACTTAATTAATGTAAAGTTTAATGGATAAATCCTTAATATTACATGCTTTTCAATGCTGTAAATTCAAAATGACAAGTAAAACCTGCAACTTTCAAAAGCAGATCAACCAAAATTCAGCAAATGATGTCAGTGATAAAGACATCCTAATCTCCCTTTAATATGCAGAAGCAATTCAACATTTCAGACTCTGATAGCTTTGATTCTCTTTGGTTGAGAGCTCACTTTTTGGAGAAGTAAAAAAGTCTTAGTTTGATTGCTTCAGGCTTAAGGTAGATTAGTCAAATGCTCACTGTGTACATCTTCTGGATGAAGAAGGTAGGCATTGTTGACATAGATATTTCTAGATATGTTTTTTCATGTTTATGAATTATTGACTTGGAATAAGATCAGATTTTCTTATGGTTAAGAGCAACGATCTATTTGAGAGGGCTGTAACTTTTTATAAAGTTGGTTATAAAATTATAATAGAGAAAGTAAAATTTTTTAAAGTTATTGTACAAACAGCTCCTTAGTATGAAATTTTTTAAAAAATAGTGGAATAAAGTTATTAAATAGAAACCGTGGTTGCGATTTGAAAAACAAAATAATAAGAAAGTTGTCTCAATGATGTCCAAATTTATTAGAATTCCTTCTTGATTTCCTTTAGGTTGATTTTAGTGGCCAAATAAAGATTTTGTTTGGTACTGTTTTCTTCCTGTTGCTTAAATCAATTTTTTAGTATAAAAATTTAATTTTTGTATTAGAAAGAAACAGTAAAAAATCGGTCTCAAAGGAAGCCTAAGGCAGAATAAATTGAGCTTTATGAGCTTCAATTAGTCTACTGAGATCATCATTTTTTTTTTTTTTTTTTTTTTGAGATTTCTTGTGTGTAAACTAATGTAGTAAATTACATTATCATTTGAGAGAGAATTTTTAGGTATGGAGATTGGAAGGTTTTAAGTTTGTTTTTAGTGTGGTTGATAATGATGGTGATAATTATCATAAATAATTTATAGTTTCATTGTTGAGGGACTACAATGAACCTCATTGGAAAATTATTGGGTTCGGACACCGGGCGACATTCGGAGCCCAATGAAAATGCGCCACATCACCCACTACTCGGTACTGAGCTCTGTATTTGCTCGGTACTCCACAGTACCGTACAGTACCGAGCTCAGTACTGCTCGGTACTGTGGAGTACCGAACTCAGTGCTTCAGAGTACCTAGTTCAGTATTACTCGGTACTCTGAAGTACCGAATGGTAACTTGTGTCCGGTGCCCGAACCCAATAATCTCTCCATATAAATAGACAAATGATATACATATTTTTTTAGAGTCCTTGGCTTTGATACCCTTATTAAGAATAATTAGTTTTTTCATCATAATTGATCTCAAACAGGGATGCAAAATAAGTATTGGTATAAATTACACTAATTATGTTGTGATGAGTACGCCATAGGATGATAAATAGGATTCCCGGGATGATTAATTTCATTTGGATTGTATTGCGATGGGTACATTATTCTATCATATCATTAGGTTTACTAAGCATAGGATGTTGATTCTCTATCTTTGGTTAGTTACCTAAATCACTCTCTAATGGTACACCATTCTATCATATATCTACTAGGGATGTTAATATTTGATATGACCCAAAAATGGTTGGGTTTGAGTTTACCTGAAAATCCAAAACCAACCCAGATTGACCTGGGAACATCTTGCATCTGACGTAGTCCCGTTCGCACTTTGCACTGACCCGACCACGTTGCAGTAATCCCTTTCGCATCCATGCTGGTCTGTTACAATCTCGTCTCGACGTCCTATCAGTCATGCTAGCCAGTGGCCACTAGCCACTGCCTCCTCTACTCTCGCGTGTCGCAAGACCCAAATGGCTTCGCCCGTTTGTTGTTGTGCCGCACTTGGCTTAACCTTTGCTTGTTCGTCGTGTTAAAGCCTTCGGCCAATCGGCCGTTTGACCCTTCCCCTTTGCCAGTTTGCATAGCTGGTCCGTTGGATGCCTAGATGGCTCTTTAGCGCACACGAAAGCGTGTGATACTTAAACCACATGAATTGGGTCTGGTCAACCTGATAACTCGTAGAGATTGGGTCTGAGTTGACAATCCTAACCCGTTTGAAAAATCGGTTGGGTTAGGGTCAACTCGGGTTGGATCAGAATCCGACCTGTCAGCCCGTTTTGACACCCATAATCTCTCTGATCATTGAAGGACATTCTTTTTTTTTTTGTGTTGGTTATCTAGATTGTGCTACTATGTGTACACAATTTCATCATATGTCTAAGTTTTTTTTGTGAATTCATTTTTGGAATGAGTTTTGTTTGATTGTAGTATTTATAGACTTAGCCTAATCCATTTTTATATGTCCCTTGCCTAAGTGGATTTAATAGGCCTTGTTATATGGACACCCCTTTGAGCAGAATTAACTTAATAATAATTTGAAATAGCCTAAACTCTTAATCATCGTGATATTATTCATCTTGGTTGAATAGCCTCATGATTTTGTCCCATTTATGTATCTTCTCAAGGCATCCCCTATTTTAAGAGTACCAAAATATGTTTTAATGTACAAAAGTTTAAATTAATTATACTTAAGAAGTTTCCTCATAATCTCCTCCACTTAAGTAATTGATATCCTCATTGACATCCTTAGCCCAAAATCACCCATTATGCACATAGGTTGAGTTAGGTCTGTGTCAAATATTTTGACCGATTGAAAATTTGGGTTGAGTTCGAGTCAAGCATATTTTGCTCATATTAACTTTGGGTCAAACTCAAACTTCAATTGTTAAGCTAAATTGAATCCCCCATATCACCTATCATCACATATAATGCACTAAAGTCTTTGGTAGACTCCATTAGATTTATCTCATCACTTTTGACTTATCGGATCAATTATTTGACCTATAATTAGCTTTAGAGCCATCTTGATTAAAATCTAAGCTTGGATTGTCCCAATAGGGAACCAACTTAATTAGTTGAACCCAAGTCTTCTTAAACCGCATTAGGTATTGTAGTTTCTTTAAGCATAACATTAGTTGATCCTAATCTCTAAGTTAACCATAGTCTATTAACCAAGCTCTTTAGGGGAAATCAATTAACTTAGCCTAAACTACCCTTGAATGAAACTAAGATCCCCTAGTTTTAATTTAGTGAAGCTCTAGAATCATAATAGATTAAGCTTAGGTTAACTTTATTATAGGATAGCCCATTTGGACCCAAGCAAGGGACTACTTGACCTAAGTTAACCCAATTGCTCAATTGAACCATGAATGAATACTTAGATGGACATAGGAACCCTTTATTGACTCATCTTAGTTAACAGCCCTTAGGGTAGAGTTGACCTAAGCCTAGCTCAAGTCAAACCCAAATCAACCCAATTCCTCTTATGCAGATTTAGTTATCAAAGCTTAAGCCTAATTTAATCCATTATTAGATAATCATAGACTAGGTAAACTCTCTGAATGCTTAAATGGAAATTAAAACTCAATTAAGTATAGCTTGACATAGATTAATCCCAATTAATTGGTTTGCTAAAAAAACAATGCAATGTAAAAAAATATAGCGTAAAATGAATACTTTTATATAGCTTGAAAACCATGCTTCGAGATTTATGCCTAATCAAGATGATTTTTGGTGATGTATTAGTTGTGTATTAATTATAAATAGTATTATTATTATAGTTTCTTAGTAATTATAATTAAATGATAACAATTTCCAAATTTTAATAACTTACCAATTGGGTAAGGTTTGGGTCCAAACAAAATTAATATTGGCCAATAATAGTGATCGTAGCTAATCCTACCTTATTTTGGTTCATTGTAGTTGATCATAGGTTGGCCCACATTCCCACAGGCTTCCTTAATATAGTCTTGCCTTTGGAAGATTCTAAGTTAACCATAGGTGACCTTAAAGAACATTGCTTGACCTTAATGATCTTTGGTGAGCTACCCTTAGCTCACCTTATTGTGTTAGACCTTGGTCAACTCTATTAACTCTTATCAAATCTCTTTATTTATTTATTTATTTTTGTACTCAAATTAGGCTTAACCTCACTTATGAATTTGAGCTTACTCCTATTTGATGACCCATATACCATTAAATACTACACTATATGTGATTTTAGTCACCTTTTTCCCTAAGTAAACCCTAGGTTACCCCAAATTTATTTTTAAATCTAGTTAACTTTAACAAGTGAACTGATCTAATTTTGTTGGCTAAGGGTTACTTTAATCTATCTTAATGACCTTAATTATGACTTAACATCCTTGTTGAGTCTAGTAATTAGGTTGTTAAGCCTAAGTAAATGTCCCACGGCTACCGAGAGGGGGGTGAATTGGTAGTTTTAAAAATTTTAAACCCTCTTAAAATTAAAGTTGAACCGAAATAAAATTTTCTTTTAAAGTTTGTAGAAAAATGTTTTTCAACCACAGAGTTGTTAAAACTGAAATTTAAAATGCGGAAACGTAAAAGCAATAAAGTAAATGACACCAGATTTATAGTGGTTCGGTCTATAACCAGACCTACATCCACTCCTCAGAGGCACCCTCTGAGTATTGCACTAATACCACAAAGTGACTCTCCTTTAGCACCCACAGCAAGGCGGAGAAGCCTGTACAAAACCCTCTTTTCACCACTACCCGGTGCGGCAGAGAACCGTCGTCCTTTTACACAATCCACAGTGCTGGCAGAGAACCGTCGTCCTTTCACACAATCCACAGTGCTGGCAGAGAACCGTCGTCCTTTCACACTCTCCTAGTGTGGGCAGAGAACCCTACGGCTGTTCACACTCTCCAAGTGTAGGCAGAGAACCTTCTTCCTTTTACACTCTCCTAGTGTAGGCAGAGAACCCTCGTCCTTTTCACACTCTCCAAGTGTCGGCAGAGAACCGGACCTTCTTGAATGATCTTCTCACAAGAATCTAGAAGGAAGAAAGAAAAGAGTGAAGAAATCCAATTTCACAAGTAGAGATTCTTAGCTTAGCAATCCAAGTGAAGCCTTCTTGCTCCAATGGTAGGAATCCTCCTTTGAATGCTCTCTTCCACTCTCCCCTTGGCTATTCTCTCAATAGGCACGAAGATCAAATGACAAAAAGATTGGGTGGCAGTCTAATTTGGAGTATTTATACAAAAGACATGAAAAACCGCCCAAAAACTGCAAGTTTTCAATTCTGTACGCAGTGGATCGTCCCGTACGATCATGGATCGTCCTGGACGATTTTACTTAAACGATCTGAAACGACCCAATTTGTATATGTGTACGAAATGACTTCGTACAGCTGATCGTCCTGTACGAACTATGTTCGTCCAGTACGAACGGTTATTACAAGGTCGGTTCTAGAAACTGCTGAAAACTGTCCTAAGTCGGTTTATCGTTTGGACGAAAATATGGTCGTCTGGACGAAAATTTTCCAGAGAGCCGATCGTCCTGGACGATTATTTATTTCGTCTGGACGAAAATTTTCCAGAGCGCCCATCGCCGGGGACGATAATTTGGTTTCGTCTGGATGAAAATTTTCCAGAGAGCTGTTCGTCCGATACGATATTTATTTTCGTCTGGACGAAAATTTTCCAGAGGACTGGTCGCCCAGTACGATGGTAAAATTCGTCTGGACGAAATGTTTACAGAGAACCCATCGTCCGGGACGATATTAAAATTCGTCCTGGACGAATAGGACTTAGAAAAATTTTCCAAAGCAAGTTCCTATTCGTTCCAAGTGCTGTATAGGAGATAACTGACAGATCGTCAAGTACGATAAATATCGTCCTGTACGATCAGTATAGAATTTCATGATCTCCTAATTTGTGTGTGTGAGATTTTATTCACTCAATTACAATCACTCCCTTTCAAAATTAATTAAAGAAAAGACAAACTTCAAATAAACAAAATATCATATGTTGAATTTGATTTGAAGTTTTCGTAGTCTGGAGTCTGATTTTCCTGAAATGTTAGTACACACAAGAGCAAGTGCAAATCTTCTAAATTTGTTAGGAGATAACTATACATCTGAACAATAATGTTTGGAATCATCAAAACTACATAAGTTGCACAAATATAAATCATTCAAATAGCAACTATTCAAACAATCTCCCCCTTTTTGATGATGGCAAAACAATTATTATTAGTATGGTTTCAAGTTAAAACATAAATCTCTTATCTCCTAAACTCCCCCTGAATTTATGAGTACATTAAAATAAGGAGGCATTAAAGAACAATATTTTTGTTTTTCAAAAATTTTAACAGAAAACACAAATCACAAATCACAAAAACACAAACACAAACATAATAATTTAATGATACCATATTTTTGTTTTTCAAAAATTTTAACAGAAAACACAAATCACAAATCACAAAAACACAAACACAAACATAATAATTTCTCCCCCTTTTTGACAGCAACAAAAAGTGAAGAAGAAAAAAGACAAGAAATGTAAATAATAATATGAAATTCATTGTTAAAATTTAATCTAAATTGTGATTTGACATAGGGTATGCAATTTTAAACTAAAGATATTAGGTCAATCATAGAAATTCATAGAATTTATGAAATGATATAACATGTAAGTAAGAAGAATTTATCAAAGACATGATTCGATTTAGACATTTTGATTATTGAAAATCATTACAAGCGAGATGTAAAAAAAATTCTATATTTCAAAATTCAATAGAATATAAATGAACAGTAGATCAACTTGAATTAAGAGATTAAACGAATTTGGAAAGAAGAGAATTACCTCATGTGGTGCTTTGTACATCTTTTCAAAGTTTTGGAGCACTTTTTGTGCATTTTTCTTTGGTTGGGCTTATTTTGTGCCTCTTTTTCACTTTGCAAATTTTTGCGAATCCCTTTTGATTTTTGTACATTTGTACAATGTTCAAGAGTAATTTGACCAATTCTTTCCAAAATCTATAATCTAAGATTTCAAATATTTCTAGGTGCATAAATATCATTTGAGCATAGAAATATAAAATAAGAAAACATCAAAATTGCAATAACAATATTAACTTTTATGTAGTCTAAATGAATAGACATGAATTTAAAAAAAATTCTAAATACAACAAGTTATAAACAAATTATAAATTTAGAAAGTCTAGATTTTCTAATATAGATAATCTCATATTACAATCGAATTTAAGCACAATGTAGATTAAAAACAATATTAATGAAATTCATAAAAATTAGCCACATTTCAAAACAAATCTAAAACAAACAAACTTTCATTGATTAAAAAAAAATTACATTAAAACATTGAACTTAAACAAAAACATAACAACACAACAAACAAACAAAAAACAACAGACACACATAAAAAAAAACTTCTACTGTTCTGGAGGAGGAGGAGGAGGAATCCCGCCAAAGAGGTTGAAGTAGGAGGCCATCAGCATTACATTGGTATTTATTTCATGAACTTCATCTCTAATATTACCAATGTCATGTTGCTGCTGCGTAAGGTGAGCATCAAATTGATCAAACCTTTGATCAATGTGAGTCTCTAGTCTATCGAATCTCTCAATCAGATTCTGATAATCTGATTGAGAAGCAGAAGCTTGCACTCCTTCTTCTTCTTCTTCTGAAGCACTGCCATGTGCTTTTTCTTTTTCTTTTTCCTCTTTGAAGAGCAGTCTGAATGATGCATCATTGTAGTAGACTGGCTCTTCATATTCCTCATCAGGATGTACTATATTGTACTTCTTCTCCAAAACATAAGTAATCAAGTGCCCTAAAGAAATATTCTTCTTCCTCTTCTGATCAGGATGTCCTATTTCTGAAAGCCCATAGATATGATCTAGGATGAGTTGGGCTTCATCAATAGGTTGTCTTTTCATGATTAAAAAAGTTAGACAAGAGAGGAGAGGAGTTATGTTTATTCTATCACCAGCTTTAGGAATAATTGAGGATCTAAGGATATACTGGATGATACGGGCATCTTGGGTCATACCGGCCACTCTAGCAACATGATTGTCAATCGCATTTTCTCTAATTACCGTATTGATTTGAAACCATTTGAAGGAGGTTTCTGACATTAGGGTGTGGGCTCTATATCCTTCAGTCCTTAAGTTCAAAAATGCACCAAGGTCGTGCTTGGTGATCTCAACTTTTTTCTTAAAAACAAAAGAACTAATGATAGAGTGGTCAGAATTGAAACTCATGTTGGCTAGGAAGTAATGGTAGGTTTGCTTATTGTAGAGGTGGACAAGAGAAAGAATGAAATGAAATTGGGTTGAGGCGAAGAGGTGTAATACCCAAAATTTCAACTCCGTTTGGATAAGAATGCGAGACGGAGTGATTTTTGCAGATGCAAAACGAGGAAAAGATTCCTCATTTGCTTTGGAAAGGAAGTTGTCAGGGGCATTCCTGTTAGGTTTCTTCACCAAAACCTTTTGTCTTTTGCTAGAGGAGGCCATAGTTGAATTGTTGTAGAAAGGGATTGAAAAAAATGTTTTGAAAGTGTGATTTTCAAGTTTGAAAGCCTTCATATTTAAAGAAAACGATACGTTCGTCCTGGACGAAAATATTCGTCCTGGACGAAAAATTATCGTTCGTCTGGACGAAGTAATTTCGTACAGATGATCCAATTCGTCCAAAATGTAACGGCTTTTCGTATTCAACACAACTTACGATGCGTCCCTTCGTACAGGCTTTTTGACTTGACCGATCGTACATACGAAAATATTTCGTACAGACGATCAAAAAGCGTTTCGTTTTAATGACTCTTGAAAACCGTCCCCTACAATGAATCGACACATGTTCGTACATACGAAAAAAATTTCGTACAGATGAAATTCGTATTAAAAACTGTCTTATCCACTCAACCGCTGCATTCAATCGTCCCGACGTTTGAGAAAAAGAAAAAATTCGTACTGGACGATCACAGATCGTACAGACGATCCAATAAAAAAACTGCTCTCAAAACGGTTTAAATTCGCGCAAACTGTTTCTTAAAACATCGTCCCGTACGAAAAATTTCGTCCTGGACGATTTCCTCCAAAAAAAAATTTTTGATTTTTAAATTTTTTAATTTAACAAAATCAACAAAAATAATCAACAACACAGAAAATATAAGACAAAAAAACATAAATTCAAAAACAATTCATACAAAAACACAAAATTCACAAAATCACAAAAACAAAACACAAGTATCAATGTTGCAAAGACATTTTGGTTAAGCATTCAAATCAATAACACCAAGCATTGTTCTTAAAGTACTGAAGGTATCAAAGGCTAAAGGTTTTGTAAAAATGTCTGCAAGTTGATTTTCAGTTGAAACATGTATGAGTTCAATTTCTCCTTTGGATACATGATCCTTTATGAAATGATGCCTTATATCAATGTGTTTGGTTCTAGAATGTTGAATATGATTTTTGGAAATGCAAATAGCACTAGTATTGTCACAATAAATTGGAATAGTGCCTATAGTTAATCCTAAGTCAATCAACTGTTGTTTTAACCAAAGTACTTGTGCCACACAATTTCCTAATGCAATGTATTCTGCTTCTGCAGTAGATAGTGCCACTGAATTTTGTTTTCTACTAGACCATGAAACTAATGAATTTCCAATGAATTGACATGTTCCAGAAGTGCTTTTCCTATCCACTCTACAGCCTGCAAAGTCAGAATCTGAGTAACCAATAATTTCAAATGAAGAGCTAAACTTAGGATACCAAATTCCTAAGTTTTGAGTTCCTAGTAGATATCTTAAAATCCTTTTCACTGCTGTCAAATGTGATTCTTTTGGATCTGATTGAAATCTAGCACATAAGCAAACACTAAATATAATATCTGGTCGGCTAGCAGTCAAGTAAAGTAAAGATCCAATTATCCCTCTAAATTTCTTTTGATCAACAGATTTTCCCTTAAGGTCTTTATCTAACTGAACTGAAGAACTCATTGGTGTACTAACAGGTTTAGCATTGTCCATTTCATATTTTTTGAGGATGTCCTTAATATATTTGGTTTGACTAAGAAAAGTACCTTCCTCAAGTTGCTTAATGCTAAATCCTAGAAAGTAATTTAAATCTCTCATTAGACTCATTTCAAATTCACTACTCATTGTTTTAGAAAAATCATCACAAAGATGTTTATTTGAAGATCCAAAGATGATGTCATCCACATAAATTTGAACAATAAGTATATCCTTTCCAATTTTCCTAAAAAAGAGAGTTGTATCCACACTTCCTTTTTCAAAAGATCTTTCAAGTAGGAAGGTGCTTAACCTCTCATACCAAGCCCTAGGTGCCTGTTTCAATCCATATAATGCCTTTTTTAATTTGAAAACATGATTTGGAAATTTAGAGTTTTCAAAACCTGGAGGTTGTTCTACAAAAACATCTTCTTCAATTACTCCATTTAAAAAGGCACTTTTGACATCCATTTGAAACAATTTAAAACCTTTAAAACAGGCAAAGGCTAGTAAAACCCTAATTGCTTCAAGTCTAGCTACAGGGGCAAAAGTTTCCTCAAAATCAATTCCTTCAATTTGGTTATACCCCTTAGCTACTAATCTAGCCTTATTTCTAATGACTACTCCTGAGTCATTCATTTTATTCTTGAACACCCACTTGGTTCCAACAACACTTTGATCTTTTGGCCTTGTAGTTAGTTCCCAAACTTTATTTCTTACAAATTGATTCAACTCTTCTTGCATGGCCAATATCCAAAATTCATCTGAAAGTGCTTGATCAATGTTAGTGGGTTCAACAGTTGAAATAAAGGCTGAATGATTGACTTCCTTGTTTAATCCACGCCTAGTTCTAACACCCTCACTTGGTTCACCTATGATTAATTCCTTTGGGTGGTTTTTAGAAAATCTCAAATCTCTAGGCAAAGGGTCTTCTCTTTCTAAATTTTCTTCCACATTTTCTTCCAAATTTAATCTATCAATATTTTGGGAGTTTTCTTCAATTTCTTCTTCAACAACTTTTGGCTCTTCCATGTTTCCATTTTCATCAAAAACAACATGTGTGGTTTCTTCAATGACTAAAGTTCTTTTGTTGAATACTTTATAAGATTTTCCAACACTTGAATATCCAACAAAAATTCCTTCATCTGATTTTGGATCAAATTTTCCTAAGGCAGATTTTCCATTATTATGTATGAACACCTTGCAACCAAATACATGCAAATGAGACAAATTTGGTGTTCTTCCTTTTAGCAACTCATAGGGTGTTTTATTCAAATTTGATCTCACATTCACCCTATTCAGAACATAGCATGCAGTGCTAACCGCCTCAGCCCAAAAATACCTAGGAAGAGAGTATTCTGCTAACATTGCTCGGGCGGCTTCTATTAATGTTCTGTTCTTTCTTTCAACTACTCCATTTTGTTGAGGAGTTCTAGGTGCAGAAAAATTGTGATCAATCCCCTTTTCTTTACAGAAATCTTCAAATCTTTCATTTTCAAATTCTCCTCCATGATCACTTTGTATAGAAATTATTTCACATCCTAGTTTTCTTTGTATCCAAGTTGAAAATTTTCTGAATTCCTCAAATGATTCACTCTTATGAAAAAGAAATTTAACCCAGGTGAATCTTGAAAAATCATCTACTATAACAAATCCATATACCTTTCCTCCTAGACTAACAGTGCTTACTGGTCCAAAAAGATCCATGTGTAGAATTTCTAAAGGTTTACTTGGTCCTAAGATCTTTAATGGACTTAAATGAGGACCTCACTTGTTTTCCTAATTGACATGCATCACACAGATGGTCCTTAGTAAAGTCTAGTTTAGGTATTCCTCTCACCAAATTCTTTTGGGTAATTTTTCTAAGATTTTTCATACTAGAATGACAAAGTCTCCTATGCCAAAGCCACGATTCATCAGAAACAGTTTTCAAACAAAAAGCAGTAGGAGATTGAATACAATTTAAATCTAGCATGTAAACATTGTTCACCCTTTTTCCATTTAAAACAATTTTTCCATTTAGGCTAATTATGCAGCTAGTAGGTAAAAATTTTACATTATAGCCCTTATCACATAGCTGACTTATGCTAAGCAAATTATGTTTCAAGCCTTCAACTAATAAAACATTATCTATGAAAAAGTTTTTCAAATTTCCAATCATACCTGATCCAACCACTTTCTTTGTGGTATTATCTCCAAGTGTAACCTTGCCTCCACTCCTGGCTTCCAGCGTTATGAATTGAGCAGTATCTCCAGTCATGTGCTTAGAACATCCGCTGTCCAGGTACCATATACTCTCACGAGGTCTTGTGTGAGAGTATACCTGCAAAATTCTCAAATGTTAGACCTGGGAACCCAAACTAGTTTGGGTTCACCTTTATGAAATTTATAATCAGATGCATGTATGATATGTCTAGGTTTATGCATCTTAGTTCTCCACACCAAATTAGGTTTCATCTTTAAAGTGCAGGTGTGAGATATATGTCCCAAAAATCCACAATTGTTACATTTAACATTAGGAAAAATATTCCTATGTTTTCTCTCATATGATTGTCTTCTAAGGGATTTCATGAATTTTGGATAATATTTAGGATTTGTAAAATCTTCATGTTTAGGGGGGTTCCTATTATCCTCGAGAGCTCTTATAGTAAGTTTGTAAAATGAATTCATTTCCTCCAAGATTCGATTTGTATAATTGACTCTATATGTCTTGTGCTCAGATTCATCCTTAAATTTCTCAAATTCTTTTTCAAGTTCAGCATAGGATGATTTTAAATTCTCAAAATTTTTATTCAAGTCATCATATTCATCAAGTAGTTTCATGTGGTTGCTATCAATTAAAGCATGATCTTTCCTAAGGATTTCGTGTTCCTTATTAAGCTCTTCCAATTCTAAAACTAAACTAGCATGCATCTTTTTAGTTTTCCTATATGCATCATGCATGTGTTCAGAAACTTCAAACAATTCATTATAAGTTAAATCACATACCTCTTCTTGATCTGATTGTTCAGCTTTATCTGCCATCAAGCAAAGGTTGGTGACTTCTTCTTCTTTTTCAGTCTCAGATGAGTCTGAAGCTGAGTCCGCCCAAAAAGCCTTTTGAAACTTCTTCTTGCCCTTCTTTACCATTGGTTTCTCCTCTACCTTCTCCTTGCTAGGAGAGGCTTTGAGTTTTGGACAATCAGTCTTTATATGACCTGGTTTCCTGCATTCATAACAAATCACTTCATTAGAAACCTTGCCATTTCTGTTATACTTACCTCTATTCCATTGCTGGCGTCTCTTCTGCTTCCTCTTTAAAAAGCTTTTGAATTGTCTAGTCATCAGTGCTATATCATCTTCATCCTCAGGTTGTGAGTGTTCACTTTCTGACTCTTCCACATTTAGTGCAATATTCTTGTCCTTTCTTGGTTCACCTGCATCAATCTTTCTTTGACTTACTCCTTGCTTGTAAGCAATGAGTGAACCAAGAAGATTGTCAATAGAATAAATGTTCAGATCTTTTGACTCTGTAATTGCAGTAATTTTAGCATCGTATGCAGTAGGTAAACAACGAAGAATCTTATTAACCATTTCAGCATTAGTTAATTCCCTACCAAGTGCATGCAAAGAGGTGACAATTTGAGTGAATCTTGTGTACATGTCAGATATTGATTCATTAGGTTTCATGCGAAATAATTCGTAGTCATGTAACAAGATATTGAGTCTTGATTGCTTAACCTCATTTGTCCCTTCATAAGTAATACAAAGTCTATCCCATATGTCTTTTCCGCTTTTACAAGTAGAAACTCGCATGTAGTCTTCAGATTTTAAAGCACAAAAGAAACTATTTAAACATTTTGCATTTAATTGTGCTAAGTCACGTTCTTCTATAGTCCAATCTGCATAGGGTGTATCTACCCTAATTCCATCAACTAATCTAGTTGGTTTTGTGTAACCTTCCTGGACTAACATCCACATGCGATAATCAAGTGACTGTAAGAAAGTAGACATGCGTGTTTTCCAAAAATCAAAAGGAATATTGTCAAACAGTGGAGGTCTAGTGATAGAGTAACCCTCAGGTGTGTTTCGGTTTCCAAATGTAGCCATCTACGTTAATCAAAAAGTAGTTCAAACTTATGATTTTGAAACAATGCTCTGATACCACTTGTTGAGTCTAGTAATTAGGTTGTTAAGCCTAAGTAAATGTCCCACGGCTACCAAGAGGGGGGTGAATTGGTAGTTTTAAAAATTTTAAACCCTCTTAAAATTAAAGTTGAACCGAAATAAAATTTTCTTTTAAAGTTTGTAGAAAAATGTTTTTCAACCACAGAGTTGTTAAAACTGAAATTTAAAATGCGGAAACGTAAAAGCAATAAAGTAAATGACACCAGATTTATAGTGGTTCGGTCTATAACCAGACCTACATCCACTCCTCAGAGGCACCCTCTGAGTATTGCACTAATACCACAAAGTGACTCTCCTTTAGCACCCACAGCAAGGCGGAGAAGCCTGTACAAAACCCTCTTTTCACCACTACCCGGTGCGGCAGAGAACTGTCGTCCTTTTACACAATTCACAGTGCTGGCAGAGAACCGTCGTCCTTTCACACAATCCACAGTGCTGGCAGAGAACCGTCGTCCTTTCACACTCTCCTAGTGTGGGCAGAGAACCCTACGGCTGTTCACACTCTCCAAGTGTAGGCAGAGAACCTTCTTCCTTTTACACTCTCCTAGTGTAGGCAGAGAACCCTCGTCCTTTTCACACTCTCCAAGTGTCGGCAGAGAACCGGACCTTCTTGAATGATCTTCTCACAAGAATCTAGAAGGAAGAAAGAAAAGAGTGAAGAAATCCAATTTCACAAGTAGAGATTCTTACCTTAGCAATCCAAGTGAAGCCTTCTTGCTCCAATGGTAGGAATCCTCCTTTGAATGCTCTCTTCCACTCTCCCCTTGGCTATTCTCTCAATAGGCACGAAGATCAAATGACAAAAAGATTGGGTGGCAGTCTAATTTGGAGTATTTATACAAAAGACATGAAAAACCGCCCAAAAACTGCAAGTTTTCAATTCTGTACGCAGTGGATCGTCCCGTACGATCATGGATCGTCCTGGACGATTTTACTTAAACGATCTGAAACGACCCAATTTGTATATGTGTACGAAATGACTTCGTACAGCTGATCGTCCTGTACGAACTATGTTCGTCCAGTACGAACGGTTATTACAAGGTCGGTTCTAGAAACTGCTGAAAACTGTCCTAAGTCGATTTATCGTTTGGACGAAAATATGGTCGTCTGGAAGAAAATTTTCCAGAGAGCCGATCGTCCTGGACGATTATTTATTTCGTCTGGACGAAAATTTTCCAGAGCGCCCATCGCCGGGGACGATAATTTGGTTTCGTCTGGACGAAAATTTTCCAGAGAGCTGTTCGTCCGGTACGATATTTATTTTCGTCTGGACGAAAATTTTCCAGAGGACTGGTCGCCCAGTACGATGGTAAAATTCGTCTGGACGAAATGTTTACAGAGAACCCATCGTCCGGGACGATATTAAAATTCGTCCTGGACGAATAGGACTTAGAAAAATTTTCCAAAGCAAGTTCCTATTCGTTCCAAGTGCTGTATAGGAGATAACTGACAGATCGTCCAGTACGATAAATATCGTCCTGTACGATCAGTATAGAATTTCATGATCTCCTAATTTGTGTGTGTGAGATTTTATTCACTCAATTACAATCACTCCCTTTCAAAATTAATTAAAGAAAAGACAAACTTCAAATAAACAAAATATCATATGTTGAATTTGATTTGAAGTTTTCGTAGTCTGGAGTCTGATTTTCCTGAAATGTTAGTACACACAAGAGCAAGTGCAAATCTTCTAAATTTGTTAGGAGATAACTATACATCTGAACAATAATGTTTGGAATCATCAAAACTACATAAGTTGCACAAATATAAATCATTCAAATAGCAACTATTCAAACAATCCTTTAACTCCTCAAATCATAAACTTAGTGACACTTAGTGACCTTATCTTATTAGGTCGGCCACAACTACTTGAGTAGACTTGAATCTAACATTCCTTAGCTACTCTTTTTAGAGAGCTTAGCTTGAATTTGAAATCAATAAATAGGCTACTTCTTTTTAGTCATAGTTGGTTTACTAGATTCCTTAGATCTACTTCATCTAGCCTTTAGTGGGTTAGTGGATCTTATTTTTCCGGACTCTTCTAGCAAACTCTAGTTAGCATAGAAAGTCCATCAAGTACCTTAAGATATTATAAAGTGGATAGAGCATTGGCTTATTTTAAGATTAGATATCTCTTTAAGTTCATAAAAAAAAAAAATTTCTTCTATAATGATGTGCCATTCACCTTAGAGTGAGGTGTACACATTATTATATTATACAAGACTTTAGATGGCAAAGGTTCATCTTTTAGTGGACAATATTCAATTACAAGTTTCTTCATAATCCTTAAAAGTATGAAATATTTTTTATTTTAAAAAAATATAATTAAATCTTTAATGGATTAAGCACTTAAGTTGAAATTAATCACTCATAGTGATAAATTGTATGTCTATAAAATTAATAAATATTTTAATTATGATGATTTTCTTTTCACTTGATTTATTTTCTATTATTGATATTAAAAAATTTATTTTAAGCATTGTTCTATTTTGCAATAATCATGTGTTTAATTTGATCATCATTTGATCCATCCTTAATCACTTATATATGCCTAGTAGTAAATTTACTTGATCCAATATTCCCTTTAATTTACATGTATTAAATTTGCTAATTATGTTATTAGTATCTTAATTAAAAGGAATTACCACATTTACTGATATATATATTATTTAAATTCCTTTCAATCTCTATACAGGCTAGCTTAACAAAGCTAAGATAATTATAATTATATCTTCATTTTAATATATTAGCCTTAATTACTTTGAATTAATCAACTAATCATGATTAAGCTTGGTTGAATCCACAGTTTAATAAATTCGATCTTCTTACCAAAAGAAGCCAGCATGCACCGACCCTTGAAAAAACAAAACAAAACATTTAACTCTATCTCTGTCTGGACTAGCTTTGCCGACCATTTACCAACTCCATGCATGCTGTGTTTTCCATCTGATCTCCCTAAAAATACAATGATATTTTCAGTACACCTATATTCATTTGAGTAAATTAATCAAGTCATTTTCAGGCGAAATTATTACGTGTGGTCATCGGCCGTCGTCCAGAGGCCAATCAGGACACACCATGTCACCAATACACTGTACCGTCACTGTGTACCGTTGTGTATCAGATGACGTGGTACATCCTGATTGTCCTATGAACCGTCTGGTAACCGCACGTAATAATTTCTCCATTCTAAGAGCTTGAAACCGACTCACCAAGTCATTATCATTAATCTAGTATTAACATATAGTACTGCCTTGAAGATTTTCAATATCTCTCGATCTTCTCATTTAAACACATCAAACATTAAAAAGAACAAAATTAATGCCAAAATGTTGTGAATCTATATTGAGATTCTCCACACATATCTTACTTATCAATATCTTCAAATTTCTTTATTTATTCCTTAAAATTAATATTGTGAATATCTTCAAACTTTTTACTATTTTAAGCCACAACAAGATAATTATAAATTTTATAAAGAGATATATTCCCAATTTAAGATTTTTTTCTTAATAATTGAAAATACTTTCTTTTTAATATTTAATAAAAAATGTGATTTAAACTTCTAAAATTCAACTGCATAATTAAAAAAACATCATAATTTTTTCCTAATAAAAAACACATTAATTAGGCATCTCATAAGAATATAAAAAAATTAATTAAAATTTTTCACAAAAAATAAAATTCAAAAATACCACATAATTTTTATATATTTAAATATCTAGCATTAAAATTTAATATTTATTTATATAACACACAAATCAATATTAAATCACATAAAAATAATACTAATATTATTTTTTAAAATAGAATACATCTTTTAATCCATATATTTTGATATAATTAGAAAATTAAAAATATTATATAAATAAATATCAAATATATAAATATATAAAAATTATGTGATATTTATATAAATCCCTCAAAATAAAAATCTTCTATTAACAATAGATTATATCCTCTAATTTTTTAATCAAATATCTTTCTTTTTTGAAGTAATCCCATCTCCAAAAATATATAAATATTTTGTTCCCATTTCACCTTTCTTCTCCACCTCTCCTACGAATGTCCTTAAAACCTTCACTCCATCTCTTTGCTTAGACCACAGGACTCGCTCCTCTCTTTCTCCTTCATACTCTCTCTCTCTCTCTCTCCGATTGAGGAGATGCAAATAAGCTCAGTGGTTAAGGGTGGAAGGTGGATGGAAGCCATTATGGTGACCAGCTTGATCAGCGTTCAATTGAGCTTGGCCTTCTACACTGTCTTTATCTCCAGGTTCCTCGCCGGCGGCCTCCAACCGCTCTTCCTTGTTGCCGCCAGCAGCTTCATCAGTGCCTTCCTTCTCCTCCCCTTAGCTATTTTCTTTGAAAGGTATGTATTATGTTCATTAAGTTTTTCTAGCTGAAACTGAAGAGACTAAAGAGCTTCTTTTTTTTTTTTCTTAGAAGTTTTGTAATTAGTTTATTGCTTTAATTAATTAAATAATAATAATTACATCACAATATTTTCTCCTATATTAATATCTTTAAATATATAAAAATAATAATAATAAATAAATTTATAATTAAATATTTATTTAACTAATTTAATAATTGTTCTGTGCAGGAAAAATTGGCCAGAGAAAATAGGACTCTATTTGACTATTCGGTTTGCTCTAATCGCAGTTGGAGGGTAAGATTTTCTCTAATAAAGTGATAATTACTTCTTTTTATTTTTATAATGAATAATTAATCATTTTTTTAAACCAAATTTCTATTTTTTTGCTAAATTGAACTTCAAAATTTACCTCTCCTTTCTATTATATAAAAATATGTTTGATCAGTCTCCAAAAAATTACTTCATATGTATGGATCTTGATGTAATGTTTAAATTGAAAACTTTCATATTTAATTTTATGAATATCATAACTTCGATTTCGGCAAACTTCTAAGCTAACAAACTATCTCGATGAGATGAATCCAATAGCACCAGAAATTATCTGATTTGACTCAAAGGCTTCGTTTGTGAGCTGCTTGAAGAAGCAATAAGAAAGCCGTCGTCACAACCGAAATCTAAATAAGCTTAAATAGAACACGTGAAACATATTTTTGAAAACTTCTAAACATTAATTGAGAGTTCATACATTTTTCATATACTTTGTGCTTTTAGTCGAATCGAGCGGCTCATCGAGAGGAATCTAACGTGTTAGATCATTCAATTTTGATATTATTAAAGCATTCGATTTTAATATACAATCTATAATATAGAGGATAAATGCAAATTGTATGATAAAATGTTTTGGATTAAGGTCAAATTTATCAAACCAATCATATGACCCATTCTTTATATGAGGTAAGAGAGAGCTAAAGAACTTTATATATAAAGTGCTTTAATTTTATTTACAAATGATATACAAATAATTAAAAACAATTTTACGAAATAAAATATTAAGATATATATTAAATTAGAATAAATTAAATATTGAGATTAATTTTTTGTGATATTTTTATTAGAAGTCATATATTTTTGCTTCATGTTATAATATTAATTATATGCAACTAATTAAATATCCTTATTTAATTAATTCCTTTTTTTTAAATTAAATTAGTAAAAGGTTTAACTATTGAACCATGGTTAGGAGGGTTGTAGAAGTGGTTAAGTTTGGACTAATTTTGATTATGTCATTGATAAGGACATACCACTATTTTAGTTTAGGTGGGAGATTCTGATAAGGACATGCCACTATAAAAAATAATTAATATTTTTTTTTTCAATCTAATAACAAATTTCTTTTACTTTTCTCAATCATTAACTCAAACTTACATCTACAATACCACTTAATTGTGATTTTTAGTAGCTAATAGCATTTTTATTAGGTATTAATTGTAATTAGTCATATGATTAAGTACAATCAACTTGTTAATTGTGATGCCTAATTTCTTTATTATATATATAGGACACCTTTGTACCAAGTCCTCTTGCTCATAGGAGTAAAGAAGACAAACCCAGCAATCGCCACAGCCATGCCTAACTTAGCTCCAGGACTCATCTTCTTCATTGCATCTTGTCTAAGGTGACCATATTGATTAACAAAACTATATTTTTATAATCTTCTGATAAATTACAGCGGTAATTAACCGGCGGTAGCCTGCGTTTTGACCGCCGGAAAAAGGCCGTCAGAATCCCTTTCCTATGCGGTTTATTCTGACGGTTTTTGAAACTGACAAACCGCCAAAATTTTCCAAAACCGTCATAAAACTTATTTTAACCGTCGGAAAAAGGCGCCGCTAATTGATGATTTTTCTATCGTGTCATTAATATTTTACTTAGAATACATGTATATAATTGCCATTATAGGATTGAGAGATTTGATATTAAGTGCAAGCATACAAGATATAAGGTGTTGGGGACTCTGATGTGTTTGAGTGGAGCCATGGCCATGAGCTTCATGCAGGCAGATTCTGTAAACTTACCAGCAGAATCACCAAATTTAAGATCAATACTGTTCATGGGAGATAATTTGAGCAGTACTGATACCACCTCTAATGACTGGATTATTGGTTGCCTCTATCTCCTTGCAGCTGTTGTGGTTCTTTCTTGTGTCATGGTTTTGCAGGCAAGTTTTCATACTAATTAGACTTCGTTTGAGACGGCCTTCTTACTGCTTGTTAAAACAGTAAAAAGCTGGTTTAAGAAACATTAAGAAAACCGTCCCAAACGAAGCCTTATTATTATTATTACATGCATCAAATACATTTGAAGTGATCATTCGTTGTTTTTGAACTTGCAGGCTACAACAATGGCCGATTTTCCTGCACCGATTTCTCTGGGTGCTATATCTGGCATATTAGGCTCTTTTTTTTCTGTAATGTTTCAGTATATCTTGCAAGGAAATATAAGCACTGGAGCTGATAGCCTCGGCATCACAAGCATTATTGCTGCTGTGTTAGCGGTATTATGATATAATTTCTCTCTCCATCTCTTTGGTTTTGAAAATATAGCAATTACAAAATATTTATTCAAATATCATGTTATTATAGGGAGGATCAGTGTCATTTCTGACTGCTACAATAGTAACAATGTGTGTTCATAAAAAAGGACCAGTTTTTGTTTCAGCCTTCAATCCCACACAAACAGTCTGTGCAGCAGTTCTTTCAGCAGCAATACTGAAGCAGTTCATCAGTCTTGGGAGGTATTAATGACATGCATTCACTACAGGAAAATGGTCAATTACCGGCGGCCATTTCCGACGGTTGAGATAAGTTTTCCGGCGGTTTTCTAGCGTTTTGAAAACCGCCAGAATAAACCGCGTAGGAAAGGAATTCCGACGACCATTTTTCAACGGCTAAACTGACCGGCGGTTTTTCTGCGGCACAAACCGCCGGTAAATTCCGGAGATTAAATTGATCTTACTTAGTTTATTTTATTAATATTGCAGCTTAATCGGTATGGGCTTCTTGTTTGCTGGTTTGTACATTTTCTTGTTGGCAAAGATGAAGGAAGTTGATATGGAGGAGGACACAAAGCTGATCCCAGATGAAGAGAGAGCTCTTCTCTTTTAGGGTTTTTTTTTTTTGGATATATACTTGTTGCTACTAGTTATGTATATACATGAAGTTTTTTTTTTTTTTTAATATACAAATGAAGTAAACTCTACGAGTAATGTATAATTAGGTGAGAATATTATTATCAAAATTTGGTAATGTTATGTATAGAAATGAAGATATCATACTTAAGGAATCATTAGCGTTTTCTCAACATCTGCTTTATGTTTTATAATGAGGGTGTGCTCCTTTATAATTACACCATTTATCATATATACATAAAACCTAATTTTCTTAAGAAGTTTAAACATTTAGGAATAATAATATAAAGGGAGATATACATAATATTTTTAAGGAACTCACTAAAAACTTAAACTGAAGGTCTTTCCAGTCAATTTTATTCAAAAACTTCCACCTCTAACCATCAGTAGAACTTCTTCATTAGATTACTATAGATGTTCAAAATAAATTCCTCGTCACCCAAAATCCAAGGATAGTACGAAATAAGATACTCAAGACCAACTAGTGGCCTATGAACATCGACTAATTTACCATCTTTTTTCACACGTCATAGCTCATGATATCACATCTAAAGAAAATGAGGTCCTACCAGATGACGTTCTCATTCCAGAAACTTCTCTTCCACATATTTCTATTTAGCAGCATTTAGGCAATTACACGTCGTATTTTTGTATATTCTCAAAACTTATGTGTGAAACCCGCAAAGTAGAGAATCTATATTGGATATACAAACATGCATATGTTGGTCTCCAAAAGGATTCTGCTCGTGGGGAACAAAATGCAAAGAGTACGATCGCACTATCTCGTAGGACAAAACAGTCGTAGACCTTTATACTCTACGCAAGAAGGCCAATAGAAGAGCATATGAGATTATATATACGATTAACCATGGAGGATAGCGACTTTTGCCTACACATCTCGATGAGTAATAACATATATAACATAATCAAAGTCATAAGATTTCCCCCATCCGATACATCAGCTCAAATTGGGTTTATTTAATGTGGGGATCAGTTTCCCACGGCGCAAGCCCCCGTTGTTAATTACATCTCAGGCATCGGCCTAAAAAAACTTTTGATTAATGATGTTGTATTATTCTCTTCTTAATTTGATGCACAGAGAAAGTTCATAAGTTCTGTTGCAAAGAGTCTCTTCTATTTGTCTTTAATGATGATTAGACCTTTTTATATGAAGAATGATATGATTAAAATTTTGAATTTAAAAGATCAAAGATAAAATTTGCTATCATAGGAGAAATGACATATTCAAAATTTATCAGAAGTGAAAAGAGATACATTAAGGGGTGTACAATCTGGGCTTATGCTTGTTTGGAGTGAGCTGTCAACTAACATCTTAAACACAACAATCGTCATATATATACATAAAATAAGAAGGCTCTATCCTAAGGATTCAAGGATTTGTAGTTCAGAAGTTTAAATCAGAAACTTTGTAATATGCAAATGAATCTACCTAGCGTCGTATATGATGCATGAAGTAGATGCATAAATAAAAATATTTTTAGGTCAACTAAAAGATAAGGTGGTCAATTTCCACAACAACATGTTTGGATTTCTACACCTTTGGATGGAATAGGCTTAAATGTGACTATTTATTATCTTGACTCCAAATCTATAATATATAATTCCAAAAGAGAACGTCTTTCAAAGAAGGAAGAATTATCTTTTGGAGCCCTATACGTGTATATAAACAGTCATATTTAACCTTTTACAATTCTTTGAAACTAAAACATATGTAATACTATGAATATTTTACATGAAATCCTAGATACATTCTACATTGACATTTTTTATTTAGCGATGATGATGTAATGCATGCATGCATACAATGTGCATTGTGATATAAAGTATATAAATATACATACATGACATCCAGAGTATAGAAAAAATAAATAAACACATCAAGGATACCCTCCAGACAAGTTATCTGCATCACACTACAAAAAAAAAATCATCCTAACGGTACTCACTTTAAGTGGAAAAGCAGCGATGCACATGACACAAGTATGTGGCCTACACTATAGGCCTAAGATGACCCTAATGATCTCTAGGACTCACAGAAGGTGGGGGTATCATACCCAAAATAAAAAATAAAAAAAGAACATCCTAACGGTGCCCACTTCATATGGGAAAACTGCGATGCATATAGCACAAGTATGTGGGCATACACTACAGGCCTAAGGCGAACATAAAGGTCTTCAGGGCTCACAGAAGGGGGCAAGCTTTGACCCACAAGATTAAGGCTTCGTTAGTGCTCTAACTATTAGAGCACAAAATATAAATGTGTATATATTTATCTGTTTGTTTATATTTGTCATGCTGAGGTGTCGCTCTAGGATTAGCTATTGCTTTCTTGTTCCGCACCAGCTAGCCTATTTATAGGTTCTACTGGATATCGTGTATCGTATTCAAGATTTACTTTCTTAAGCTCTTTTCATTTTCACCTTTTGCGCATACTGCTTGGTCCATTAGTTTCTTCATGGTATCAAGAGTAGGTTAGGTCCTCCTTCTTCTTCTTCTTCTTGTCTATGGCTCATTCCGCATCATCTCACACCGGCGTCCAAGGAGCTCTCATCTCTGAAGATGTCTCCGACTTGGTAATACCTTCCAACCTTAAGTTCTTGGTGTCGAACATCAAAAATGTCGTCACCATCTCCCTTGCCGTGGACAACTACACTCTCTGGAGATCTCATGTTCTCAAGATTGTTTGTGCCAATAGCTTTCAACAATTTCTTGATCCTGATCTTCCTCCACCACCACAAACGAGAATCACGTCAGACGGTTTGTCAACTACAAACCCTCTGTTCTCTAAATGGCTTCTCACGGACCAGAACATTTCGGCATATATCTGCTCTACGATCTCTACCACAGTTCTTCCCTATGTCATTCATCTCAACACCACCTCTGCCATCTGGATCTCTCTTCAAAATCATTTTCAATCTACGAATCGCTCCAAAGTAATTCAATTAAAGATGAATTACACAATATAACGTTCAAGAACTCCAACATGAACCAATATATCACTGACATCAAATCATTGGTTGATCAAATCGCCGCCGCCGGAGCAATCGTCGACACGGAAGACATCATCCTCTACATCCTCAATGGGTTACCACCTACGTATCAATCCTTCAAAACGGCAATCAGAACAATGCTTACGCCAATCTCACTGGATCAACTATATCCGCTACTTCTCAGTGAAGAAGTTAACCTGGCGACTGACGCAACAAAGTTCACCGGTCGTTCAGATCTGACCACTACTCTCTTCAATTACCGCGGACGTGGCAAGCGATCCAGAGGCAAGGCACCGTCCAACAATTCCAATTCATCCCGGAATCCCTCTACAGCAACAGTGATCTGCCAGATTTGCTTAAAAAAAGGGCATTCGGCTCAGGCGTGCTGGCATAGGCTAAACACGCAATATACGCCTACATCAAGAACCACGCATCCTTCTCTTCTTACGGGATATGACAACAATGACAATAACTGGCTCTTGGATTCGGGAGCGTCTACTTATCTAACCAATTCTCTGGACAATCTGTCAATTTCGTCGTCGTATCAAGGATCCGACACTGTAACTATCGGGGATGGCAGCTCCGTCCAGATATCCCACACCGGGGCGGGTATTCTCCCGACCCCGAACAGTAAGTTGCACCTCTCCAACATTCTTCACTTGCCCTCTTCAATTTAATCTTCTGTCAATTTCGCAATTAACTAAGGATAACAATATATCCATTGTTTTTTATCCTAACGGCTTTATCTTGAAGGACTTGAGGACGGGCACAATTCTATGCCGCGGACCCTATAAAGGTGGGTTATATAAAATTCCTACAAGTAACACTCAGCAAACGAATAAGGCGCTTGCAACGGCCACCTCTTTAACAGCTCGGTGGCATCAACGGTTGGGGCATCCGCACAGCAGAATTTTCAATACCATTTCTAATTGTAATCCTAGCTTAGCATTAGGAAAATATGATTTACAATGCATTTCTTGTAACCGATCTAAATGTCATAAACTTGTGTTTGATCATTCAGATCACAACAACAAATCGCTTCTCTCGGTCATCCACTCTGATGTATGGGGACCGACTCCGGTCATCTCGAACCAAGGATACTGATACTATGTCATCTTCGTAGATGACTATTCCCTCTTCACATGGCTATTTCCCTTACGGTATAAATCCAAAGTTTTTAACACGTTTGTTAATTTTAAAATTTAGGTTGAGAACTACACGTCAAAGAAAATAAAAATCTTCCAGTCTGATTGCGGTACCGAATATGTGAATCATGCATTTTCTTCATTTTTAAAACAAAATGGGATCATACATCAACAATCCTGCCCGTATACACCTGAACAAAATGGGGTGGCTGAGAGAAAGCATCGTCACATAATTGAAACCACAAGAACACTTCTTGATACGGCTGCGGTACCCTATGTGTTCTGGCCGGATGCTGTCTCTGCGGTACCTTTGCTGCACACATCCAAAGTGTCTCCCTTTGAGATGCTACACAAGATCAAACCATGGTATGACCACCTCAGGGTGTTTGGTTGGGAGTGCATCCCACTCTCACCACCGCAAACGCGACACAAATTTCAACTCAAAGCTACTTCTCACGTGTTCATTGAATATTTTGATGTCCATAAGGGGTACAAGTGTCTCAATATTAAGTCAAACAAAATCACTATATGTCGGCATACTACGTTTCACTAACAAAATTTTTCATTTGCTAATCAAAAAACTAATTCTGACTTCGTTCATAAAGATAATCCAATTGTTATGCTACTACTTACCCCTGCGTCTGTGCAGTCTCAACACACCCCGCGACATCCCTCTCTGTCTCAGCAACCACTGACCACTCAGGTCAATCCGGGCTCATCGTTGCCTGCGGCAACTCAAGGAAGTTCAGAATCTTTCTCTCAGTCATATGTGGAACCAATTGTCCCACCGGCTCTAATGCATAACATGACGACTCGCAGTAAAACAGGATCTCTTCGTCCTACCAACAGACTAAACTTGCTTCATGATCATAAGCAGATTACGCAAGAGTCGGATCCCACCACATATACGGAAGCTGTAAAAAAATTTGAATGGCGTAGAACAATGGCAAATGAATTTCTAGCGCTCCAACGTCAAGGAACTTGGACACTAGTAAAACATCCACCAAACGCATCCATTCTCGGTTGTCGTTGGACGTACAAAACCAAATATCATTCTGATGGCACGGTTGCAACCCATAAAGCTCGTCTTGTGGCTCAAGGAAATCACCAACAATACGGACTGGACTACTTGGAAACTTTTAGTCCAGTTGTCAAGCTTCCAACAATACGCATTCTCCTTGTAGTCGCATTACATCATGGATGGCCAGTTCAACAACTGGATGTGGCGAACACGTTCCTTCATGGGTACCTCTCGGAGACGGTTTACATGACACAACCAAAAGGATTCGAAGATAGTGCTAACCCGGATCATGTTTGTCACCTTCAAAAAGCTTTGTATGGCCTAAAACAATCACCGATACAGTGGTACAACATGTTCACAAACACTCTATTGAGTTTCGGCTTTACGCATAGCAAGTCCGATCCCTCTCTATTTATTTACATCAAGGCGAAGGTTTGCATTTATTTAATAGTATACGTTGATGATATTCTCATCTCAAGAAATCATTTGCAATCTATCACCGACATTCTTGACAAATTAAATAAATAATTCCATATGAAGCATCTTGGCAAAGTCTCGGAATTTCTTGGCATCAAGATTACAAAACAATCCAATAGTTACTTCTTGTCCCAAGAAAAATATGTACATCACATTCTGCAGCAAGCTCATCTCACGGATTGCAATGAGCTCGCCAATCCCACATGTACTAAGATCCCGGACACATACAAAGCTGAACTTGAGCTTCAAGATACTGCTCTCTACCGTCGCCTTACAGGGTCGCTGTAGTACCTTACCATTACTCGACCCGATATTTCATACAGCATCAATCTCCTTTCGCAACATATGCACGATCCGCAACCACAGTATACATACCTTCTAAAGCATCTTCTAAGATATCTCAAAGGTATGTCTACTTATGGTTTACCGGTAAAAAACACTAACCTCATTTTACAATCTTATTCAGATGCCGACTGGGCTGGAGATCCGGAGTCGAGGAAATCAACATCTGGTTACTGTTCTTCTTTGAAGAACACGATCATCTCATGGACGGTGAAGAAGCAGCACACGATCTCACGGTCCTCCACTGAGTCAGAGTATCGGGCGTTGGCAGCCCTCGTCGCAGATGTCATCTGGATTTGGAGGCTACTGGAGGAGTTCAGCATTGCTCAAAAGGATCAAACAAACATTTACTGCGACAACACGTCCGCGATTGCATTGGCGAACAATCCGGTCTTTCATGCGCGCACAAAACACATTGAGATCGATCAAAAATTTGTGCGTGACCACATCCAGCAAAACAACATCTCCATTTTGCCGATTAGCACAACTGACCAGGTCGCATATATCTTTACTAAGGCTCTCTCCACACCTAGATTTCAAAAACTTCGATACAAACTGACGGTCGATCAAGATCCTTCAATTTGCGGGGGAGTATTAGAGCACAAAATATAAATGTGTATATATTTATCTGTTAGTTTATATTTGTCATGCTGAGGTGTCGCTCTAGGATTAGCTATTGCTTTCTTGTTCCGTACCAGCTAGCCTATTTATAGGTTCTACTGGATACCGTGTATCGTATTCAAGATTTACTTTCTTAAGCTCTTTTCATTTTCACCTTTTGCGCATACTGCTTGGTCCATTAGTTTCTTCACTAACATATAACCAACTAACTAAACATTATATAATATATATTAAATTAAAAGATACTAACAAAATGTGTGTGGTGTGTAATAATTCCGATATATAATCAGATGTCTTTATAAGCAGTAGAGATTATACCTGACCATGACGTGCCCACTCAAAAACTCCCAAGCAAGTGAATTATCCACTGACCAACGCATATGTAAGACACATTGTATCTCGCAAGCAATGCAAAGAGAGAAAATAGAATTGAGAGTAGACACCATTCAGGAGAAATACAATCAAATGGAAATTTAACTAGTAAGTAACTTAACAATTGGATTCATCAAACAGACAATACGTGAAAGGAATATACATAGGGCACATGAAGTCATGCTATCATGAGTGAATGAGGATTGTTCATAGGGCAACATACATAAAATATGAGAAAGCTTGCTAACATGGATGTGAATTTCTGCACTACATAGTTTCAAACATGCTTGAGAAACTTTTTAACCATGCTCATATGATGCGAAATACATAAGAGATCGAAACATGGAAAATAAACATAAACCAACACAATCAATTAATCATGTAATATAAGCCATATAAAAAAAATTGATGTGTACGAATGTTCACTAACATTGACAAGTTAATAAAGAAACGCATTATACATTAAGCATATGAAAATTCATTAACATAAAATATGGGGGATGGCTACACATGTATACAAATAACGTATAAGAGGATTAACTATGACAACCTATGTTCAAAAAAAGTCAACACATGAAATAATTATGTATATAAGCAAGTAGTGAAGTAGATAATTTAATGTGAGTAGCCTTGTTTGTGATGCCATTTATGTTACTTTAATAATGGATTATTATTTTTTTAATCAATAAAATAAGCATGCTCATAATTACATGAGGGTTAATTGTTTGAACATGCATGGTTGTACATAAGTGCTCATGTTGATGATTCAATGAAGTGTATTTAAGAGGCTCAAGGCATTCTAAATATACATTGGTTAGTCCTACCAACCTACCATGATATATTCAAGCTATCATAATTATGAAAGAAAAAAAAAATACTTTATCTAAGGTCCATGGAGTTTGATTAGATCCTTTCGAATTCAAAAGTAATGATATGCAATTTACATGTATGTATATGTATGCATGTATATGCATAATGTACCGAAATAAAATATACATATATACATACATATATATAGACATGATATGTTTCATATAAAAGTCATAAGGTTCATTTACATTTCAAATAATGATGTTGCTAATAATTATTAAAATATTATTATTTTGAAAACTCTTTGATTTTATTCAACAAATATACTGAAATTAAAATAAAATGTTCTTGAATATTATGTATAATTATTATGATGCTGAACTATAATATAATTCCAATTAAATGCTATCATCTAGAATAGAGGAAGAATTAAACATGTCCAGATTGTCAAATATTAGCCACACATTAATCCAGGTGTTATAAACAGGACATGCCATAGATTTTTTTTTTTTAGCATTGCCAACTATCAGATCAACTAAAAGTTGTAGTGATTCATCGTACAAAATCAAAATCATCACGGGCGAAGTTGTAAGCCATTTCACTTACAAATTTACTTAGACTTGGGCTTTGACGGATAGGTTAGACATTCCAAGACGACGAATTTGGCAAAGCCAGCGCTTGTAATATTTGGAAGGTGGAGTGGTTCGAGAGAACCATCGTCGGCGGCGAGTGAGGTGGCTGGACGGATGTCGAGCTCGGATCTAGCATCGGCGGTGGATCGGGACAGCTGCTCGGCGTCGGCGACGGGCTCGAGGTCATGGCCGGGAGAGTGGCGGAAGAGGAGTTGGGGCGGCCTGGAGGTGCAGATCCCGCTGGCCGGCGTCGACATGGCGATAGGCCGGCATCTAGGAGGTCGGAGATGGCTGCAGAGAGGGAGAGGGAGGGTCCTCTTCTCGTTAGCCGCCCATAAGCAGCAAAAAACTATCATGGCCATCTCTCATCAAGACTATAATCTGATGGCTCACATTGGGCCTTGATCAGAGGGCTTAAATTGAATTTGCTCACTTGCTCCAATAGCCAGAATGACCCTCCTGCATAAAGAGAAATTATTGTGTACGCAGTTCGAATGTAGAATTTGTGTTCGGATGCTGCGTACACACTGCTTATTTTATTGCGTATTTTTTGAGACAATTTTTTGTGGTAAATAATTAGCAAATAAATAATACTCACTAAATACACAAAAAATACGTAAAAATTACGTAGAAAACATAATGTATCAAAAAATATGCAGTGAAATAAGCAATGTGTATGCAGCATCCGAACACAAATTCTGCATTTGGACTGCGTACACAATAATTTCTCCTGTATAAGAGCCTTTATTTTTATTTTTTTTAAAAAAGCTGATTAGAGGACAGCCCAAAGCTATCCTTATTGTCCTTTCACACAACTTGCCATTGGATCGAAAAAAGTAAGATTGATTTAGAAAGATTTTAACATTAAAATAATCAAATCATTTCTTCCTTTTGCTTGTTATAATAAAAAGGACATATATTATATATATTTATTCTCTCTCCTCAACATGTATCAAACGGTGCCCGATTCGAATACAAATGGGATCGTTTGAAAGATCTCCGCGATCGAATGCACTCGAGCATTCCATTTCATAAAACGAGGCTCCGATCAAAAGATTTCATGCACAGAACAAATATGCATGATAAATGCTCAAATACACCCAAAATACACGTCAAATCGTCGTTTACCCGATCGCACATATTTTAAGACATGATGATAAATAACGTGTGATCAAAAGGAATAAATTCTGAAATCGACGACAATTTGAGGTTAAAAAAACACAATTTGATCATTCATCAGGCACAACAACGCAACATGCAAACAAAGTGGATCAAACCGCAAAGTGCAAGTGACAAGACTATGTAGACGATCGATTCCAAAAAGGAGATCAACAACATACAACAACGAAGAATTTTATTTGCCTTTGCCCTGATCACCTTTAAGGGACTATTAGAAGACATTTCCACACAAGCCTTCATTCATGTAGTTGCAATGGCCAATAATTCTTTCGTGGACATGTCACGAGGATTTTCAAAGCTTGACTAATGCATTGTGAAGACAACAATTACAAAACTTATAGACTCAAACTTTTGAAAACAAGACCCTAAGGGTAGGGGTGTCAATTTCGGGTCACTGAACGGGTTCGGGTTGAACCTGAAACTGACCCATCACTATTTGGGTCAACCCGAACCGACCCATTTTTGCAAACGGATTGGATTTCCGGACCCGAACTCGACCCGCTTTAGACCCGACCCGAATGACCCAGGACGAACAAAAAACTGCTAGTTTTTTTGTTCAAAAATGGGTCAATCTCCACTTTTCGGGTCAAAAACGGGTTGTCGGATCGAAAACAAGTTTTCGAGTAAAAACGGGTCAATTATAGTTATGTAAGCTTACTTTATTTTTTGCTCTAACGATAGTTGTTATATGATGTATCATTGTAAGACATATTATGGGTACGTTTGATATTGGATATTGATTTATTTGAGTAACTTTTGAAAAATTGTATCTATTATAGTTATGTAAGCTTACTGTTTTACATGGATTATTGTATATGGCATTATTGAGAGGAGTTTTATGAGTAAGCTTGTTGTTGTAGATTATGAGCGTTAGGAAATACTATATGTAAATGTAAAGATATATAAATGTTCTATCGTATGTTCATCACACGATGATGGTTTTTTTTTTTTCTATAATCGCCCCTTCAAATTGCATAAATCAAGTGGCTTAATGATCAAATATCGTTAATTAAGTGGTTGGTGGGTCTACTAGCTATTTTTAGGAAAATTTCATAATATACATTTAGCCATTATTTAAAAAAAAAAATAAAAACCACATATGGGCATTCGATTACTAAAACAATTACAAGCTTTAAAGAACAATCAGCTCTCTAAAAGAACAAAATAACAATAAAACCTACAAGCTAACGTTCAACCAAATACAAAAAAACAAAAGAAATTAAGCCAACAAAATAATCTACCATAGCATGAAAGGGAACCAATCTCCAAGCCAGCGAAATCCCCAGCAAAAGAAACCCAAAGGCCAGACGCACCCAGCCAAAAGGACTCAGTCTGGCAATCCTGCATCCATCGAGTAGCAAGGAAATGACTATCCATTGGCAGTAGAAAGCCACACCAACCAATTAAAATTTGAGCATAGAGTAAACCACACTAACCACCAGGTTGCCAACTCCAAATCAACCCATAGATAAGCATAATTGTCTCATCATAATCCAAACAATAATAGAAAAGCCAAGCCAAAACAATCACAGAGGAAATCACTTTTTTCTCTTAGATTTACTTTAGATCTCTTTCTATAACATGGTCTTACAGTTTAGGTTTCGTCAATATGCATGTAGAATGTGTGAGCGACAATGAGTCATCAAACATTATCTATCTCCATAAAATCTATAAAACTTCTTAAAAAAATATTTTGAAATCATTACACTTGGTTGGAAAATTTCATGAAAATTATATTCTCGTTAATATTTGACATAAATGCATAAATTTCTAAAAGGAAAAGGTTTTGCACGTGGAAGCTCTAGAACCTAACACCATTCTAGTGATGATATCTCCATTCACTCAGGCCAACAATAAATCATGACTCAAAATTCTAAGTGGTTATAAGAGCATAATATTGTACTAGGTGAGCTGTTGTTGGAACAATATGTAAGTGAGAATTTTTGTAATTATAATTTAAGGAAGGAACAATGGTCAAGCTTAGTGGCTGCATTGAAATGGCGTCTAGGATCAGATTACACATAACCTTCTGTAATTATACGATTTAAAAACATGAAAGCTAACTTCATAACACTTTATCAACTAACAAATCGTAGTGGTTGGGATTGGGATGAGGAGTTACACATGTCAGTAGCAACATATGAGTTGTCGGAGGAGATTGGTTAGGTACTGGTTTTGTTATTAATTAGCGCACATAAATTACAAATTCATATTAGTAACTTAGCTAAACTTTCTAATTATATGTTAAGCCAAAGCTAACCCAATTTCTAAGACATCCCTTTCATCAGTATAATATTTTCAAGAAGAGATGTGTCGAGAACAATGCAATTGACATAAGAGCAAGATATAGTAAGGTACCACAACCAATGTTAAACTTAGATGAAGACGATACCCTACCTTTTGAAGATGAGTTCATGGCTGCTAATGGTGTAAGCTACGACGTAGAAGGGACCCCCAGAACAACAATCTACCAGACATTGTAGATGATGTGCCACCTAGCTTAGGTAGAGATGCAATTCATAAGTTAGGATCAAAGCGATCTAGCGAAGAACCAACCAGATCCACTAGACACCCAAAGAAGAAGAGTGGGCTAGATAACTTGAATCAGTTATTGGTCGAGTCAAACAGAAATGCAACTGTCTTTAAGGAGACTATACATCGTAGTGAACCATATACCATTATGGATTGTCTGGTTAAAATAGATCAACTAGAAAACCTAAAAACACAAGCTCTATTGGTTGTCCAGGATGCACTTAAGGAAAACAAGGATAACTAAGCAGCATTCATGACTTAGTAAGGGGATCTACTTATAGAATGGATAAAATATGTTGTCAGCTCACATCCATACTTCTATTCTTCCAAAGTTTGGTTGTAGGAGTTCCATTTCCTCCAATATGAGATATGTGTGTTGTGCAACTTGCCAATATATATATATATATATATATATGTATATGTTCTGCAATTTATACTTTATTTTCATGTAGTTGTGTTGTACAATTTACAAATTTATTTCAAGTAGTTATGTTGTGCAAGTTGCCAATTTTATTTCATGTACGTGTGTTGTGTAAGATGCTAATTTATTATTTCAAACTAATTTATTTCACATAATTGTTCCACTCATTAAGTGACTTAACTTTACAACTATTTTAATTATGCAGTTATGTCAAAGTATTTGTGGAGTGTACCCGATATGTTATGTGATTTGGTTGATTTAAAGATACAAGTTATTGAGGCCACTACATAAATAACTCCTACTCTACAAGAAAATTCTTCTTTAGATGAAGAACTACCAATAAGACGCCCAATGTTTGATAAAATATATACATGACATCGATATGTACTGGATGTGCATGTTGTCCATCCAGGAAGAGCATACCAATGTTTCAGGTTACCTTCAAATGCCTTCGTCAGTTTGAGGGACCTACTAGTTAATTGTGAACATTTGAGTAACACCAAAAATATGCTCACAATAGAACAACTATATATCTTTTTAATGGGGAGTGGCGCACGCACATAGTTACAGACAGTTGTATGAATTCTTTCGGCATTCACTAGAAACAATTAGCATGTACTTCAATATGATTATGCATGATATTGTATCCTTCACATATGAATTAAATAATTTACCCCAGGCAAATGAAGAATGTCATCCATTTGTACATTCAAATGCACAGTTTTACCCTTAATGAATGCAATTGACGGTACACATATCCCTACGGTAGTCAATAACAATTACATAATCGTTATCGTAATCATAATGGCTTCACTTTACAGAACGCAATGGCTTCAGTTTCATTTGATTGATAGTTTGTGTATATAGACTCTAGGGGAAGGTTCTACTATGGATATGAGTGCACTTAGATGGGTTGTGGAGCAAAGTCAGTTTGGAGTGCCATACAATCATTATTACTTGTTTGATTTTGGTTATGCAAATACTTATAAATTGATTGCACAATTTTGAGGATATCGATATCACTTGACTGACTATCGTGGAAGTACATTTAGAAGATATGCAGTTCAATAAGAGTTGTTTAATCATCGACATGCCCAATTGCGCGATGTGGTTGAGAGAACTTTTGGAATTTGGAAGGAACGATTTCAAGTAGTGACACACATGAGACAGTTTTCTTTGAGTGTTCAAACTGATTTGGCTATTGCATGTGCAATTTTACACAACTTTATATGTCAATATCATAAACATGGTATGTATTTCAATATGTCGCAGATGAAAATAAAGCATGATAATGAATGTGACGAAGTTGAAAAGTCTCATGAGGATCTAACTTACATGCATCAATAGGAGAAAGAATTCAACAATAAATAATAAGACATGGCATCGCAATATATTTGTGGAATGCTTGAGTAACCATTTATCTATACATTTAAAATATTTAAACTTTGAATACATCTTGTAAGAATTTCATGATTTTCAAGTTTTAGATATTACCAAAGAAATCAGTCGTCATGATATTATTATTATTATTATTATTATTATTATTATTGATATGTCATCAAAAAATATCTTGATCATGCACGAATCTCAAAGCAAATTTGAGTTGAAAGCTTCCAAAATTAAATCAAAGACCATCTGAGCTCCGATTTCAGCAAACTTATAGTCAAACTGAACGTCTCAGAAAGATGAGCCCAACGACACCAAATTCTACTCAATCCGAGCCCAAATCAAGGGTCCAAACCGCATTCTGAAGGTTCAAACCGCAATTTGGATTATCAAACAGTTTCCAAATATGGCATGCTTATAGTCAAATTGAGCGGCTCGACGAGACGAATCCAACGAGCCCAAGATCACTGAATTCTAAAATCATTAAGGCGCCCAATTGACCAATGAACGGTCCATGATCTAGGGATCGATATCAACCGTCCATTCAAACCACTCCTACTTTGACCTTGATCCTCCACATATTTACAAGCCATGCCACTCTCAAAAAACTATAAATAGGCCCTCATTCTTCACATGAAGGGGAGGAGGAAGAGGGAGAAGAGGAGAAGAAATGGAGGAATTTGGGAGCTCTCTTGCCATCGACCACCACCGGAGTTCCTGCCGACCACCACCGGGGTTCCTGCTGGCCACCACCGGAGTACCTGCCGACCACTGCCGGGGTTCCTACCGGCCACCACCGGGGTACTTGCCAGCCACCGCCGGGGTTCCTGCTGACCACCGCCGGAATTCTACTAGTTCGCCGATCGTCGCCGGACTTCCACCCGTCCTCCGACCGCCACCGGACTTCTACCAATTCATCGACTGCCGCCGAACATCCGCTTGCTCGCCGACCATCGTCAGACTTTCATAGTTTGCCGTCCGTCATCGGACTTCAACTAGTTTGCCAACCATCGTCAGACTTCTGCTCGTCCACCGATCATCACTAGAATTCTTCCTGACTTTATTCAGAGTTCATTTTGATCACCGATAGACATCCGCCAATCCACCGAACACCGCAGGACTTCTGCCTGTCTGCAACCTACAGTCCTCCAAACCACTGTCATCTGACTACGTTTATCCCGACCTCCATCGCATGCTGACTACAATCTTTCGGACCTTCGTCGTCTTCCTACAACGGTCATTCTGACCTAATCCTCTGCTAACAACGGTCCTTCCGACCTCCGTCATCTATCGATTACAGTCCTTCAGACATCTGCTACCTGCCGACTACACTCTCATCGACTACGGTCCTCGTGACTTTTATCGCCCGTCGACTATGGTCCTTCCGACCTACATCGCTCATGACTATGATTATACCGCCCCAAACAAACATGTCAACGCTGATTCTTCCAACTCCTATTATACAATACACTCTATATGATGTATATTTGCTATTTTGATCCAAGGCCTTCCTCCTAAGGAAGGGTCTCATTTGTAATCAATTGCAAGCACTAGTGGATTCATTCAAACTGGGCCAGGCCCCGTGGTTTTTCCCCCTTTTTAGGGGTTTCCACGTAAAAACTCTGGTGTCTCTTATAAATGCTAAACCCTCTCCTTTTTCTGCTTGTGTTCTGGATCTTCGTACAAAGCTATGACATTACATTTTATATTTCTCTACCGCCGCGAATTTTCCAGGACGCAACAATTATTATTATAATATATTGATCGTCATGATGAAGTTAATTTCCAATGCAAGATATATCAACTTCCCTATCGTATTGAAATTTACTATCAAATAATAGTCTATTGTTAGATTTTAAAATAAAAAATCTAGAGAAAATAAAAAAATAGTAGTATATTGTTGTCTAGATAAATGTTACTCTATCATAGTGTCATGTACTCTTTATGCATATAATCCTTTATATTATACAAACTCATGTTGAATTTATTATGTGGTATGGAGTTATCTTGAATTTATAACAAGCACATTGATGAAATTCAACATTGTTTCTTCATATTTAAATCTCTAGCTGTCTTAAATCCTGAAATCTATTGCCAAGCATTTTTTCAAGATTTAACATTCATCATAACAAACAATTTTCATGATTTAACAGCCTCATGATTTATTAAATTCCGATTTACAAGATTTACTAAATCTCACTAAATTTAAATCCAATCCAATACCAAATAGCCCCTAAGAGATGCAATTGCTCTCAATGTTTAACAAAAACCTTTATCGACCACTTAAATAGTAATGCTGAAAGATAAGACAAATTTGTAAAATAATAGAAATTAATGGTTATATAATCTTTGTCATGTGCTGCAACAGCTCAAATTATGTAAGCCAACAATCGCATCAAAATAAGTGATTTTACTCAAACATCACATAACAACTATGAAATCATATTCTACCAATAAATGATTTTTGATATTTTTTTCAACCATATAACAATTATTTCAAATATTATTATTATTACAACAAAAAATAAATCTTAATTTTATATTAAATGCAATAAACAAAATAATATAATTTATTAAATGAATTTAAATCTAACTATAAAATAAAATAACTATCACTACTAATAAAATAGGCTTTCGCAACACTTTTTCTACCATACAGCAGCGGTTATAACACCTACTATTTAATTTGCAGTGGTTTCCAAACCGCTGCATATCCACCGTATTTGTTATCGTTGCAAACGGCTTTTGCAGCGCTATTTAAACTGCTGCAAAAGCCGTTTGGTAGTGTATTTAAATGGCTTTTGCAACTGCTAGAAAAAATTGATGCTAAAAATACTATTTTTTGGTAGTGTATATTTATTAAATCTATTTTAATATTCATTAAAAACATTTTTTACTCAGAATCATCATCAAATATTTCAAAATGCCTTCAAATTCGTTTAAAATCGTACCAAATTAATAAAAAAATTATTTAAAGACAAAAAAAAATCGCCCGGCTTCGATCACCACTTTGAATTGCCAGTCAACATTTCAAAGGGAGATTGGCTTTGCATTGGCGTCTTGAGGGATGCTAGTCCTCGACTAATAAGATTTTATTTGGGACAAATTTTTTATTACTTTTTAAAATTTTTATGCTAAAAAATAACTTTAAAAATAATAGGAAAGCCATCTCAAACAAGACCTTAGGCTACTTATAAATTTTTTATTTTCAAGTATTTTTTATATGATTTAATTTAAATTTAAAATTTTTCCCTTATAAGTATTAAAAAGCACATTACTATATAACTTTGTAGAGGTAAACCGAAGATTCAAAATCTTCATTATTTGATTGTATAATTGATTCCTAACTTGTTTAATAATAAATATTTTTTACTATAACATCATCTCCAATCGAGCGTCAAACAATCGTTTGCAGTCACCTCGAGCTCCAATCGAACACCAGATTCAACGACATTTTACGCCAGATGAACAGTTTGTTGAAACCAAGCATTCGAACAGTAGACACTACTGAGAGCACAAGGAAGACGATGAACAGTAATCTCGTGGTTGTTCATTAATTATGTAAAACATATTACATGTGTATTTATAAGAGAAATGACTAAGTTAATCAATTACAAAATTGCCCTGGGTAGTTACAAAAGGAGTCGGCTGGCCGGGAGAAGTGGAGACAACTTGGCAGAGGATCAGGTAATGCCATTGGAAGCCGTCGAGCTCTGCTCCATTCCAGGAGATGATTGCAGGTCGTTATTTGGCTCAGTATTCGTATCACCGTCCCGCAAGCTGATGGTCGGGAGGACCATAAGCTTGTCACGCAGTGTGCAGAGACGAGAGAATGAGAGGTATTTGGTGAAAATATCCGCAGGTTGATCAAGTGTAGAGATATGTCGAACGACAATATGCTGAAGCTGAATGCAATCACGGATGAAGAAATGGTGATCAACCTCGATATGTTTAGTACGAGCGTGGAAAATTGGATTGCAGGCAATTGACATTGCAGATACATTATCGCAGAAAAGCTCAGAAGGTGGAAGCTGTATGAGAAAATCTTCGCAGAGACGCCTCGTCCATATGATGTCGGCAGCGGCAGCAGCCATTGAACAGTATTCGGCTTCACTAGAGGACCGGGCGACGGTGGTTTGTTTTTTAACAGACCAGGAGAGCAGACCAGCACCGATAAACAGACAGTAGCCAGTTGTGGATTTGCGATCTAATTGATCACCAGCCTAGTCGGAATCCGAGTAGGCATAGAGTGGTAAGTCGGTTTTAGGAAGAACAAAAGCATAATCAAAAGTGCCTTATAAATAACGCAAAATGCGTTTGAGAAGCTGAAAGTGTAGTTGAAGAGGATTGTGCATATGTTGGCACAATTTATTTACAGCAAATGCAATGTCTGGGCGAGTTGAGGTGAGATACTGTAGCGAGCCGACGAGAGTCCGAAAAAGCTCGGGTTGAGCAAACGGAAGCTGAAGTTGGGAATCATTTGGATATTTGGAGGGGAGTGGTGTGCGGAGAGGTTTGCAGTTGGACATGGAGGTTGTGTGGAGAAGATCATGGATATATGATCGTTGGGACAATCGATAGTCGTTAACAGAGCGGTGAAAATCAATGCCAAGGAATTTGGAAAGAAGGCCAAGGTTCCATGTTTGAAAGTTTTGTTGCAAATTAGAGATGAGCTGGGAAATGGAGGATGAATCACTACCCGTAAAGAGTATGTCATCGACATAAACAAGAATATATATGTGAATGGAATGATGATGGTAGTAGAAGAAGGAGGTGTCAGCCGAACTAGTGAGGAAATGCTGCTGTTTGAGGTATGCCGATAGTGTGGCAAACCAGAGACAAGGAGTCTGTTTAAGGCCGTAAATGGCCTTATGAAGCAAGCATACATGATTGGGATAATGTGGATCCTCGAAGCCTTGTGGCTGAGACATATAGACAGGCTGATTTAATTTGCCGTGGAGGAAAGCGTTCATCACATTAAGTTGATGAACTTGCCAATCGTGATGCAGAGCAACAACAAGAAAAAGGCAATTTGTTGTGAATTTCACAACTGGACTGAACGTCTCAAGGTAGTCTACATCGTAATTGTTGTTTAAAGCCCTGTGCGACGAGACGTGCTTTATGGCAAGCTACTGTGTCATCGGATAAGAATTTGAGATTATAAATCCATCTGCAGTCGATGATCTGATGGTCAATTGGCGGAGCAACGAGGGACCAGGTACCTTGAGCCTGAAGAGCATGAAATTCATCTGACATTGATTTGCGCCAGTGAGGATCTTTATTGGCAATAGTAAAACAGGAAGGAGTTGGAAGTACAGTGTGAGACAAATCAAGTATAGTTCGGGGTTTAAGATTGCCAGTTTGGAATCGAGTAAGCATGTGGTGTCTTAAGGGTGGTGGTAGTGGGGCAGAAGTGGAGGAGGAGGAAGTGGTGGTTGGAGTAAAAACGATAGTTTGGTGTGAGGGAGACGTGTTGGGGGAGGTGAGGGTAGTAGGGACAGCCGGAGGAGGTGGTGAGGTGATGGTGGATAAAGTGGGTTGATTTTAAGGTGGAGGAAAATATGGAAGAGTAGAAGGTGGAGTAGTGATGAGAGGTATATGGACATGAATAGAGGGAAATGAATTTTCATCAAAAATAACATGGCGGGAAGAGAGGAATTTTGAAGTAGTTGGATCAAAACATTTAAAACCTTTTTGGTTTTTGAGGTAGACTAAGAAAATACAGAGAATAGACCGGGGAGCTAATTTATGTGTAGCTAGCGGTTTTGTCCATGGATAACAATGACATCCGAAGGGATGAAGTATGGAATAATCTGGTGGACTGTGATGGAGAAGATGATAGGGAGATTTGAAGGAGGTATTAGAGGACGGTAGCCTGTTTATGAGATATGCAGCGGTGAAAATGGCATCAGACCAGAAAGTGGATGGGAGATTGGAGTCGAGAAGAAGAGCTCGAGCTGTGTCGAGTAAGTGTCTGTTTTTGCGCTCAGAAACTCCATTTTGTTGTGGAGTATGAGGACAAGTGAATTGATGAGTTATACCACGAGTATTGGTAAAAGTTTGTAGCAGTTTATTGCGGAAATCGCCGCCACCGTCACTACGAATGGTGCGAACTGACGAGTTCAAGTATTTTTCAATTTTAGTTATAAACTGAATGAGAGATTGAGGAACATCAGATTTTTGTTTGAGTAGAAATAGCCAAGAAAATTTAGTGTAATCATCAATAATTAACAGAAAATAGCGATATCCATCATATGATAAAACAGGGAAAGGACCCCATACATCCATATGCAGTAATTCTAGTGGTAAATGAGATACATGGTTGGGAGGGGAGAAGGGAATCCGGTGACTCTTGGACAGAGCACAGGAATTACAAAATAGTTCTTAAAGATGAAATAGATAGTGACAGAAATGCTTTGGAGATAGCCGCCATTGTTTTTCGATTCGGATGGTCGAGCCGACGATGCCAGGATAGAGCTGAATGTGGTGAAGCAACAATTGTGGAAGCAGCGACAATGGAAGGTCGGAAGGGGAGAGGGTATAGGACATTATGGCAACATCCTTGGAGTAGAGGTTGTTTGGTCTTCGTATCCTTAACACGAAAACCAGATTTATCAAAGGTTATAGAACAGTTGTTATCGTGTGTAAGTTTGGAAATGGAAATTAAGCGATGTGTTAATTTGGGAACGTGAAGAAGATGTTTGAGATGTAGCTTACGAGTAGGTGTTGGAAGAAGTCAATTGCCAACAAAGACCTGGTCACGACCTGAATAGGGCGCTGGTTGCTGAATAGGCAGAGGATCTGGAGTCACATGAGCAGAAGCGCCACTGTCAAGGTACCAGGGAGCAGAGTCGGAATCTGCCATCAGTGCAACGCTAGAAGAAGAAGACGGAGCGTTGTAATTGAAATTTCCATGGTTCTAGCAATTAGCTGTAGAATGTCCCCTCTTTCCACAAATCTGGCAATCACCTTCAAACCGAGGAGCACGAGGTAGATTGCGGGTAGTGGTGGAAGGAGAAAATTGACCGCGTCCGCGAGTGGATGAAGACCGTCCACGGGACCTGCCTCTGTTGGAAAACAGAGCAAGTTGGTTGTCTGGTAATGTGGTATTTGAAAAGGAAAGCTCATGAAGAGCGTCGGTAGTCTGGTGAACTTCTTCGCTACGAAGGAGAGAATACAGATCATCTAAGTAGATAGGATGAAGGGAGCTCCAAATAGTGGTCTTGAACGATTGATAAGAGGGCGGAAGCCCATTCATAATGTAATGAAGAATATCTTCATTATCCACAGTACCGCCGGCAGCTCGAATATTATCGACAATGCCTTTGATGGATGAAAGGTAGTCGGTCATGGTTTTGTTCTACATAGTAAGAGATTGTAGCTCATTTTTGAGTTGAATAACTCAAGAGCGATTTGTATAATAGAAACGATTTTCTAAAGTTTTCCAAATGGAGGCAGAGGTCTCTAAGTTGAGTATATAAGGAAGAATGGGGGATGAGATAGTAGAAAACAAGGCAACAGAAAGATTTTGATCTATCAAAGACCAAGTTGAGTATTGTGGGTTGAGTCTGAGCTGACCGGTAGCTGTGAGAAGATGTTTTGCCGGCGAGAGAACGAATCCATCCATATAACCGGAAAAATTGTTTGCGGCAAATAATTTATAGATGGCAGAGCACCAGGTAGAGTAGTTTTCAGGAAGAAGCTGAATGTTAATGACGTTCTTAATGTTTGCTAGAAGAAACTTGAGATTAGCAGGAATGGCGACCTCTGTTGGGGTAGCGGAAGTATCAAAGGTGAGAACGGGAGATGGGGGAGTCTCAGGAGCTGAAGCAGTGGAGTCTCCCATGGCGAAGTAGAGCCGTTAGGCGCAGTGCTCTGATACCATGTTGAAACCAAGCATTCGAACAGTAGACACTACTGAGAGCACAAGGAAGACTGAACAGTAATCTCGTGGTTGTTCATTAATTATGTAAAACATATTACAGGTGTATTTATAAGAGACATGACTAAGTTAGTCAATTACAAAATTGCCCTGGGTAGTTACAAAAGAAGTCGGCTGGCAGGGAGAAGTGGAGACAACTTGGCAGAGGATCAGGTAATGCCATTGGAAGCCGTCGAGCTCTGCTCCATTCCAAGAGATGATTGCAGATCGTTATTTGGCTCAGTATTTGTATCACAGTTGGTGTTATACTGTTCACGAATGTCATTTTTTTTTTTTTTTGCCATTTTATTCGAATGTAATTTGTTTGGAGAAAAGAAGTACCTTGATATTTTTTTTATGTTATGAAATGGACTTCAGTTGGAGATGGGTTACCGCATTTTGGAGTTTAAAAAAACATCCAGAGTTTTCCTCCATACATTGAACATTGATGAAAGGTGAAAAAGAGAAGATAACATCCCACTATTCTTCTAAATATATAAAATTATATTAAGCTCATATAAAAGGAGGGTGATTCTATAATATTACTTTATTGATGATCAATTTCTTTATTAGTTGGTCCAACTTTTAAGATGTCGATGGGGTAATATTGTCAATAAAACAATAATATATATTTTTTTACAGTTTTAGAATAAAATAAAAGTTGGATTCTTTTTAAATTGAAGTGATGATCAATTTCTTTCACGAGAGTAATATTAACATAATATTTTTATATTAAAATCTTTCTATAAATATTTGATAAATATATTTTTTTTCCTTAATTTGAGGATAAGGATGACGTGCATCCTTTTTTCATATTTATATATAGATAATCAACTCTTATATAATAATGACTTAACTTGCAAGGTACCTCTAAATTAAATCAAATTCCTATAACAAAAAATCAAATTTCTATCATGATATTTGATATATCATTAAAAAATTTCTTGATCGGATGCGAATCTTGATGCAAATATGAATAAAAAAATTTTAAAATTAAATTTGGGATATTATTCAGACTCTGGATTTTAGCAAGCTTATAATCGAATAAACAACTCAAGGAGATGAAACCAATGGCATCGAAATCGGGCCAATCTGAATCAAATGGGTCAAAATTAAGGCATGAAACAAATTTTGAAGCTTCAGAATATTAATTAAATGACAAAATGATATCCAAATGTGATATGCTTATAGTCAAATCGAGCAGGTCAATGAGACATATACAACAAGCCCAAGGTCACCAAATTTTGGCATCATTAAGATACTCGAAGGCTCAATAAATGGTTCATGATCGAGGGAGTTGATATCGGTCATCCATTAAAACACTTGTAGAATTCACTTAATCTTCTCCATATTTACCGGGGTGGAAGCTTGCACTACCAGGCCTCCTACCACCGTCAAACTTCTACCTAGTCGTCGATTGCCACCAGACTTCTTTTTTACCACCATCGCCCAACTACAATCCTTCCAACCACTGTCGTCCGACTACAATTCTTTCGATCACATTTACCCCGCTATCAACCACCATCAGACTTCCACCTAGTCGTCGACCGCCACCATACTTCCCTCCGACCACCATTGCCCAACTACATACGGTCCTTCCAACCACTGTCACCCAACTACGATTTCTTCGACCACATTTGGCCAACAACAATCTTTGCGACCACCTTAATTTGCCCGCCAACTACGATCATTTTGACCATTGGTTACCGTCGACTACAATCCTATTGGCAAAATAAACATACTAACATTCTCTTCAAAACTATTGCCATATAAAGCGCTCTATGCAATGTGTATTTGCTATATTAAGTCAACACCCTTCTCCAAGGATGGATATTATTTATAATCAACCATCAATATTAGTGGACTCATTCAAACTGGTCCAAGCCTAGTGATTTTTTTTTTTCCATTTTTCTGGGTTTTCTACATAAAAATCTTGATGTTTCTTATGAGTATTACACCATACTCTTTTATTTGTTTATGTGTTAGATGTTCGTACAAAGTTGAGACACTAAATTTCATATCTATCTTTTGCAGTGAATATTTTAGGATGCAACAATCTTCATGTTCTATAATATAACTCGATAAAATTATCCTTTCTTAGGGCATTCGATAATGCAATCATAATTGTGTTGAATTAATTTGTGATCCGCCTATAGAATGTAGATAATCTATGAATACCATAAATGCTATGAATAGCATCCTTTAATGACTCAAGTGTTATTAGGGTTTATAAGGAACAATAGTTGGAAATAATGAAGCTAATATTTTAGTTTCATCCTTTATAAAGGTAAGAAGAGCAAAGAAAAAAGTGCATGAAATTAGAATCTCTTAATTAAAAACTTCATTCAATTGAACATCGAATTGGTATACAACAAAGGTAAAAAAAAAAAAAACATATCCAATCACTAAGTTAATAATGTGTTGTATACTACTTAATGAAGATCTTAAAATTCAGACATTAGTTTATTAATGCCAAAATGAATGGTATAAGACTCATCAAAGGGAGGCCTAAAGGGTTCCAATACCCTTATGGTATAAACATGAATATCTCTACTCATATGTTCAAGTTCATATATACTTAAGATGTGGATAATTTTTTTATCAATAAGGAAAGACAATTTCTTTGATTTTTTTAATAAACCTTTTATTGGTCGGGCAATATTCAACATGAAATTGTTGCCTTCAAATTTAAATACATATTAATTTGACCTACTAAAATTGTTAATATCTAAGGCATATAGCTATAGCATACTAAGCATAACATTGGATATGTCTGTGAGCAAGTCATCAAACAAAATGTGATTAATATATGTATTATTGGGCAAAAGTGATGGATTTCTTGCCAATGTAAAGCTACTTTATAAGGTTGATAATGTGGTTTAATAGTGGGCTTCATTTGGGCGGTCGATATGACAATCATCGAGCTATCATTATTATTAATGAATTTATATGATTTGTTATCATACTTATGAAATACGGTGTTAGGGGAAGTAAAAAAGACAACACATGACTATCAAAGGTGCATCTTCTAGCTCATCCTCGACATCACAAGCATCATCACAAGGGGTTGTAATCAATAGTTTCATTTCAAGCTTTCCCAACTAACTATGAGTGTTAGTTTCAATGATGTTTATGTGAATGCTATTATGAGATTAATTATTTGCATAGTGTTCTTTAGGAGTTCAAAAGGCAGTAAGGAATTTTTTTGTTGGGGAGGTCATTTAAGGCATTGCTTCAATTATAGAGATCATTATAACATATCATTAAGAATATAGAGTTATGAGCAAGTATTTGTAGCAAATGATGGAATATAACCTAAAATGAAACCTTGAACTAAATGTTATTGGATATGTTATAATGTTTTATGAAATATTTAACTCATCAAAATTAGTAGTGTGCTTAATAACAAACATACAATTTTGTCTCATGATGGTTAATTCAACAAATAACTATATTATGGAATCCAACTGAGATGTACTTTTGTTAAAAATTTCTTTCATTTCATCCCATGGTCCTATTGGAGGTTGCCCAAAATATTGAAATTATCATTTTGTATTAATCTAAACAATTTGACATATCATTTTAACTTATATGAACAAAACTCACTTTCTCGTTGGCATTAATCACAATGAATCAATCAAAGTATTGGTCCTCTTTGAGGTATCTCAAAATGCTAAGCAATATTTTTCTAAGGGTCGAGGTTGATTGGCATCATGATTTCATCAATTTCATATGAATCATCTTAGGAGTCATTTGGTTGGGTGAAAAAGAAATACAGAGTAAAATGCAACATACTATAAAAGAAATATAGTGTATTTGAAATGTGAAATTGTTTGGATGAGTGTAAAGTAAAAGGAGGTGATAACTTTTTTTTTTTTGCTTGAAGTTAAGTGAATGTAGTTTATAACTCAAATATTGTGGTGATTAGTGGGCAACTAGTGGTGGATTATGACAGCAACAACGAGCAACGACGGGCGGTGGGCTAGTAAGGTCGATGTAGTTGGCGGATGACAGTGGGCTCAAAGACTAGCGGCGAGCGGCAGAAGGCAGCAGACGATAGGTGATCAATGGTGGGGATAGGCGATAGTGGTGCCTAGTGGTAGGTGGTGGTAGCGATGACAACTTACAATGATAATGACAAATAATTTATTGTATATTTGAAAATCGACCAAACATAATTATCTTCAAATACATCAAAATTGAACTAAGGGTTAATTCCAAATATTTTAATTTTTTACTATGCATTTCTTTTATTGCAGTTCAAATATCAATATTTTCAAAGCCCCTGCATTAAAAATATTTTACACCACTGCTACTTCAAACCAAATAACACATATTAGTCATTTATATAAAATGATGTTATTTTATTCCTATGGGGTCCACCATATGATGGTGATTGTGGAAAACATTTAGAAATTGACATTAGAGATGGATGGGAAAGTGCTTGTAATACATACTACAAATGACAAACTTGTTAATACCATTAATGACAGAGAATGATGTTATTAGATATTGGTTCCATGTGAAGTTTTAGAGATACAAAAGATATATTATGATCAACATTACAGCCTAAAGGGAAAAAGATGGATAGAAACTATAAAAAAAATCATAAAAAAGAAGACACGAGGCAAAGTTTAGAGTTGTTCAATCAAATGTTATTCATCCACCACGTATATTCATCGTTAAAAACAAAGGACTGTAGTGAATATAATAGCTTTAGATGCAAAATGCACTAAAGCTTATAGATAGATGATTCGAGATCCAAAAAGTCCCCCACATTAGCTTGAGAACTAATATTTATAAGTGCCGATTTTGACATTGGTATTCTCTAACAATATTGAAATTTAAATTATTATATTTTTAACGAACTTAGCTTAATGAATGAACTATAGTCAAGAGACAGTAACCATCTACTATGCTCGAATCTGGAACACCTCGCATCCTCGATCAATGAATATCCTATTTATGGGAGTGCATTGAATGTTATCATATCTACATAATGAGGTTGATTGAAATCTATATTTCTCAAGATAATATATCCAAAATCAAGAAGAAATTTGAGATTTACTATGAAGATTTATCTATTAATCATTGAAGACTATATAAGTTTCAAAATTAGCAAATTTTTATTAATTAGGTTAGGTTTGTATTTATTACTTTTGCACTCCAAAATTAATTTGTAAGTACATAAATTTATTTCAACCTTTTCATTAAGAGTTGGGTGATAAACTATATATTATTACAATGATATTTCTAAAATTTAATTTTAATACATTTAATTTATTATCTGATAAGTAATTAAATTATTATTATTATTTTAAAATATGATTAAATAAGGTAATATTATTCGTGCAAAATAAATAAAATTCCGAAATAGTAGATTAATAACTGTGAATTTAAGGCGCTCACCGTCTTCCTCCGCGGCCCTCTCCGCTTCTCCTCTCTCGATCGAGAGCGAACTCCCAAATCCCTCCATAAGGGGTTGTCCGTCCTCTCTCTCTCTCTCTCTCTCTCTCTCTCTCTCTGTGCGCTGTGCTTCTGCGAATTTCGTCTACTCTGCTGCGTTTTGATTTATTTATTTTTTAAATTCTGTCGTTGGAAGTGATCAGTCCCAACATGAGTATCGGAGAGTTGCTCGGAATCGAGCCGCTGGAGCTCCAGTTTCCCTGTGAGTTTTAGTGGTTTTCCTTCCGTTTATACGAATTTGCTGTAAAATTCTGCACGATCTGTTTCGGTGGTTGGGTTTTAAATCTTCTGACTTGATTTTTACGGCTGGTTTGATCCGAGAAGTCGAGCTAAAGAAGCAGATCTCGTGTTCTCTCCATTTAACCAACAAAACCAATGAGTATATAGCATTCAAGGTAGTTTTAAATTTGTTGTTTTGTTTACGTATTTTCCTTGTTTTTTATGACGTGCCCTAGGAGATGTGGTACAAATTAGATCTTTGCGTGTTGATGATTCAGGTCAAGACTACCAGTCCGAAAAAGTACTGTGTGAGGCCTAACACTGGGATTGTATTGCCTCGATCCACATGCGATATTGTTGGTAATTGACTTCTGTCCTGATGCTTCTTCGAGTTATTGTTTGTTACTTTCTTATTGCATGTATAAGGATTTGCTTGTTTTGCATTAGTTACCATGCAGGCGCAACGAGAAGCTCCTTCGGACATGCAAAGTAAGGATAAGTTTCTTGTTCAGAGCGTAATCACGAATCAAGGTGTCACTTTGAAGGACATTACTGCAGATATGGTACTTTTTTGTGTGGAAGAATATAGTACTTTTATTTCTCTGCGTTTTTTTTTTTTTTCAATTAATTACTCTATGGCTACAATTTGGGCTGTTTTGTTGCATTTTTTTAGTTCTCTAAAGATTCAGGCAACACTGTGGATGAGGTTAAACTGCGTGTAGTCTATGTTTCCCCACCTCAACCTCCCTCGCCTGTTCCAGAGGGATCTGAGGAAGGTTCATCTCCTAGGCCTTCTGTGTCAGACAATGGACACATTGCATCCTCGGAATTTGTTGCTGTTAGTGTATTTGCTTTTGGAATTATATTTCTAAATCTTTTTCATTTCTTTCTGTGAATAAAGGCAATGACTGACATAATTTTTTGTTCAGGCAACAAGGGCAGCAGCAACTGAGCCAAAAGAAAAATCTTATGAGGTGGGTTTTGAGTTATTTCATATTAAAAACTTAACTAATTTAATTAGAGGTTACCAATATGATTTTAGTGATCTATCTCTAACTTGCAATCTCAAACTTTCGTAATTTAGCATCATTAAAAAGGTGCTTATGCCTTTTTCTTCTTATTGTAATGTTTCTTTTTCCTTCAAATTCAGTGGAAGCTTTTCTTTAGCTGAAGAGGTTTCTTAATACTTTGTATAATCTTGCTCGTTATGCTATATTTCCAATATGTTATGTATCCTAATTCATGAGTTGTGTGTTGAAGTTGGGTAAGTTTGCTTTTGAAACATTACAATTTTTTTTTTATATTTTGTTGATGTTGATACATGACCAAACTCTTTGAGGATTTTCATTCGCCTTTCTAATGGAAGCCAATCACAGAAGCTTGGTTCTTTTGTTAATGTACAAATTAGAAGAAGGGCCATACAATGGGCATCCCTTCTAAACCATTGGTTCTATCATCATAATCAGTCTTTTCTTAATTATTTTGTTTCAGATTTATAAATCATTATTTCTGTATAATATGGCAATGCCCCACCAATTATTCTATCTCCTAGGCTTATTCACGTGTCTTCAGCTTCCAATAATTTAGATATATTTCCTCTATCCTTATTTTCGATATTTGCTATGCTTACTCCTCTAATATAATCATTTCTCATTCTAAATTTCCTATTTTTATCTAATTTACTTAAAAATGTCAATTCGAACACTAATTTTGGTTGCTAGCAACTTGCATGTTGTCCTAAGACATGGATCTCGACAATATACCTGATCTTATGGTAATTTTTCAAGAGTGATTCCCAAGTTTTCATGAAATTTTATTCTCTCAAAGTTTAATAGGGCACCTCTCCATTTGACGAGAGAATATTACGTGCGGAGTACGGACGTAGAGTTACGTCCGGACTATGAGTGTACACAGTGTGTATACAAAATTGTGTACACACTTTGTACACAATTTTTTATACATACTGTGTACCTCACAGTCCGGATGGTCTGAACTCCGCACATAATAAGTTCTTGTTTGATCATGTGACTTTGGTTAGTTATGTTGTTATTTATTAATGAAATAAGAAATGTTTAAGATTCAAATAATTTATAATATATTTTGCCTTAGTATTACTATCCTTAAGTCCTTTATTGTTCAAAAAATTCATCCATCGTTCTATTTTTAAATATACTTCAAAATAAATCTTCGCAGGATTATGCCATCTAGAAATAGCAAGTACCATGTTACCATGTTTTGGAAATCTGATATAAGCACTTCTATAATTTTTATTGAATGTTATTATGATTTTTATTTTGCCCCTCTATAACTACTTTTCTTGCTAGTAATTGGTTCATCATGCATTTCTTTAGGAAGTTCAATCTGTTCTTGATAGAAAACCTTTGTCTTTCTATGTCACAAGAATGAATTCTCCTGGTAGGTCACCTAATGCTTTAATGATCTATGAACATTGAATGAAGATTTTTTTTTTTTTTTCGGTTCTATCATCCTGGAATATTAGGAGAGAAGGGGAGTATGAGGAAGAAGTGGAAGAATAGACGATAGAGAGAGAGAGAGATGCAATCTTGGGTTCCAATTCTTCACTATCTCACTTTTCTTTCGATCTTTGCTCACCAGTTTTACTGGTTTAGTAAGAGAGGTATGGAGGACGAGAGAAACTGAATGAAGAAAAGGGAAGGAAATACGAGATTGGTGAGACAGCATGTTCCACTTTCATGCCTCTATTTCCTGTCAGCCTATTATTTGGTGTAACCCAGTGCATGACACTCCCATTAATGTGAGGTTTGAAAAGGGTTTGATGTACACAACCTTTTCCTTGCATTATAGAAGGTTGTTTTCCATTTCATTGCCACTTTCTTATCTCAACCTATTGTTAGGTGCAACCAAGTGCTGAAGTTCCCACCAATTTGAGGTATGGGGAGAAGTTAATGTATACGGCTTTATATCCACATTCTAGATAGGTTTTTTTCCTAACTTGTACTTTTAACCTATAGATCCACAGTGGTGGCAACCTAGCCATGGTTTCCATTTGACCCTTTCTCTTAGTTCATCTTTACTGGCCCTATTCATGGAACACAAAAGTGATGATTAGGAACAATTAAAAAATGAGAGAAGTAGAGGGGCATGCAGTATTTAGTTCCAGTTTGCAATCAACCTAATCCTTCAACTTATCTCCGTTTCTTCCTCTTTCTCTTCAGAGAAGTCTTCTGGTGAAGGGACCCAGTTGGTTGATATTGAAGCAACAGGGAACTAGCAATTTATGGAATGAGGGACCAATCATTTTCCTTTTATATCAGTCAAGCTGCTAATCTCTTCCCCCCTTTTACACTGCATAGCATAATTCATCTTCTTGGTAAACCTCATACTTGACTTTCTATCTTCTACCATCACTTTGTATTTATAACCTGTTGGAGAAGGCAGTGCTGGAGAAATTTATTTAGGTGACTGATTGAAAATCATCAAATCAAGCTCATGCTTTGTTAGCATACTTTTGAACTTTTGAAATTCTATTAAGCTCAAGACCCTCACAATCAAGTACATGAAAATAAATAGATATATAATCAAATCAAATATGATACACAATTTTGAGTTTGAACAACAAGTTATGCTAATAAGCACTTTATTATATGCATCACCTTATTAGCACAAGATAAATAAACAAAATCAACATACACAATTATAAGGCAAGTGTCTTATGATACTGAATATAGTATTAAGCTCTATGCGCAAGCATTTAACTAATAAGCACAATTGTTATTGATTTACTCAACTCTCAATCATAATAGTTAACATAGCATTAACACATCAACTGCCAAAGCCACTTAACAAATCCCCACACAGCGATAATAATGGTGATGAAAATATATCTACATTATATGTGAAAGTAATAACTTTAGGACACAAGTAATTTGATTTTCTCGACACAAGATAACGATCATGCTTGAGGATTCATAATAGGACAAAAAAATTTATATAACCAACCCCACGTAGTGGGATAAAGGCTTGATGTTGTTGCTGTTGTTGTTGACACAAGATAACAAGCATGCATTGAAACAATCACCACATAACCATCTAACTATAAATAACAATTAAATAAATGTACAAAAAAATAAATCTAAGACTATAAAGGAAACTTGGCATGTAGGATTTTTATGTGGCGACACTCAACATGATTGCATCCACTGCTAAACCTTGCGCTCGCTTATTAGTTTTCTAACAATAGGTATCATTAAATATACTCCTTCACCAAAGAGTAGGTGGAGAAACTTTCATACAAATATGTAGAACAAGTGTGAGTACCTATTTTGCTGCAACAAGAGCAATTTACATTGATATCTATCCTTCACGGGCTTGGCAATCAAATTCTCTAAACAAAACTTTTGATAGATTTTTACACTCTAGTCTTTATGAATGCTCATCCTGATTCTATTTGATACGCTCGAGGAGGAGGGGGGGGGGGGGGGGGGGGTGGCGCACAGCTAGGAAGGGGGATCTGTTTAAGAAGGATTCTAATCAAGGGGGATATGTTTAGGAAAGTTCCTAATGAAGGGGTAGTTATTTATGAAGATTACTGATCAAAGGGGAGTTGTTTAGGAAAGTTTTTCTAAATTATATTTAATTGTTTAAGAAGTTTTCCTAAAATATATTTAATTGTTTAGGAAGGTTCTATAAGTATTATTGTGGCCCAGGCTATTTAAGGTGGAGGCATGATACTATGATGATACTGCTGAATTTATTTTTCTAGTGTTTCTTGTGAGTTTCTAGTGGCGCCTAGGATTTGTGGGAGAGCCAATCTACCTCTTGAATAGTAGATCAATTGTATCTTGCTTTATTATTGAAAAAGATTAGAAAATTAGCCCCGACTTTGTATTCCTATGGTGTTCTTTTCTTTTGTTTGTTATTTTTACTTCCATGACGCTTCAAATTGGTATCAGAGTACTTTTTTGAGGTCTATGACAACAAAGAAGGTGGAGGTGTTGGAAAGTAAGATGAAGCAAATCAAATCCGAAATGGAGAAAAAATTCTCAACCATTGAAGGAAGGTTGTCATCTATTGAAAAGCCAATTTGGAGGGGTGGAGGAGATGATAAGGAAGCTCATGAATATGCAATAAAAAATTCCATCGATGGTTTCGATTGCCAACCCCAACCCAGAGTTGACCGGGATTCCCTTGGCCGAAACTAAAGAAAAGAGATCAGACGTGAAGAGTTCGATGAGGAAAGCTTCTTTCATCAAGAACCACCTCCTAGGGTTCCGATAAGGGGCAAATTAGAGGTTCTAGATGGGGGGACAGTAAGAAGGGGGTTTAATGGTGGGAGAGGTGGAGTGGTCGACTGCTATGGGAGGCTTTTTGGGTAAGGAGAGTGGACGACCAGAGGAGGGGGATGGGCCAAACCATGGGGATCGGGTCATGAGAGGCGGACAAAAGAAATGTGTGATTCGTTCCCTCGATACATGAGGGAAATATGGAGAGATTACGACAACTGTTACACTGGAGGAGGAAGAAGCTATTGGGGCGATGGCGATTCTAGGGTGGCATTCCTAGGGTCACTGCATCCTAGTTTTGATGTGAAACAAGCTAAATATCTTGCAGCAAGAGCTGCGCCTATTCATCGCGATTCTCATGAATTTAGCTCGTATGGTGGAAGAATGGATATAGATCCACACATTTTACCCATTCTTGGTAGTTCTCAGTATGGCGCACTACATTCAGCTTCAATTTTTGGAGCTCCAAGGTGAAATATTGATGATCTCAACTATACTCAAGGGTCAAATGCTGCTTATGACGTAAGTTTACCTCAGGGTGTGATTATATGTCAAGGAAAGAGTTTCATGGTTCTGCTCGAACTGACTACCAAGGGAGCATTATTCCACATGACCATCTAAATCTTGGAGTTCATAAAATTGCTAAACAAAAGGATGATAGAGATGCTTTTCATCGAGAACTTGATATATGCGAAGAGGAATGTCGTCGGGATATGTTGCGGGAGAGGGAACGAGAAAAGGAACGTGGAAGGGATTATCTGTCCATAATAAGAGATATCTGTTAGACCGGTCCACTGGAACGGTCCAGTCGGTCTGCACGGGACCGGCTCAGACGCGAAATGTCGCGTGATCTCCGCCTCCTGCAGAGATCGGGCGGGCCGACAGCTCAAACGGAGCGTTTTAGGAAGGATTTTTGGGGGGGGGGGGTTTAGAGAGAAATTTGAATGTAGGGACTGTTTAGGGAATTCTTTTTGATTTGTATGCATTAAATAGTTGATTTTTGCTAGGGTTTGGGCATCTTGAATTTGGCTGAAATTTGAGATCTCGTAGATTTAGGTTTTCTTTGGGCTCTAGCGGCGTCTAGAGATTTGGGAGAGATCGATCCTCCTCTCGAATTGAGGATCAATTGTATCTTTTGCTATTTTCCTTGCAACTACTAGTAAAATACAAGTCTTTTCTCTAATTTTTCTGCAGTTTTTCCCTGCTTTCCTACTGTTTTTGGCTGTTTTTCTGCTGTGGACAGCAGTTTTACATTGGATCTACTTGTTTCCTATCAATATCCTAGGTTATCAATATCTCCTAATTTTACAAAGAGTGATCCTATGATTGTTGTTTATGCAAAGAGACGAGATGGAACACTTGAAGAGATTGGTCGAATTGAAGTTGTATTGAATTCACTAAATCCTATACGGGTTGCAATGATTGAACCAACTGTCCGTTTTGAGTGGTTGCAACTTTTGGTGTTCCAGTTATATTATGTAGATTCTCAGTTCCATAATGTTCCTGGAAAGACACTGAAGTTGGATGAGCAGCAATTTATGGGTGAAGCTATCTGTGTTTTTTTTCCAGAGGTTGCCACTAAACCTAATAGATCCTTGGTCCTTAAACTAGACCATAGAGAACATGGAAAAAGGTTTCAAAAGCTATATGAGCTTATTGCTCGTACTGAAGAGTCTTTTAGCTGAAAAATGGTCTTTGAGATAATATTTCACCATGTAAATTTGGATAATAAGGATTTCTTCTCAAAAAATTATATTTTCTTGGTTATTTCTAGAACAACAGATGCTGAGCATCCTATTCCAATTTATAAGACAGAAGTTGTACAGAATGATCTCAACCCTACTTGGAATCCAGTTATTTTAAATCTTCAACAATTTGGAAGCAAGGATACCCCTTTGAATATTGAATGCTATAACTTCAATAGAAATGGAAAGCATGATATCACTAGCAAAGTTGTGAAATCTATGGCTGTTTAGGAAGGTTCCTAATCAAGGGGAAGCTGTTTAAGAAAGTTTCTAATCAAGGAAAAATTATTTAGGAAGATTCCTAAATAAAGGAGAATTGTTTAGGAAAGTTTTCTAATTGTGTTTATGCTATTTAGGAAGTGTTTAATTATTTAGGAAGGTTTTTTAAAATATGTTTAATTGTTTAGGAAGATTTCCTAAATCAAATTTAATTATTTTTTAAGGTTTTCTAAATCATGTTTAATTATTTAAGAAGCTTTCCGTAAATATGTTTAATTGTTTAGGAATGTTCTATTTGTGTTATTGTGATTAGGATTATTTAAGAGGAAGTTTTGATTAAGGTTAAGTATCATGATATTGCTAAATTTATTTTCCTGGTGTTTGTTGTGAGTTACTAGCTGTGTCTAGATTTTGTGGGAGAGCTGATCCACCTCTTGAATAGTAGATCAATTATATATTGCTTTATTATTAAAAGAGAATTAAGAAAATCAATCCTATCTTTGTATTCCCACACTTTTCTTCTCTTTTGTTTGTTGGTTTTACTTCCAAGACGCATCACCATCCTCTGTTATTATCATGGTTGCTACAATAATGAATTACTTCTAGAAACACTTAGCAAACAGTAGATAACATTGCATAATTATTGTTATCATCAAATTACTAATAAGCCATACATGAGGAACTTATGCTCATCAATATAAATTATAATATCCCATAAAATTTGTCAAAATTCCAAGAATTTAATACTAAAACTTAACAAATAATATTCAGTTTGCCACGTCCCTTCATCATCATCATCTAAACACTATGAGGTCAGCATCACATTTTTCAAAAAGTTTTCTTGTTAATAATAATAATAATAATAATAATAATAATAATAATAATAATAATAACAATTATCAAACAAAATAATTTAGTATTGCTTTTCATACAACATTTGGACCACATGTGCTTCCATATAACTCAGCCAACTTTATTTGCACTAGCTTCTTGCAAAAGCTTTCTCGTAAAACCTTCTCATTCTGCCTTTTTGAAGCATCTTAAGCAAAAAGGCCTTAAAAATAATTCCGCCCATCACATGAAATTGGAAAGAATGTCCAGCTGCTAGCTGTATGGTCTATGGTCGAGCTTCAAGAATATGTATGAGTGGCAAGGATATGATTAGAAGAATGGTTAAAATGGAAAATGGGCTGCAAAGATCTTGGTTTGTGTATTTGGTATTGCTTAGTCAGAAGTTCCCGAGGTGATTTCCAGCATCTTATACCAGAAATTCTATGTTCTATTAGGATACACTTGTTTTCTTGTATAATATAGCTTTATAACACAGATATATATTGTTTTCTTTTTTTAGCACAAAACAGGATTTGTTTCACGTGTCTCTGTTATTTCTCATGTTATATGACTTCCTAGAAGTTTTTTATGTCAGCAAGAAATATACCTCGCTTTTTATTTAATTCTTGACATTTAATGCAGTAGATTTTCTTGGTTTTTTTCTTTCTAAAAGTGAACAGAAGTAATTATATTAATATAAGCATTCCTTATATCAATAACTTTTTTTTATTCTTTTCAAACAACTTTCCCTACATTTGAGATTCAATTTTGTTATTTGTTTCTCCAGGCATCGGATTTACTATCAAGGTTGACCGACGAGAAGAACTTGGCTGTTCAACAGAACGCTAAGCTCCGACAGGAATTGGTAAGTCTACCAACCATTAAGGATATTCTTTGTTCTGTTTCAAGCGTGTTTTCGGATGTGTTTAGAAAGATTATTTAAAAATTGCCTTCAGCATTATAGAATTTAACTTGTCTTTGCGGCATGATTCCTCTTTAATCATAGCTGAATGTTTTGCTTCTGTTTTTTTTTTTCCATTCTTTTTTACTAATATTACTATTTTCCTTCATTTTTCTATCTTTCTTGCCCAAGTCACTTGCCGCTGTTTTGATGTTCCTCTGGAGCCTGTGGCTTTTTCCATGTGTCTTGTATTTTCTTTTTTTGAAGAACAGAAATCTATTTCATATATTCTACAAAATTTGCATAATTTTGGTTATAGCTTTTAAGAAGAGTTACTGAAGGGGATAAACCCTCGATACAAGAGCCAAATGAAATGCACGGTGAACTTTTTTCCAAGAAGGAAGCATTGTTGGGAGGAACAGGGATAGAACCCACATTGTCATGGTTGGGAGCTGAGATATAAATCGCTAAGTCAATCGAGTGGTTATACATCTTTTAGGTTTAGGGTTTGTGTTGCAGCACTAGTGCTAAATAATGGAAGATTTTGAGAAGGTTTAGTTGCTTTGTTAGGGGTATGCGCTCGACTTGCTTAGAAGGGTGACAATTGTGGTTCTAAAAAAACTGTGTTTGGACAACTCCAGCTTACTTAGCTATCTGTGGAGAGAGTAGTTATTACAACAAGAGAACCTTGGTATGTTGTACTTTAGTCATCCTGATTGATCATGCAACATATGATGATAACAATCACATAAGACTTCGTCCAGTTATGTATGTATGAATTGTGGATTATTATTTTATTTATTCCTATTAAGGGCCATGTTATGTCTGTTAAATTCTTTCCCAGTTTCTATTTTTGTAGTCTTTCTACCTCTATGGCTTTTGGGGTTTTCCAATGTCACATGTTCTATGTACTTCAGATTCTTTGAAGATATATTTGTGAAGGAACATTGATGGTTTTAGCAAGGAGAAATCCATTGAGGGTGCCTTAGCATAGTTTACGTAGACTTATATCTTAGAAGGCTTTAAGGACAGAGTTCAAGACAAAGTGAGTTTATATTAGCTTTTGTTTCGTAGTTCATTAAAAAGTCTCTAGGATTTAGCGACTTCATTTTAACGCCATTAATTTTGATTTTAAATCTATTATTTTTTTGTTTTTGACCACTTCTATTTTGTTTACTCTTTCACAACAATTACATAGAAGCTTTTAGCAATAAAGCAGACACTTAGAAGCTGCATGGAGGTAACCGAAAATTGGGCTTAAATGTAAAATATGGTTTAAGTACAAAACAATATATGGAGGTGCAAGTAGCAAAAATGATAAGTGGTGGCTGCTAGAAACCTATCTTAGGATCTGTTTGGGACAGTTTTATCATTGCTTTGCTTTTTCGGCTGCAACTACATTTCTATTTGACTACTGCTTTCTTGTTGCTTTCTAAAAATTTTTGTGGTGAGAAGTTAGTTTTTACAACCAAAGTTGCTTATATGTGGTAGCTTTAAGAAAGTAGTTGTTCGATATAATATATATATATATATTCACAATAATTAAAAAAAAAAATAATTTTCCTCAGTCCTCACAACAACTTTACAAACATCTTTACAAAAAGTCGTAATCATCCCAAACAAACGCTTTGGCTTCTTTCACTGATCTTATTGCTATTGGAGAAGTCTTCTAAAAAGCTGATTTTAAATTTACTGTCGGTGCTGCTTTGTTTGTTAACTGACAATGGATTTGGAGTGTTTTGGCTTTTCTTATACTAGTTCGTGAGAGAGCTTTTTTAGGCTATGTTGACCATATAGAATAAATGGAAGAGGTAAGGGATGCTTTTTTCATTTATTTTAATGCAAAACATAAGAAAACAAATAAGATACCAGAATCAACTACTACCTTTGGCCATTCTAAGTGAAATGAGCTACTCAAGCAAATCCATGCAGCATCCCTAAGGCCGTCTATGCTTCCAGATAGCATACATTTCATGATGATTTGGATGACGCTGTAATTTGTACCATTGAATCAAACTATCCGTGCTGAGCACTATTCCTAGGTCATGTACATCAGTAGTTGTCAATATTAGATCACGGCATAATCACCATCATCGTCATTAGCCTCCATGCATTCCTGCTGAATTGCTTGTGGCTATATGAAACAAATCAGTAGGTATATATATATATATATATATATATTCCAACATTTTCATTTATAGTAAAACTAATTATAGTATAATTTAAAGTCATTCACCCAGTACCACGGGTAAATCTCAGATATGTAAAAGGGGCATTATTTCTATTCATGAATTTCAAATCTTGAGCTTATCATTAGTCTGGAATGCCTTGATTAAAAAAAATAAATAAAAAAAAAATGTCTGGAATGCCTTAACACTAGCCTTAAGTCGGCATACAGCATTAACTAGGTTGCAGGAAAGCCCTTGTCTAAAGCCATAAAAGGAAGCCAACTTTGTGTTTTTAATCCTTATCAGCTAAGAAGTGGGTGGTATGAACTGGTTTAGAAGCCTTTGATTCCTGTAGTTATTAATATCTATCTTGAGAGTTTAAAGAAAACCGACAAAAGAAATTATCTCTCTATGATAAAGGTGATGGAATTTAAAAGATGAGAAATTATTATCTAAGAAAGGTAAATTTGAGTTCTTTATTTGTGCCGAACCTTAAGGAGATTTGGTGGTCGAGTGAGGATGTACTAATAATTATTAAGGAAAAATTGTGTTTTAAAAAATTACGAAAAGTAAATACTACTAAGACTTATAATAATATTAGAAAAGCTAGAAGTCTTGAAAAGAGGTTGTTTAGTAAAGCATGTAAAATACTCGTTAAGGAAGAAATTATTTTGGAAAATCATAACAAACAATATAATGAAGCATATTATGAATTAATTCTAAAAATGGAAGTTGAGTAGGCTCTGAAAAATATGCATAAAGAAAGAACTTTATGCTTAGAGAGATGCCCATTGAGATTTTAAGAGTTGTGGGGAATAACTGGGGATATTATAATTATTTGGTTAATGAACATTTTAAATAGAATTTTGTAAATTAATATGATGTCAAATGATTGTAGAAGAAGCATTTTGATACCAATATGTAAAACATAAGAGGTGTGGAAAATTAATTTGACACCACAAGAACTTACTTAAGACACTTGCACGTGAGGTCTTCCCCAAGGCGCTTGCCACTAGTATTCACAGAGGGCAGCCAGATCCAAGTTAAATATGGGTGCCCAAATGTACACATCATGAACTAGTTAAGGTGTCTGTAATAGTTTGTAATTGTCTAGTGACTAGTCATGTTTTATTTATTTATTTATTTGTTTGTCTTGGTGTTGTCTCTTTTGTAGCTCTCTCAACCCTATAAATAAGGGGTTAAAAAATATCTTTTGGATATTATGCTATCTTGCTATTCACAGAGTAGTTGGTTCCTTAAGTTCTTCTCCTTACTTGCCTACTCAATATCCTCTCATCTTGCTCTACCCGCCTAGTTACTCTTGCAAGCATGTTCAAGGTACCCACTAACAAATTTGAATCCAACAACTTTGTACTTGTATTTGCTCATTCTACTACTACTAAATCAAACCTCCTTGCGGATGGTGTATTTCTATGCCCTCTTTGAACTACTGCTGTCTGTTTGCATTAGCTTACAATCCAGCAAACTATTTATAAAATGTAGCTAGTTCTGTATGACACTGTTTTAAATTGATGTTCTTGAGAGAGAGAGACTTCTAGGCCTTGCTAATTCTGAGTAAAATTAGGTTTTAGCTTCAAGGATGTAAAAATTATATGGTGATCTTGTCGGTAGAAGAAACAACGATTTTATATCCATGTTTTTATTGATCCTGCCTGCGCGCGTGGGAGCTATAAGTTCAGCTATCTTGTTTTGAGATTCTCCATAGTTTATGATTCAATTTGATTTTGATGATGGCTCTATTGCAAGTTTTTAAGGATAGGAATCTATCATATATTTTGATTAGGTTGGCCAAAGACTAGAGCAGATATAAGGTGGGAGATAGCCAGTTACAGATACAAGTAGCATACAAGGTCAATTACATATTTTAATTTTATATTGAATACGAAGGAATTAATCAATGTTGTGTCCGTTGAGATTGACATCTGAGATCACTATAAGGCCTCATTTGGTTGCGGGCATAAGCGGAGTTTGGGTAAGCGGCATTTTTTTCTTTTGAGATCGGCAGTATTATGGAAATATAGAAAAAGAGATTCTGCAAAAGGTGTGTTAACAAACAACACAAAGTAATTATTTTCGCCGATTTAAACCGAAAACAATCTAATTAAGGAGAAACAAACGAGGCCTAAAAATGAGGAGCATACTGGTTGAGCTTAGGCCTTTTGATCCATGCCCAATAAGCAGTTGAACTTCTGCTGGGCTTTAAAAATACAAGTGTTCATCATCCTGCTGTTATTTCACATGTTTTTTTTAGATTTGTTTTGCATCATTTGATCAAGTGAGTTCGGAATTAAATTTAAACTTTATATTAACATGTAGCTCTAGTGGAAGATAAGACTAGAGAGAGTCGTTTGGTCACATTAAACGGAGGCCTTCCGATGACCCGGTTAGGAAAGCTGAGGCATTAGATTTGACTTATGTTAAGAAAGGCAGATGTAGACCTAAAAAGACTTGGTTAAAAAATATCATAAATGATCTTTCTTCATTAGATTTAAATGAGAATTTGACTTTTAATATGACACAATGGTAAAAAGGGATTCATGCAGCCGACCCCACGTAGATTGTTGTATATTAACATGTAAGAGCAGCGGAAAATTGAAAATTGCAATCATAATTATTGCTTGTTTCCTAAAAACATAATCAGCCAAGCAACACATTTCCAGAACAAATGTTTCAGGAGCACAAATCCACCTTAACATGAACACCTTTTCCTTCTGCTACTAATCTATACCCCCTATGAATATTTTGCGCAGGAGCTCTTGAAGCGGGACCTGAGCAAAAAGCAAGGTGGATTCTCCTTCATTGCTGTGCTGATCATAGCTTTTCTGGCCATTTTTCTCGGCTATCTCGTCAAGTCATAGCTCTCCCAAGCTTTCCACTTAGCTGACTCATTTCTGAAGAAAATATTTAATGTGTTAGTTGCTTGTAGATTTTAGAGCAAAAGAGTCTACAGGGCAAATCCAAAGCTTCTTAATTATCTATTTCTTGAACTTCTTCACTTTATTTTTTTTTTCCTTTCTCTATTGATATTTAGTACTTCGATAAGAATTGAGTTGTTTGTGTTAGTTATTGTTATCCTTTAAGCTAAAGATGATTGCTATCAAATCACAATTGCTAATTTCTTAAGTGGCTGTGTGGTGATAGAATTAGCTTGCTGGAATGTCTGTCTTTGAACATTTTTAGTAGTTTTGCTGTTTATAAGGAGTAATTCTCATGATGGCTTTCAGTCTCTGGTTTGTGTTGTCTACTGCTGTAAAAAAGTTATAAATTAAGTAATTAAATGTTGGATTATAAAATCATATTTTAGGAATTTATGTTCAAAACTTTGCTTCTGCACATGAGCTACTCTGGTTTGATTTTTATCTTTTCTTGAAATATTAAAAGAGTAGAATAAGCTTACCTAACTCAATAGATTCCTTCTCTTATTCCTCATAGCTAATAATACTTAATGTAATTATTAAAATATGATAATTATATATATATATATATATATATATATATATAAAGACTTTTCAAACAAAATTCACATAGAAAACCAGAATCTATTGAACACATTTTAGAATATTACTTAAACTTAATTAAGTAAAGTATTAACACATGAAATGCATTGTTTATAATGCATGTGTCATGATGTCTGAGTATGATTTCATTTTCATTTATGCCTCTTTATCTCTGGCATTTGTCTCTAGCAAGTGGAATCATAATCTCTCCCATATTTATATTAGGCAAATGGGACTAGAAGAGCACTTACTTTCAAGAAGTGGGGATTTTACTAGAATTTCTCTCACATTTGCATCAAACAGATGGGATCAGAAGAGTACATTTAGTTTTTTTTTTTTTGAAACATCATAGAAAGTGCACTTTTCTACATACTATACTAGAACTTCATTGCCATAAAATGCAGAATGTAATAAAATGCAACGGTACTTAATTTTAAATATTCAATACAATATACATAAAATGCATAAATTGCTAGTAAAGCCACAATTCTTGTAGAAGAATACTCATTGGTTTTTTTTTTTTTTTTTTTATTTCTAATTTCAAAGGAATATTCACATAAACATTCCAAGACTTTTATATGACTACTACTATTGTTAGCAAACTCTCAATTCAATAATATACTAAAAAATTCATATGGAAAAAATTAACTGAGGAAAACTCAATTGTATATAGTCAAAATGCCCATAATAAAGAGAATAATAATATACCAAAAATCACATAATGAAAACTTCATAAAACTTAATAAATTTATTTGAATTGAAACCAAAGGTAGGATTTAGGAGCCTACCTTGAGTTCTACAATTTTTTGAACTGGCCCGATAAATGAATCTCGAACTTTGGCCTCCGAATCTCTTTCCCTCTCTTTCTCTTCCTCCTCTTCATCTCTTCTTTGGCAAGGTGGGTGGTGAGGTGAGTGAATGAGTACATGGTTTGAGATATTTTTAACATAAAATTTTCACTATTTTGATCTAGCATTGTGGCACCCAACTTTTCCAATGTCACAACGCTCAACTTTCCCATCGTCGTCGCGCTTCATAGAATATTCTAGATGCTCTTTGAATATGCTCACCAGAGACATCACCTCAGCGGTGTTTCCTGGCACTGTCATGTTTGCCCAGAAACCAGAAAGCTCAGCACTTAGGCACCATATCCCTTAGCATCTTGGCACCCATAGAATAAAAATCCAAACTTGGATTTTCACCTTTTTTTTATTCCAAACATTTATTACTCTCTACCCCATTCAATATTCTAATTCTTATAAGTGTCAATTAACTTAAAAATTAAGGATTAATTATTAAAAATTATGCGAATTTGATGACAAATATTACATGTGGTAGGTTGGTGTGATGGAGATGGGGATCAATGACAAAAGGCAATAGGGCAATAGGATGGGTGAATGATTTTTTATGGTAGGGGTATTATTTTTTATTATATATATGAATCCCCTTAATAATGATTTGATTGTATTTATCATTCATTCTTAAATAACACTCATTTATGATTGCACATGGCTTTGCCTTTGCATTTATCATTGATTATTATATAATGATTATTTCAAACTTTTAGGAATTTTATTCCATTTGTTCATATGATCTATGAATCATATGCAAGATTTATAGCTAAAAATTATCAAATCTAATTTGACAAATGCAACAATGAGTAGTCTCCAATGGTAGAACATATTTGGAATGTTCATACAATTTTCAGTCGTATTGAATATATGTAAGATCTCAAATAGTCATGATTTGAAGCAGATCTCGTATATTTTTCAATGAACTTGAATACAATATATTTGATTATATGTGACATTTCACTATCTATAAAAATCATAATACCGTATGAATCTAACCCTTCTTGCGCATCAATATAAACCTTATAAGCAACGATGAGTTGGATCTGTAAGTATTTTTCAATGTTACTTGTGATGTTAGAGTTATTTGTCAACATGAATAAATTTTTCTCGTCCAAATCTCCTTTGAAATGGAGCCAAGCCATCATAGACGAGATCTCAAGATCTATAATAAGGTGAGACATTTAAAATTTTTAATAAAGAGTTAAGTTGTTAAAAATATTTGTTAAACATATAGTCTCATGACTCTTTACGTCTTATTTGCAGATACGAATATGATGTGTATGTGTAATACAAAACATAATATATTTTACACTGATCGTGATTCTACATAAATTGTTTATATGTAGAATTATTTTACTAAATATAGATTCATAAGTCCATTGCCTATCTATTCTTTCATTAATTCATTGTACATTGCCATTCTTTGCTGTAAAGAACTAATTTTTTATGTTATGGCTGTTTTATGTATATTATTTATTTGATTAATCCAATATCAACTTCTCAACTTACATATATTATGTTATAGATGTTGTTTCTTATTAGAACAGAGGTTGAATATGGATCGAATCTTGCTCGAATATAGTTTAAATACTGTTCATATGATCGAAATAGATTCAAACCTGATTTAAATTTGGGTCGAATCTTATTTGAATCTATGTTGTTTGAGATAGGCTTTAAATAAGCAATCAATAATTAATTATAAGAATATGTTTAATTATAACAATTCATTAGAGCCCTTTTTCCCCAATTATCACTGTTTGGTTTCAATTTTTCAATATCTTCTTTATCATCTCATAAAAATCGAAAACTTTGCCTTCCATGGACGATATTCGATCATCTACCATTGCTTTTATTTGTCTCATATCCTCTTGAAGGCGTTCTTTAAACATATGCACTTTCTTGGCCGCCATCAATAACCAGATTTTTATGAAACTAAAAAATCTGGATCTTGACCCCAAAAATAGCTAAACAATACATTTTCAGATAAAATTCAGCTATTGGATTTCACAAAAACAATCCAAAAATAGTCCCAAAAACTGCTTTTATATCAATTTGATATGAAACAATGTAAAAAAATATGCTGAATTTTAGATTTTTATGAATGAAAACACAAGAAAAACACTCTTGATTGCTAGGAGATGAAAATAAATATCAATATACAAATGATCCTCTATTCGAGAGGATGATCAATCTCTCCAAAACTCTCTAGGCGCCGCTGGAGCCAAGTCACCAAAGAGATCTAATAAATTAGCCACAAAAAAGATGCCATAACTCTTACTGTATTGCAGGAGCTGGCTAAAAGGTTGGGCCGACTGGACCAGTTCATGTGTATCATAATTGCAATAAATTTTTAATCATATTTAATGAATAAAAAATAATGAATATATTTTTTTTAATTAAAATTATCATGTGGTATATAAACTTAAATTATGGGCACACTTCACATTAAAATATCACACCTATAAAGCTGTATGTGTCTGCTAAGTATCTGTTTTCGAGACCCAATCTCTCTCTTCCTTACTGGTTCTCGACCTACTCGAACCCGTCTCCACCTCACGCCGCTCGCTGTCATCTATGCCGCCGCTCTGATTTGTCGCCGGCGATCCGCTTTCCATGGCTGTCACTACAGTATTCAAAGCTGATCACTGCGCATTCTTCCCTCTCTCCATCTGTCCATGTCACCGCCGTGCCGCCCCAAAAGCCGTCGCCTTTGCCCGTCTCCCCTCGGCCCGCCGCCTTCGCCTCTCCCTCCTCTGCACACGCCGCGTTTACTCCGCTTTCGTTTCGTCATCTGGTGGTACCCAACTGGATTCCCACGAGCATAAGCCCCAGACAACCGAGGCATTCTCTTTTCATTCGATCATTTCATACTCTTCTTACTTATTTTACTCTTGGAGTTGGTGTTAGGGTTCCGATTTGGGTTATATGCAGGCTACGGAGGCATTGTTTATCGAGCCAGATCAGCAGAAGGATGGGGGCCAACTAAGGAAGCGAGTGTTTTCCGGGCTCGCTATTGGGATTGGAGGGGGCGGCGTGGTGGTGGCTGGAGGATGGGTGTTCACTGTTGCTGTGGCTGTTGCCGTATTTGCTTCTGCTCGTGAGTACTTTGAGCTGGTGAGAAGCCAGGGGATGGCTGCTGGGATGACGCCGCCTCCCAGATATGTGTCAAGGGCTTGCTCGGTTATCTGCGCGTTGATGCCTGTGCTAACAGCGTAAGTTTCTGGCTTTCAATGTTCTTTCTTGCGGAGATTTCGTGTGCTGGTAGAGTATGAACATCTTGCATGTTGAATTGTTTCTGTGTATAGTGCCCAACCTCAGGGTTAGTCCTTTGGGAGGGACCTCCAATGCTCAACTTAATGAACAAATTCTTTAAATCTAGTATGGCCATCTTACTTGGGGTTTGTTTGGGACAGCTTTATTATTGCTTCTTGAAGCAGCTTTTTTGTACAAAATTTTTAATTTTTGTACTAAAAAGTAGCTTTAAGAATCAATAAGAAAGCCGTCCCAAACTAAGCCTTAGTCTTACTCTATTTTATATCTTTATTATGGCATATCCTATCCTCTGAGTGCTGAAACGGATGAACAGGGGCAATATGATAAATGGGTTCATAGTGCGAAAAATGAATTGGTCATAGAAGATTAACATGATCAACAAAAGCATGAGAGGTGTGGTATTCTGGAGATCAAAACAAGTCATATGAAGATCATTCTCAGCTCTCTATATTTCTCATTGATATTTTAACACAAGTTGCTTTCATGCATCAAACCATATTTATTTTCCAAAATTTGTATAGTTTTTCTAATCCATTCTTGTTGGACCAATGACTAGTGGAGAAATGTTGAGGCTTGGTGTTAGTTGGGTAGCCAATTATAAAATATGTCTGAGCTTATACAAAATTTAAAATGTGAGTGCGTGCATGCGTGAATGCATTTATGTAAGTACGCATATATATATATAAGGGCTATTTAAGGGGGGACCAGCTAGCCCAACCCTAGCCACCTTTTGGCTGGGTGGAATTCGGGGCAGCTGATGGGAGATTTCTTCCCCCTTTATGGGGCTTGAGGAGCTATTATTCATTGTGTTTATTGTGTATAAGGGCTATTTAAGGGTGAGTTTTGTCTAGGGTTAGAGGGTGTGCTGAGTTTATTTCTGAGGGTTTGATGTGAGTTTCCTAGCGGTGGCTAGGGTTTGTGGGAGAGCCGATCTACCTCTCGAATAGTAGATCAATTATATCTTTCACTATTGTTGAAGAAGTATTAAAAAATCAGAACCCATATTTGTATTCCTGCATTTTTCTTCTATCTATTTTTTTTTTTTTACTTCCAAGATGCATCATTATCTTATGGTTCTTAGCTCTTCAATCTTGGTAGGGAGACATAATATGCACACAAACAGGGCAAAAAGGTGACATAACTTTTGATAGCTTTTGTATCCTTTTATTGCGAAGAAGAGCTCACATATTATTTGCATTTAAAAAAAAATATGAAGAACTATAATTAAAAATGATTAGATGGCGTGTTCACAGAAGAAATGATTTTTTGACACATGGATTGGCTGTGATACATGTTGATGCATACAAATTACTGTTTATTTTTGTTTTTATTGTAATTTAAATATTATAATTTTTTATTAGTTATTTTTATGCTATCCAATGATGGAATACATCCAATGATCATGAGTAGGTAGTGCTTGGGCATGGAAAACCTTGAGTGTGCTAGCTTCTTGGGTTCTTTGGTCTTTTGGGCTGCTGTTGCTTCTCGAGTTGAGCCTTGGCTGCTCGGGTTTGGGCTGTGTTCTTTGGGAGCTTCTTGATTCCAGCTCATAAATGCTTGAGCTAAAGTTAAGATCATTAATATGAAAAGGTATTCTTCTTGTTAGCTCATTATGTGGAGTTGAACTTTTCTATTCCCCTTATTTGTGCCCCCTTGGTTTCTCCTGGTGTTGTTTCCCGTGGGTGGTTCTTCTCCCTTTGTTGGATGCTGGTTTCGGTACCCTGTGCTGCCTTTTCGCCTTTTCGGTTTCTTCCCTGGCTGCTTTACCTGGTTCATGTGTTGCCTTTTCGGGTGTTGTTCTATTTTGTCTGCTGGCCTTCCTCTTCCCCTTACCTGATTGGTTCGGTTGGAGGTGGAATTGGCTGTTTGGCTGCCCCTATTATAAATTGGATATGTATTTGTCATGAACAGGTTGTTGAATATTTGAGCAAAGTCTCTACAAAACCTGAGGGTTTCTTCTACCTTGAAAAAGCTTGAGAGTTTGTTCCATTTCTCTCTTCCTCCTCTCTATTTTTTCTTGGGCTTCTAACCTCTTCTTCTCTCCACAAGTTCCACTCCACTTGTATCCTTCTTCTTGAGCTATCTGTGGTGTTTGTTGGCTGATTTGGTGACATTTGCTGGAGGAGTTTTGTTGGACGTTGGAACTTGTTGTGGTGGACCCTTGGTTTGCAAGCCCTAAAGCACTTATCTTATTTTACCTACTTTTCATTGCATGTGAGGAAACCGCTTGCCGGTTGATCTGAGGACAGTGTTTTATTTTTTTTATTTTTGATTCGTTTATTCGACTTTGGTTTGTTTTTGTGTTTTGTTTGGATGTCAGTTTTCTAGATTGAATTGAGTTTAGTTCTTCTAGTCCTAGTGTTCTCATCTATCGACTCTTTCTTTCTAGTTTGTCTGCATCACATGTCACATAGACACCATAATGAATTACACTTTTACATATATTCTACTGATTCTATGCTTTGTGCTGGTGTATAATTTCTTTTTGCAAGTTCTATCAACTGATGGCTTCCAAAATATTTACTGTTGATGTTTTCTCTCAATTTTCTAGGTGCTTTGGTCACATAGATGTATCTGTAACATCATCAGCATTTTTAGTTGCAATGGCTTTAATTTGCCAGAAAGCAATTCCTCGTTTTTCTCAGCTAAGTAGTACCATGTTTGGATTGTTCTATTGTGCTTACCTTCCTTGTTTCTGGGTTAAGCTTCGTTGTGGTTTGGCGGCCCCTGCATTGCATACAGGTAAGTTTTAAAGCTTGCATGTTGATCGCTTATCAATATGTGGAATCATAACTTGTTCAATTTCTAATGTGATTTTATTAAGTAGTAAAATATTTGTTTTGTTAAGGTTATTGTAATTATTTTTATTATTGTATTTTTGGGGTAACCAAATAAAAAGTAAATGCTATGATAACCTGAAGAAGAAACCAACTAATAAAACTTAGCAAGAAAAGAGCACCGAAGCACCTGAAGAAGCAACAAGCAACAAATATTAAAAACAAAATAATCAACTATGAGACCCCATAGCCTCAGTTGCACTGATAATCCCATAGCTTAAGGGCACTTGAAGTCTCAACCAAATCCTCCATAAATAGTCAAATGCAAGATCTTCAAAATTTGATGTAGTGATAACCCAGTTGATCCATTCTTGCAATCCAACCAGCAATATCATGATAGAGGTTGTAGCGAAGTCCTCGAAGACTTTAGCCCTTGGACATAATACAGGAACCTTTGCATCTGGCTATAACATCCAATTAATACTTGAAAAATGTCATTAACTTTAACGCTAACTTTAGAAGAGCACATCAGTAAGCACCACTAAATACCAAAAACATCAAACATATCCAAAATCTGATTTGAAAGTGGGTGTTAATTTCTTCATTATAGAGGAAGCTGTCAGATTTCCATTTGAAAGATGATGGCAATTTTATGCTAGATGAAAATGAAGAAACGTTAGTATAGGGCTTATTGGAATGATATAGAACGGCATGAACTATGGTGAGATTTCTTACCAAAGGGGTTGAAGATATTGGGACTAATATTAGCTCGGGAAACTTTAAAATAAGTACTTGTTGGAGCAGCAGGAACCTTATCAAAACTAGAGGAAAGAGTAGAGATATCAAAATTTAATGTAGAGGGAGTAGGTTGAGATGGATTCAAAGAAAATGCCATGACTAACATAGAGATGAGGAAACCAAATCATAGACACTAATTAATGTCAATGCTCGATGATGTTGGTACTAGAGGAAAGCCTAAGATGAAAAACTTAAACCATAGTTGTTGGAAATGGCAAACTTGAGAGATTTATAGTGGTAGTTTTGACCAAAAACTACAAGAGCAATTAGAAGCCTCCATGCTACTAGAGGACAATCAACTTAACCTTCTATTCATCAACAATTTTGTTCTCATCATAAGTCTCACCCCAACACATATCATTGTGATGACATTTGATGTGAAACAACATGCGATGGGAACAAGAACTGCTTGGGGATTTTAATATAAGAGTGTAAAGCTTTGCTAGTTATAGAATTAATGCTTACCCAAGTTAGGTTTTCAGAATTATCAATTCGAAATTAAGTAAGGCATGCAATCATAACTAGATTAACGGGACAATATCAAATTGACAACATAGAATTGAAGAGTAATGCTATGGGGGAGAAACAATAATCCACAATTAACAAATAGAACTTCTCACCTTGGGTCTCTCACTCACTCTCTTGTTGGTGGCACGTTTGATGGGGGAAGATTGAGAGCAACCAAGTGATGCCACTAGAAGACAATGGCGCACAAAGTGTAGTCCGGAGAGGTAGTCGGTGGCGGGTAGTCCATGGGATGACTAGTTAGCACCCGACGTCTTGTCCGTTCTTCATTGATCGTCAAAGGTGAGAGAGGCGCCTCGAGTGTTGGAGGAGAAACGGCCAAGAGGAGGCGGGTTGGGAAGGTTCGGCCAAGGTGGGGGAGAAAGAAAACTGCAGGAATTTTCTGCAGGAAGTTATTTTGAGGGCTAATTGAAGGGATTTAATTTGAAAATCAAATTAAATCCAAGAGGAGAAGGGGCGGTTAATGGAGAGGGTTTAGGGGCTGAATTTGAGGAGTTATTATGTCATTTGGAGGAGAGAGAAGCCCACTAAGAGTGGCCGGCCATATGAGGAGGAGAGAGGAAGGTTTGAGAGTTATGAATGTGGGGCCCAAGTTTAAGTAAGAAATTCAATTAAATCTGAATTTTAATTTCAGATTTAATTGGGGCTTAAGTAACTTCCCATTATTCAAAATGAGAGGGAAATCTCATTTGAATTTCAAATTAGATTTAATTTCATTAATGAGATCTCATAATGAAAGGGAGCCAATTAGGAAAGTGTTTAAACGAAATTTGAAATTCAAACCATAGGAATTCAAGGGGGAAAGAGGCGGTGGGAGAGGGCTGCTGGATTGGCCGGTGGGGAGAAAGGGGCTGGCCGGAGGGAGGTTGGTGGCTGGCCGACGGGATGGGTGGTTCCTGGGGTCGGCTGCGGGGTTGTTGGCGGGATCCTGACCGGCGGGTGGCCTGAATGTTGCCGGCGGGAGGCTTTGCAGGGTCGGCTTGGATTGTAAAGCCGGCGGCCTGATTAGTTCTCCAGGGGTGGGGCGGCGGCACTAGGGGAGAGGAAGAAAACTGAGAATTTCTCTAACTTCGAATTCCTTTACCTTGGATTCTTTCAAACTCTTCTTCCACAATAATAACCCGGGGTTAAACCTAGAACTCACAAAGAGATCAAGTCTCCTCCGGCGAACTCACTAAGAGATCTCCGGCGAACTCACTAAGAGATCGGGGGGGAACTCACAAAGAGAACACATAATAATATTTCATTTCATCAAAAGCTAAATTATTACAAGAGAATGGCCATATAAATAGGCCTCACAATGACAAAGAAAATAAAAGACTAAAATGCCCCTCGGGCTACATTAACGACCAAATACCCCTAAGGGCAAAAACGGAAAAACATACAAAACAAATAAACTACTACATAAAATGATGAAAATAAAGATCATGATCGTAGTCATCGATCACCGGCATCTCCTGATGGTACATGTGTCGCAATCTCTGACGATGTCCTCATCATTCTCCCCAGGTGGGAGAAAACTCGACCCCGTCGAGTAAGCATCTATAGAGCTCTCGTACCACTCTAGTAAGTCGGGGCCCACTCGCTGCGGCTCGTCACGATCAACCCATGTGTTCTCCGTTCCCAGTTTCCCTGCTCACTGAACTAGATACATTTGTTGTCCATCATTTCTAGTGGAAATTTGAGTTCATCACTTAGTATTATCTCAATCTTCTCTGTATTGGGTAAAATAGGCAAATTTGGGGGTGGAGTTAGGCTGGGGATCTCACCAGGTGGGTACACACAAGGCTCATAATTTTCGTGGAATAGGCGGGTTACACTCTAGACTTCCGAAGGTTACAAGATCTTCGATGTTAACATAGGATTAATGTTAAAACCTTCAAGAAGGTCTGACACATAAGCATTACTATTTAAAATTTTATGTTGTTATTTGAACGGTCCAACGTTTCTAGCATATAACTTTATAACGGTCCCTTGGGGGACTGTTCCGGACGAATCCGAACCAATACAAAATCTCTAATATCAATTTCTTTGAACCGTCTCTTGAGATTGGCAGTAAGTTTATAACTGGCATTGCTTTGGGTATTCTTTTTATTAATATCCTTTTGCAGTTCTTGAAGATGAGATGCAAATGTGGATGCAAGAGACTCAGTGTGCATGATGAATGACAAGAACCATGAGCTTACAAAAATTAAAACATCAACAACTTAGAAGGACAATAGACTACAACACACACACACAACATAATAACTCACACAAACACGTTGCTAGAACTGGTGGACGAGTCACAAAGAGGGTCTAAAGTGTTCGGTCTAATGGAACTGGTGTAGGGGGAGCAATGAAGACATACTTAGCTAAAAGGACATTCCTATAGGAAATTTCATTCAGGGTCGTAGGTAGTCTCCTAGGGACACTAGTGTACTCTAGTAAAATTACCCCACTATGAGAGAGATGGTCCTTAACAGGGAAGGATAAGACTATATCGGGCAACACGAATGAATCAGGAACAAGATAAAGTGGTGGCTCTTGATTCACAGTCATAACGGGATAGCCAAACGAGTCACCAGCAGGTAGGGGACTTAAGGACTTGGGTATGATATCCATATCATAAGAGGGCACAACAGCTAGATTGGTGATATGAAAGTGTGGGTTAAGATTCTCTCTAACATTAAAGTCGGTACGAGGAGTTGTGAGATAAGCCCAATCACGAAAGTCACACTCTTTAAAATGTAAATCTAGATGAGTGATTCTAAAATAGCTCCAATAAAATAAGATGAGACCCATTATTCAAGTTAGGCTCAGAAACTTTCAGAATCAAATCATTGTCTCCCGAACTCATATTTTTATCATCAATAGAATCAGATTTGGGTATAACCTTAAGATTGACAGGCTCGGGGTTGGTCAAATTGGGGCTCACATCAGGTAGTAAATTCAATTTAACCACTTCTGACTCGAGATCGTTATCATCAAGATTATCTAAAGTCAACTTAGTAGGGGTTACAGCTAAGTCAAGATCTTCCAAATTAAATTCAATGTGTTCAAAGTCAGATTGGTTTCTTTCAAGATCACATTACTATCATTCAGGCACACTTTATTCAAGGAGTTATCCTCGAGGAGACTCGGAGTGGGCTAAGGGGCTAAGGTGTCGACGTTTAAAGGTTCTAATTTTTCTAGCTCAGGATTTAAGTCATGCTGGGAGTCTGGTTCATTCACTTTGTTTCCTCCTCAAAGAAGTCTTCGTTATCCTTAATATCATTAGCATCCACGAAATGGATGCACTCCGTTTTAGGTTCAGAGGACGTTTTCTTGTTAATGCATTTCTCTATCAAAAGTACACTTTCAGGGTCAAGGACTGGGGAGGCTAAAGGTTGACTGAGCTGGTTAGAAGTCGATCCAAGTGGTGAGTCATATAGGCTTGACTCAACAGAAGGCCCGCTAAAGGGTCGGTCACCCAGATTGAATGAAGACCTACAGGGTGGGGCAGCAACCCTGTCGTTACTACTAAGGGTGGGGTGGTCTCGACCACAGTAAGGTCCACGGGTTGTCCCAACAAACGAGGTTTGGTGATGCTCTAGATGGTGGTCACTAGTAGAGGATCGGTATTTCAACTTAAGTTCTCGTCTCATGTCTCTCCAAGTAAGGTACTCACCGCGAAACTCTCTATGATCTTCCAATTTCATCCAAAATTGAAGAGCTCGACCTTTAAGGTGAGACTTAGCGATCCTAATCTGGTGGGACTCAGGGATATGACAAGATTCAAAATAATCCTCTAGTTGTCTAACCCAATCCCTAAGGTAGTAAGGGTCCGAGGAGCCATCAAAGGTGGACAAATGGTAATGTGACTCTAAGTGAGGTCGTTGAGGATTGGTCTCAGATCTAGGTTGATAATAAGCAGAGGGGGCATCTTCCGACTTCATGCATGACTTAGCGAATGGGGAACGTACCTAGAGTGGGGAGAGTCAACATGTGCCTCCTTTGTGGTTTTAGTTAGAGAGCCTACAAGACTAACTAGGTCGTCTAACCTCTTTTGAAAACCTATCGAGTCCATTAAAAGTGTTGAGTGGTGCTTAATGAGGAATGGGTGTAAGGGACAGCATGTAGACACTAAGTTAGGCTCACTTAGACTCACTACAGGATGCAGAAAAATTTTGGTCAGCTAGCTAAGCTAGTGGTTAGGTGGCCTAGGCACTTAGGGAGGTTATTAGGTTGAGGGCAGCACCTAAACGTTTAAGAAAAAAGCCTACAGTTCACTAGATGTGTGCAGGAATGAAGTGGACAGCAAACTACAACATGGCATAAAGTTTTCTAAGTGTTGCGGGTTGGTTGTAAAGTGTGGGCAGCAACATAACAAGGGTTTTGGGGCACCTAAAAGTCACTAAACAGTGCAGGAAAAGTCCTGGACAGCAAGGTTTTCTAGGGTGGCAAGTGACCTAGGTGATTGGTTAGGTGGAAAATGGTAAAGATAACACTTAGGTAAGATACAAATGAATGTTTACAATGAAAATGTCATGCAGAAAATTACTGGACAGCAAAGTAAAACAGTGAATAACAATATCTAGATGATGTTATGTATGTAATTGACGAATGGCAATGTAAACTAGACTCCTAGGATGCATCTAGCACAAACAAAGCATGCTAGCCATGCTCTGATACCAAGATGATGTGAAACCACATGCGATGGGAACAAGAACTACTTGGGGATTTTAATATAAGAGTGTAAAGCTTTGCTAGTTATAGAATTAATGCTTACCCAAGTTAGGTTTTCAGAATTATCAATTCGAAATTAAGTAAGGCATGCAATCATAACTAGATTAACGGTACAATATCAAATTGACAACATAGAATTGAAGAGTAATGCTATGGGGGAGAAACAATAATCCACAATTAACAAATAGAACTTCTCACCTTGGGTCTCTCACTCACTCTCTTGTTGGTGGCACGTTTGATGGGGGAAGATTGAGAGCAACCAAGTGATGCCACTAGAAGACAATGGCGCACAAAGTGTAGTCCGGAGAGGTAGTCGGTGGCGGGTAGTCCATGGGATGACTAGTTAGCACCCGACGTCTTGTCCGTTCTTCATTGATCGTCAAAGGTGAGAGAGGCGCCTCGAGTGTTGGAGGAGAAACGGCCAAGAGGAGGCGGGTTGGGAAGGTTCGGCCAAGGTGGGGGAGAAAGAAAACTGCAGGAATTTTCTGCAGGAAGTTATTTTGAGGGCTAATTGAAGGGATTTAATTTGAAAATCAAATTAAATCCAAGAGGAGAAGGGGCGGTTAATGGAGAGGGTTTAGGGGCTGAATTTGAGGAGTTATTATGTCATTTGGAGGAGAGAGAAGCCCACTAAGAGTGGCCGGCCATATGAGGAGGAGAGAGGAAGGTTTGAGAGTTATGAATGTGGGGCCCAAGTTTAAGTAAGAAATTCAATTAAATCTGAATTTTAATTTCAGATTTAATTGGGGCTTAAGTAACTTCCCATTATTCAAAATGAGAGGGAAATCTAATTTGAATTTCAAATTAGATTTAATTTCATTAATGAGATCTCATAATGAAAGGGAGCCAATTAGGAAAGTGTTTAAACGAAATTTGAAATTCAAACCATAGGAATTCAAGGGGGAAAGAGGCGGTGGGAGAGGGCTGCTGGATTGGCCGGTGGGGAGAAAGGGGCTGGCCGGAGGGAGGTTGGTGGCTGGCCGACGGGATGGGTGGTTCCTGGGGTCGGCTGCGGGGTTGTTGGCGGGATCCTGACCGGCGGGTGGCCTGAATGTTGCCGGCGGGAGGCTTTGCAGGGTCGGCTTGGATTGTAAAGCCGGCGGCCTGATTAGTTCTCCAGGGGTGGGCCGGCGGCACTAGGGGAGAGGAAGAAAACTGAGAAAAATCTGAGAATTTCTCTAACTTCGAATTCCTTTACATTGGATTCTTTCAAACTCTTCTTCCACAATAATAACCCGGGGTTAAACCTAGAACTCACAAAGAGATCTAGTCTCCTCCGGCGAACTCACTAAGAGATCTCCGGCGAACTCACTAAGAGATCTTGGAGGGGGAACTCACAAAGAGAACACATAATAATATTTCATTTCATCAAAAGCTAAATTATTACAAGAGAATGGCCATATAAATAGGCCTCACAATGACAAAGAAAATAAAAGACTAAAATGCCCCTCGGGCTACATTAACGACCAAATACCCCTAAGGGCAAAAACGGAAAAACATACAAAACAAATAAACTACTACATAAAATGATGAAATTAAAGATCATGATCGTAGTCATCGATCACCGGCATCTCCTGATGGTACATGTGTCGCAATCTCTGACGATGTCCTCATCAACATTATTGTGGAAGATCAAGTGTACCTTTTCATAGAAAATCATATCTGCCCAGCAAGAGAAACTTTTCATAGATAAATTAACTCTTTTCATCTTTGTTTTGTTAAGAACTTAGTGTTAAAATGAACTGCCTTTTGTACAACTGAGAAAACCACAAATTCTAATGTGATTAGATATAAAATTATTTCCTTTTTTGTATTTGGTTTTATTAGAAAATGTAATTAAGAATTTCTTTTTTGATAAGGACTTTTTCTTGATGTAAAATTTGGTCCTGTGTTGAGGCTAATTATTCAAATCAATAATGTTAAACCAACAAGTTCTGATGTTAATGAACTCTAAAGAGTCATGATCAGAACAATACACTTAATGACCTATTTACAAAAAGTTGATTCAAGGGGAATTATTAAATTTTGTAGTACAAACAAGAATGGGTGCTCCATCAAACTACTACTCCTAAGTACAACATTGATTCCAAACATTCCTTAAAGGTGTTTTAGGGGTGTTTGTGTGTTTCATGTTAACGCTAATATAACAGACAAGTTATAGTTTTTATTGTGGGAGCCTTGAGCATTGAATGCTTTTGATATTCTTGGTTTAGATTTGAAGATTTTATATTATTTTTGCTTGTCAGCGATAATTACGTAAGGACCACTTTTGATCTTGATTGGACATGCTTGCATCATCATATTGTCATAATTAGCTTAATCACAATTATTTGTGGTCCACCTTTTGCATCTGTAATCTCTGTTTTGCTTTACCAAGTGTTGCATGAGGTGTTAAGCCTATTTTGTGTAAATCTTTAATCACAACTGGTAACCCTTTCTTTTTAATCTTAAGACATTAATTTGATTTGCCCATTTAATATGTTGCCACACCTAGTCCATATTATAAAAAATAAAAAAAATTAAAAAAATTATTTGCCCATTTTGGTTGTATTTCCAGTTTAGTTGCAATTTTATTCAATTTAAGGCCTTTAACTCTAAAACTGGTATACTAACTTATATCTTGTATACTAACTTATATCCTAGTTTCTCTAAATAGCAAATTCAAGATATTTAAACTTATAACGCCTAATTATGATTTCATCTTTTAATAATATTATTTAACAATTGTTAGTATCACACTTAATAAAATTGAATATCATCTAGTTTATTTTTTTTCTATTAATCTTAAGATATTTATTTTTTAATCATTTTCTTTGCTATTTTAGCTCTTCAATTATTTCAGCACTTATTCTGCCTTGGAACTATATCATTTGTATAAGATATATATCAAAATACCTTGCTTTAACTATCCTTCTTTGTAATTATTTCTTTTGCTAATTATTTCTTTTGCCTAATTATTTCTTGTTCATCCTTTTCTTTGTGCCTTCACAATGGTGTAAAGGTTATTTAGAGTTTTTCAATGGATTCATAAGAGGGTACATTGGATTTTTTTTTAACGAGCATACCCACCCCCCTTTTTCCATATCGAATATGGTAAAACTTGTATAGTTACAGATATTTCAAGTTGAATTGGATCTAATAGCTAGGTTCTTTGGATGAGGAATATTGCTTACTATTATATTTCAATTGTTTCTTGATTGAAAAAGTTTTGCGCATATGACTAACAAGGCATTGGTGGAGATTTGTAAGGTTTAGTCAATTAGTATCAACAGTAAAGTTGGGTGTGAGTATGCATTTATTACATTTGTGTATAAATAATTGTTAGTACTAGTCTTTTCCTTCAAGATTCATATCAAATACAAGCTTGAATGATTATCTTAATGCCTCTATGAGGAAGTCTTGTGGATGCAACTACATTGACCTATTTGAGCCTTGACCTTATGGAAAAAAGAGATTGATATAAGTGTGGAAAGCTTTGATGAATATAATAGGATAGGATCTGCAAAAATACTTAAATAAAAAAATATATAACTCAAAAATAACTTAAATTGAATGATGCTGATTGGTACTTTGCAAGTCACTTTATTTTACACAGAATTGAGAGGTTATTTTAGTTTTGATTTTTGCCTTTAGGTAATGGGTATAAAATTGACTTGATGTTTTGGGTGACTCAAATTGAACATAATTATGTTGGTTGGATTCTCAAATTGGCTTGGGCCATGCTTGGTGACACCGTGACAGAATATGGGAATCAAATGAGTTTGGATCATTTTGTTGATCAAGTTGCTATTGATGAGAACCAGCACAATTTGCATGTTGGGATTCCGATATCTCGTTGGTTATAACTTCTAGTTGCCCTTCATGATTTGTCATGAACATTAACGAAGATATGAGAATGAGAAAGAATGACAAAGTTGTTTGGTTTATATATATATATAAAACTAGGTGGGTTTTTTTTGTTTTAGATATGAATATAAGATAAAAGATTCCAATTTTCAATCAATTATTGCTTGATTTTATTGAAAAGATTAAGGTTTTTGATTGCCCGGGCCAGTACTTTTGAATGCTGTATAAAAAAATCTAATATAAAAAATAGACTTGATAGAGAAAATATTATCTATAATAGCTGGAAGCATTATCATAATTAACCTTATCCCATATATTTGAGATTATTACTATGAATCTTCATTGTCCATTTTTTCAGCTTAGCACTGTTTAAAGTGTTAAAACTTATTCTTCACACATCATTTTGAACAATCCTGTCTCTCTTTTCCTTCCTAATACTATATAACTAGTTTGACTCACTTGTTTAATGGTGCATTTTTTAATCATTTGTTGTGTAGGTTCACATAATTATTATCTATTTATCTTCAATTGATGTCAATCAACCATTGTTCTAATATACCTTCTCTAAAATTTTCACACATCCATTATAGCATTAGAAAGTAATATTTATTTTGGTTCTAATTATTGTATTTACTAATCCTCTTTTCTTTGCATTTGAAGTCGCCCCATTCCATCTAGCAAATCTAATCTTAGGGGATGTTTGGTTAGCACTAAAGCACCAAATGGTGCATTTCTTATCCCTAGCTTTTCTCATGACTTAAGTGCATCCGTTTTCCTTTAGTGCTCCAAAGTTTGATTTGAGCAAGCTTGCTGAAACCCAAGCTTAAACGACAGCTTGACTTTATAAATGTGAAATAATTAATAAACATAGAATTAACTTTAAAGGCATAATTACATTAATTTAAATTAAGTAAGAATTATTTAGAACCTTAATTAAGAAAATTAAGGTTGTATTGCTATTTATTTTATTATAATTAAGCATGGGTTAATTACTTAATCACTTAATTACTTTTAATAAGAAATCAACTATGATTATTTTTTTAATTATGATAGTTATGAATCTTAAGTTTTTTATGATTAATTATTCACTTAATAACTTATAATAGTAAAAAATTAACTTTGAATGATAACATTTTCAATGAAGATAATTATGTCATAGTTAAGTGAGTTTATTGGTAACATTAATTAATATTTTAAAAATATATAATAAGGATAATTCAATTATGACTCACTTTATGTTAAGCAAGCTAGCTTTAGTCAAAATATGACCAAATAATTTTCTTAGCTCTTCTTGCCTTGCCTTAGCTTATCTCTTTTACCAACCAAACATTTCCAAGGGGCCATTTGGGATCACCTTTTGTTTTCATTTCATGTCTTTTATTTTATGTTATTTTGTTTGTGTTTTGATATGAAATAAAGTCTACTTGGTATCTTAAATATAGGTTATTTATATTTATATTTTTATTAAATATGATATATGTCAATTTATCTTTTGATTTGAAAGAGAGCAATGTCACAATGACTGGAGGTCCTAGTGGACCATATGGAGGCAGCAGCGATAGGCGCTGGGTTGACCTACAATGAGTGTGGTGCTAGCCAAGAATATGCATGGGGCAGGCCGATGATGGGTACAAGGTGGGCCATCATTGTTTGCGAGATTGAGTGGTGGAGAATTCATATTTTGGAAACAACTTGAGAAAATAAGAGTTGGCTAAAAGGCCTAAAAGTTTTTCTAGATGTTTTTAAAACAACGTGAGAATTCATATTTTGCTAGCCAAGCATGTTTTGCCCAAAATAAAAGAAAAAAATCATAAAGTGATGCCAAATAAGAGCCCTAATTTTAGACTAAGCCGCTCTTGCTTCTTACTTTAGTAAGACTAAGTTGTGGTGTGTCACTAAAGGTTGGCCTTTTAGCCAACTCTTATTTATTTTTCATCACAATGGGATTAAGTTTTGGCATGCCACTTGCGGGCGACTTCCTAGCAAATCCTTACCTACTCCCCACAATTAAGTTAGGTTCTAGTGCTTTCATTTGGGTAACACTACCGTTAATATAATTCAAACTGAATTCATTTTAATAGTTTCACACTAATTTTGTGATTAACCACCGATCTAACATCAATTCTCTACTATTTTTCATTTGGGTATGGGACTGATAACAATAATCTTATACAATAGCTATAATGTTCAAGGAATGTATTCAAGACTTACTATAGTCTGATGCTCACCAAATAAAATCTTTTTTCAGGGAACCATCAGCTTTAAAGTCAAATGAGTACTAACGTGTTCAGTTATGAGTATTTTTAATCACCAAATTATAAGTATTTGATGGTTTGAAGGGACATCCATGAAATTTAAAGCATTGCATGGAATATTCGCTTCTCATTTGACTAATCTTAAGCTTATGATAGTATTAATGCAAACAGGGGCTCTATCGGGCATTGATGTAAATGGCTTAGGTGGCACCTTTGATTTCTAGAAACTCACTTTTGCTTGCCTATGTTGACAGGAGATTCGTTCTTATTGTATTCTTTCCCAGCAATATGAAGGTCATAGCTTTTATGTCTTATCCTCTCTCAATTTTGGTGCTTCCACGTCATCTACAGTTGCACATCCTTTGTCTAGCTCTAGAAGATGGAGTACTGTGGTGAGGGAGGAGAATGTAGTCATACATGTCTGCTTACAATATGAAGTAATATAATAATAAATTAAGTGTAATGATCCCCAATTAAATGTTTTTTTTAGAGAAACCATGTGATGGGATTGTGGACATCTTGACAAGCAGTTGATAATTCAAAATTGAACTTTTTTTTTTTTTTATAAAGTAAAAGTTTGACTTGGGTGTTGACCAGAAGTCATAGGTCTATGTTGTTGAATTTTTCATTTAAACATAATTGTAACATTCTTCGAATCTTGTTTATCATCTTGCTGTTTTCGAATTTGTTATTTGGAGCTATTTGCTCGGTTAAAAATAAATTTATGGTTTTATTAATGTCCTTGCTCTGTGATATACTTTTGCAGAATTAGGAAAATATTGGCCAATTCTTCTTGGTGGTCGTGCTCATTGGACTGTTGGACTTGTAGCAACCATTATTTCTGTTAGCAGCATAATTGCGGCGGATACATTCGCTTTTTTGGGTGGAAGGGTAATCTCTAGAATTTTATGACTGATTAGAAAATGATATTTGAAGTTTAACTTATCGTGCATTTGCCTAAATTAATGGTTGAACTGTCAAGATGTGATTGTCTGATAGCTATGAGTTGCAAGTAAATTATCTAAATTTTTAGTTAGAAGGATGTATGCTCCCCATGGCTATGCTCGCACTCTATAAACAAACTATATCTAGGATCATTCATCTGCATCTTTCTTGGCTATGCCATCTCACAGAAGGGCTAAAGATGCCATGTTTTGAACTCGGTAAGAATTTCATCTCACATCATGGATTGTATTAAAAAACATATTCCCTTTGTAAAATTATTCTCCAAACACCCAACAAACCACTTCAATAGCTGCCCTGCCTCCCTTGACCCTCATCTCGACCTCGAGCATATGCTTCCCACTACATGGTCACAGGCTCTCCACCAACACGTCTGCCCCCACACTGTCCCCACCTTAAACATGCACCTCACCACAATTTAGCTCACCCCGTGCCATTTGCCAAATGCGATATGACCAAAGCACTATTGTATCTTTACAACTCTACCACCTGAACACTACAATTGCATTTGGCCATCCAATGATCACTTAGCCTAAAGCCCAAACATATACTAAACATGAACCAAACTCAACCTCTAATGAATCTACGTGCTAGTTGCTACTCTACAACTGCCTGTGAAGTTCACTAACACATGGCTATGTCACAAGATTTCAAAGCCCAAGAGGAGCAAGGAACTTGGGTACTTGTCCCCCTATCACCCATGCAAAATCTCTTGGGCAGTAAGTGGACTTTCAAAATAAAAAAACAACTAAGATGGATCTATGGCTTAACATAAAGTTAGGCTCATGGCATAAGACTACAAACAAGAACATTACATTGATTATATTGAAACCTTCAGTCAAGTTCCCAATATGCCCACCATCCATGTTCTCCTTATCGCTGCCCTTACTATGAATTGGGTTATCACTAAACACAATATCTATAATGATTTCCTCCACGGTCGCCTCAACACAATAGTATACACGGCTCAAACTTTCAACTTTCAATATGGACAGCTGATGCAGACATCATATCATGGAAAGTGTATCAGCGACGAGGATGACGATCTACGGCTACGATCACATCTCTTTATTTGTGATTGATATATTGTATTTTTTTATTAGTGTCCTTTTCCACTTTTACCCTTACTTAGGGACTAGATGCATGTAATCCCAAGGGGGTCATTTGGTCTTTTGTTTTGTTCTTGTATGAGGGTCTATTTATTGCTTTCTTTTCCCTCTTATGGAATGAATGAATGAATGAATGTTAATGAAATTTCCTGTACTCTTGTGTTTGTGTGAGCTTGAGAGCTTTGGAAAGAAATCCCTAGGAGAGGGTAAGCGGATCACCCACCAACCTTGAAAGAGTCCGGGTTCGTGGTTTTTTTTTTTTTTCTCTATCCTTTCCTTCCTTCCTCCCCTTCCCCTTACCGTTGGCTTTGGGTTTCCCAAACCCAAGACCGCCGACCTCACTTCAAGCTCAAGCCCCACCACCGGCCAACACTCCTCTCCCTACCCACATAGCCACCGGCCATCCAAGGAGGATCATCCCTTGATTGGTTGACTCACACAATTTCGCGCCCCCCCCCCCCCCCCCCCCCCACCCCCCCCCCCCAACCGCCGGTCATAACAAGCCAAAACCCTAGCTGCCACCTTCCAAACCCTAATTCCCTTCCCCCACATCTCACACCTCATCAATACTTTCCTTTTGCATAACTCCCACTTTGGAGAGCCTTAATTTCATAATTTCAATCAATTTTGAATTTTGAAATATTTCCTAAAATAGAAATCTATTTTAGGAAAGTCCCTTGAATTAAGCCCAAATCAAATTCAAATTGACTTGGATTTAATTTCTCTTTTCCAGTTAAAGGGTCTTGATTTGGTAAGCCATAACTCCTCCCCAAGCCCCCCAAGCCATGATGCTGCCGGCCCCTCCTTGTCCCCACCTCCTTAATGCTTTCCAAAATAAAAACCTCTCACTTGGGAGGGATTAAATACTTTCCTAGTTTAGATCATCTTCTCTTTGAAAAGAATTCAAATTTCAAATTCCAATTAAATTGAATTTGAAATCCTTTCCTAAAGAGATTGATTTATTTTTGAAAGTTCTCAATTCCTATAAAATCTAAAATTGATTAGAGATTTCTCTCTTACTCTCTTTCCCCAATTAGCAACCTAAGTTTGGAAGGAATCATGAATTCCCCAATTAACTCCCCATGCATGGCCGGCCCACCGTATCTCCCCTATCTAATTAATTCCCTATTCAGCTCTCAAATCAATTCCTGAATTTAATTCATAGGAGGAGAGAACCTTAAGGAAAGCTCTTAATCCCATACTCCATCTTCTTCTCCCTTCAACGGATCAGCCAAGACCTGATTTTCCTGAACTGAGTTTTTGTCCAGGATTTGAAGCTTGTGGATCTGCTGTCCAGAGTCTTCCACAAGCCCAAAGTTGCTGCCCCTTCTGTTGTGGTTGCTGTCCAGAATTTTGAGGCCTGTGAAACTATCGTCCAGCTTCTCCCACGAGCCCAAAATTGTTGTCCCAATGTTTTCTCTTGCTGTCCAGAAAATCTAGTAGCCTTCTAGTACTATTTTATCATCCGGAAGACTTCCGTTTGCTACCCAGAAGACTCCAATGGCTATCCAACTGCAATGCGTAGTCAAGAACAACCACCACACTTCAGAGCTTCATCCGTGCGCCACTAACCACGCCTAAGAATTTGACTATGGTAAACTCTTCCTCAAGTTCCCTATCTTCCTAATTTATTCTCATTTGTGGTTATAATTTGAGTCACAAAGTTCATGTTTACTCGCCTCCGCTAAAGCTTAGTGATCTAGGGAGTTGAGTGAGGGACGCTTGCATAGTGACTAATCATATTGTTAGCGTAAGAATTTTTGTTGAAAACCTTTCATGCACGCAACATTAGATTAATTGACTATTTTAGAATCTTAACTCCTACGCATGTGATTTGGCCTAAGCTTATTTTATCACCTTATTGTTTTATCTTATCGTTAAATCAATATAAGTTTTGCTTACGATTGATTCTCTAAAATTTAAGCATGCAAGTTTCTTAATCAAATCATTTGTTGCATTGATGTTCTACATCAACAACACCTTGAATCATCTCTATCCCCTTAAAAGCACTATATGCGGTCTCAATTAAGCCCGTCGACAATGATTTATCATATTCACTAACCACCAATAGCATCTTAGGCTTGTTCCTAGCTCTGCTGATCACGCCCCTACTACTCTACAAATTCCACTATGACTGCATGTACATCTTGATCAATGCAGACAACATCCTCTAAACTAGAAACAAGCCACAATAAATCTCTAAACTCTATGAACTTGGCAACATCATTCACATGGGAAACCTCGACACTCTCTCCCATTCCTTTGCGTCACTGCATGGTAGGCCTTCTATTGCCTTTAGTTAAATCAAACTAGCTATGCCATGGAGCTACTCCAATGTTCGGGAATGCATGAGTGCAATCCAATGCAAAATCCAACCTAGCTAAAACTCCCCTCATAGAGAAACCTTGTAATTTGAATGTCCAATCATACATCATGTTGTCTACTCTTTGAATCCCTTTAGTATCTCACCATGACAAGGCTTGACCTTGTTGTTGCAATCAATCACTGTGCCAATACATGCATAAACCCCTTGACATTCATTATCAACACCTCAAATGTTTGTCATTACATTAAAGGCACAAACTCACTATGAACCT